>OY821517.1:53506661-53941015 GCA_963682025.1 Cordilura impudica
GGTTTTGTTCTTTTTAAAATATAATTAAATAATAAAATTAAATTATTGTATATTTAGTCAAAATACACATGTATTTGGAATGGGGTAAGATCCTTAAAATTTTTTAATGATTAAAAAATGGTAGTATAAAGTTTTCAGGTCTAGGAAAAAAATTAAAATTTATAATCTGAAAAAAGTTGCTTTGCTTAGGGGGGGTTAAGATTTTAAAAGCGAAAAAAGGCGTATTTTCATAATTTTTTTTAAGATATAAATAATAATACATTTGGAGAATCTTGGAAAGAATCTTTTAAAAAAATTTCAATTAAAAATTCTAATAAATTAGTGCGTGACAGCGAATCTCCGGGGGCATTTTTTGTTTTGCGGTGAATGTCATAACTCGTTACCGGATCATGTGAAGTAAAAAAAAATCGAAATGCGTTTAAAAGCTGATATGTTTCCCGAGATAATCACGAAGAGTTTTTGATATTTTTTTTTTATTTTTGGCAACATTTTGAAGTGAAAAACACGATTTTTGCTATAAAATTTCGGTGAATTTGTTGTTAAAAAATGGGGAAGAAAATGGAAAATAAAAAACTCTGCGTGGTTACCTGGTGATTTATGTGTAGAAATACTGTGTAAAATTTCAAAAGAATCGGTCAGGTTGATTTTGAATTATGATGTTTACGGACTTTAAACATGTTGCTTGCGAGAAAATCGGTTTAAAGTTTTTTAAAACCGTATGAGGCCGGTCGCTGGAAAGCTGTATCTTCGTAAGTTTTGCTCCGATGTACTTGAAATTTTGACACAACACTCTCGACATGTTGTACATTCAGAAAGAGAAATAAAAAAAAGGTTTTAAAACCTTACCCCCCCCTTAACAAATTACCTTTTCTTAAAAAGATATATTTGCTTAAAAAGGATCTTTTCTCAAAAAAGTACATTTGCTTTGAAAAGTATATAATTTTGAGAAGGAAAAATTTCTTCAAAAATAACTTTTCTTTAAAAAGTAAATTGTCTTAACTACAATATAATAACATTGTGGAAAATTTTCCGGGTCATTGCCTGGGGGTCATGGTGAAAGTACTAGATCATTATAGTAAAACCTCCAAAGGGTTTGTCGTTCTCAGACATAACTTTATCACCTTTTATATATTTATTTTTTTTCTTTTTTTGAAATATATTTGCTTAGTTTTTCAAATATAACTCAAAAACCAAAATTGTAGCTAAGGCTTAAATAAATAATTTTAATATATATATCCAAGTAAAAAATAGAATAAAAAATACTGATATGTGTTTGATTTAATATTAGAAACAAGGACCCAAAATAACTATTATCAAAATTGGGATATTCGAAAAATTGGCCATTTTTAATAATTACACTGTCCAACAAATTAAGACTTTTTGAATGGAACAGAAGAGCGAAAGGGTATGTTGAGTAGATCATTTTTGTAGAACAAACTTATGGTCCAGCACGTCTGAGTATTTTTTTACAGTGGGTCAAAGTTTTCATTTTTTGGTCGAAGGGAGCATTATACTTTATGAAAAATATGCTGTAAGTTAATGTCTGAGAGAATTCTTATAGTCTGAGTTGTATTGTGGAATTGTATGAGGATTATTTTTGTGGAAGATCTTAACCCTCTAACTGGTCTCTTTATGGGTCAATTTGACCCTTTTTTCGAGAAAATCAAAAAATATCCTTTAAAAAAGGACATTTAAGGATTAAAATATTCTACGAAAATGTTTGCCGAAAAATTTCAGTGGGGGTCACCAAAGACACCATTGTTGCAAATAAAGCTCTTTATGCTTAATTAGTAAAATTATACACCAACATATACAAAACAGGTAAAAACGGCGTCAAGTTCGGCCGGGCCAAACACTGAGTTCTCGCGTCTAGTCAGCTGTGACTTACAAATCGGGTGTGATACTTATTAAAATTAATAATAAAAAATAAAAGAAAAAATTCAAGCATAATTGAGCTACTAAGCAGTTAAAGCTTAAATAAGCATGGCGGATTCTGCAAATTAAGAGATTGGTTTTGTTTTATTTGTGGACATTTTACGCACCATCAAAGCAGAAGAAAGATATTGCCTACAATTGAAGAACCATATTTTCTTTTCTTTGGAATACGATTTTTATCTGAAGCTTGGATACCAAAAACCGTATGTACTACTTGCGAAAGTGGTCTTTTGACCTGGTACAAAGGCGGTACTAAGGCGCTGCCATTTTCTGCGCCTATTAATGGATTGAACTTGAAGATCACAAATCAGATACATCCTATTTCTGCGTAAATTACAAATTTGGTAGAAGCCAAAGGCACTACGCGACAATGACATACGAAGCAACAAATAATGTCATTTTACCAGAAGTGCGCTGTGAAGGTGTTCCGGTGCCTCAACCGCCTACACATACATTTTCGGCCAATATGACAGTCGCCAATACAGAAATAACAGCGGCGGTTGAAAACATATCAGATATAAGTTACTTGCCTCTTGATGGTTTAAACATATGTCCTAATTTGATAGACCAAGCTTATTTTGAAGATCTTGTAAGAGATTTAGGACTAACAAAAGAGAAAGCTGAAATATTGTGTTCCAGATTGAAAAACAGGAATTTGATAAAAGCCGATGTAAAAGTTACATTTCCAAGAAAAAGACACGCCGATCTGGAAAGTGATTTTAAAAAATCAGAAGAACTTGTATACTGTTGCAGTATTGAAGAGGTTCTAAAATATCTAAAGCTTCCACTGGACTCTTCCGCTTGGCGACTATTTATAGATAGTTGAAAACACAGCTTAAAAGCAGTTTTACTGCACAATGGAAATCAGCATCCATCAATACCGGTTGCGTATTCCACAAAAAAGGAGGAAACATACGCAAATATTTCAAATCTCTTAAATAAAATTGAATACTATAAATATAAATGGGAAGTATGCGCAGACTTCAAAATGATTGCAATATTGACTGGAATGCAAACAGGATACACCAAATATATGTGCTTTCTTTGTAAATGGGATTCACGTGCTACCAGCAGCCATTATCATATTAAATATTTCGAAGAACGTAAAGAAAATATTATTGGTGACTTAAATGTAATCCATGAATCCCTTGTCCCAAAAGATAAGGTCATACTTCCACCGCTGCATATTAAGTTGGGCGTGGTGAAAAATTTTATTAAAAGCTTAAATACACAAGGAAATGCTTTCAAACGCATTCAAACAATTTTCCCCAGTTTATCTGCAGCAAAATTAAAAGAAGGTAACATACGGTTTTAAGAATTAATCTATTTCATTCAATGTAAATTACCTTTTCTAGGAATGCTCGTTGGACCCGATATAAGAAAATTATTACAAGATGAAGAATTTTATGGTCATCTGTCGGATATGCAAAAGACAGCATTTGACTTTATGCAGCTGGTTATATCAGAATTCCTTGGAAACTCAAAAGCACAAAACTATGCAGAAAATATTGAAAGTATGCTAATCGGTTTTAACAATATTGGCGTTAAGATATCACTAAAGCTGCATTTTCTGCACTCTCATCTCAATTTTTTTAAAGAAAACCTTGGAGCGGTTTCAGATGAACACGGTGAAAGGTTTCATCAGGATATAAAGGTATTGGAAGAAAGATTCAAAGGGAAATTCCAAAGTGTAATGCTTGCTGAATACGTATGGGGCTTGTACAGAAACCTTGAGCTATCGGAACATTCAAGTCCAGTTAAATAGAGGAAAGCGTATTAAGTTTAATCTTTAATCCATTGTCATACTACTGCTAATTCCCAATTCCCTTTTACTCGAAAATTTGAAGCAAAAAAATAAATATGTACATATTATAATAAACCAGTATTAAAACAAAATTATAATTTTTTTATAGAAGTTGGCGTGTAATTTTGCCAATTAATCGTAAAGAGCTTTATTTACAACAATGGTGTCTTTGGTGACCCCCACTGAAATTTTCGGTAAACATTTTCGTAGAATATTTTAATCCTTAAATGTCATTTTTTAAAGGATATTTTTTGATTTTCTCGAAAAAAGGGTCAAATTGACCCATAAAGAGACCAGTTAGAGGGTTAAGATCTTCCACAAAAATAATCCTCATACAATTCCACAATACAACTCTGACCATAAGAATTCTCTCAGACATTAACTTACAGCATATTTTTCATAAAGTATAACGCTCCCTTCGACTAAAAAATGAAAACTTTAACCCAATGTAAAAAAATACTCAGACGTGCTGGACCATAAGTTTGTTCTACAAAAATGATCTACTCAACATACCCTTTCAGAATTGTAGGGTCGCTATTCTGTTCCAAAAATGCTGTTGGACAGTGTTATTAACAAAAATTGATTCATAATTATTGTGAACAACTTAAAAAAAAAATAATAATATTATTATCCAATTAATATATTTTTTATTGTTTTATTATATTTATGAATAACTAAATAGAAAAAATCTTTAGCATAACTATTATTTTTTAATAATTTTTTAAAAATTGGATTTAATAATTACATAAATTTTTCGAAAATAAATATTATTTTTTTTTTATTATGGACATTTTTTTGCAATCAGTTTTTTTGATAAAAATGATTATATGTGTTATTGTGTTATTGTTTTTTTCGTTCATACAAAAAATAAAAATACGTCACAAAAGTGTAAAAATTTAAATTAATATTAGATATGGGAGCATGAGTGCATTTTGACTAAACCATTTTTATACCCTATACCACTATGTGGTTTGGGTATAATGACTTTGTGCTGCTGTTTGTAACAACCAAAAATATTTGACCTAGACCCATCTTTAATTATACCGATCGAATCAGAATCACTTTCTGAGTTGATTTAACAATGTCCGTCCGTCCGTCCGTCTGTGTGTCCATGTAAAGCTTGTAATCAAACTGCAGGTCGCAAATATGAATATATTTTGATGAAATTTGGTATATAAGCTTTTATCGGCCATGGGATGAACGCTATTGAAATTGGTGAGAATCGGTCCATGTTCAGACCTAGCCCCCATACAAATTACCCATATGAAATCGACATAAATTGCCATAAGGTCCAAATTGTCATATAGATCTTACTCAAATTGGGTTTGTATGCGTTCATTACATCCACTAATGAGTAGTCCAAAAATGATCCCTTTGACCCCATATAGAGCTGCTTCCCGATCTTCACTTAAATCTATTAAAAAACAAAAATATTGCACTGATTCTTCTCAAATTTTGTTTGTACATATTTTTGCAAAATACAAGAGACTTTACCAAACATGATCAGGATCGGTCCATTTTTGGATCTAGTCCCTTTATAGATATAGCATCCGATATGAACTTTTTCATATCTGCAGCCAAAAAAATTAATAAAAATCGCACTCAAATTTTTTTTATGCTTATTTTCTATATCGAAGTAGTTGGACCGAAAGATAGGGTCTCTAAACCATGGTATAGGGTATCATATAGTCGGTCTAGACCGACTATAATTTTCTCACTTGTTTTTATTATTTTTTTATTTTTTATTATTTTTTATAATATAATGTCATAAATGAAAAACAGCTAAAGTAAAGTGAAAAGTGTGATGCATAAACAAAAGCGTAATTTTAAATTTTAAAGCAGTTGGCATCAATTGTTCATGCTGTTCCGGCGACTCAAGTAGATGACCAGAGATGTAATTTAGCTGATGATAAATTGGCAACAATAAAATTCGTTAAATTAAATAAAAAATCTTTTAATTCCTAATTTTACTTTTTCTTTGAATTTAGATTTTTCTTTGTTATTCTACAATTTTTTGAGTGTAAATTTTTCTATTATTGTTATTAAAAAAAAAAAAAAATAAATTAAAACTTTTTATATACACTAGCAGATTCCAGCCCGCGCAAATTCTAGGAATTTTAATTTTTTCATTAAATAAATCTGCAAAACGGCTAAAAAGAAATACCTTTCAAATAATATACGTTTGGTCAAAATCGGGATAAAACGGTAGAACAAAACACATCGGTCACAAGAAATCGCCTAGCCTATTAATATGTATTATAAATACATATGTGTATACACATATTACTAAATGGAGCTTCTTTCAAACATAGGCAAGTTAAATTCAATTTACCAAAATCAAAACACAAAATGAAAAGCAATTTTTATAAAATTTTCAAAAATAATAATTACAGCGTAATTATTGTGAACAATTTTTTAATTTATTTCTTATGCGTGACTAATTAAAAACAATTCTTAAATATTTTTCACAAATAATACTTATCAGTAAGAAATATTTTTTTTCTTAGCCATAACTACGAGTATTAATATTTCAGAAAAATATTATTACTTATAAAATAAAAGTTATGAATTAAGAAAAAACATTAAAATTGCCTTGCAATAATTATGACTTAGAAATTCATCATAAAACTTATAATTAATTGTTAAGTACTTGATTAAAAATATCACTCGTACGTATACATCTCATTTACTCTAGTAATAAATAATAATCATACGCGCTGCATATGAATGCTTTCACTCTGAATATGAATTCCTTCACCTCCCATAATGTGTTATAATCAGGGCCGACTCCAAAATTTTTCGTTATTGCACGTGCATGAAAAAACCAAATAATTTTTAAAATGTTTGCCAATAAAAAATTCTTCGAAATTGGCGACGTTATATTTTACAGATCGCAATGAATAAGTAAATTTTAATTTATTTTATGAGAGTAAGTTCATTCAAGTACTTAAATTAAATAATATAAATGAAATCCATAATTTTAATTATTTTGGAAATTTTTTTATTAGTGCGGGTAAGAGTCGAAATTGCATTAGCAGAACTTATACTCGGTTACTGATCATGTTGAAAATAGAGGTTTGTGGTTTTTTAAGGTTTCTGGTTAATTTTATTCAATTTGAACAATATTCAGCATAACATTAAAATTGTTCTGTTTGTGTTATAAATTATTTATTTATTTATTTATTTATTTATTTATTTATTTATTTATTTATTTATTTATTTATTTATTTATTTATTTATTTATTTATTTAATAATTAAATAATAATAAATTATTACAAAATTATATTAATCTAAGCACTAACTGCAAAGGCCATCAGCTCGTATAAAATATAGTTCGTATTATATATTATAGAATCTGGTATTTTATTAGTTAATTTCTTATAAAAAAAAGAATTACATTGAAAGTGAAGTTTAAGTTTCATGGGAGTAGCTATTAGCATGAAATTAATTAAGTTGAACTCCAAATATTTAATATAATTTTATTTTGTTTTAATAAAATTTAAAAAAAAATACTATATAAACATGATGATTTTGAAAAAAATTTAGGAGAGCAGGAGGAGTCCAGATATCGTCGGTTAAATTTAGTATAATGTAACCGAGACACAGAAATCCCAACAGTCTTAGCTACAGCCTAATTTCGTAGTGACAGACATGACATGCAGTGATCTGTATAATTCAATATTATACCGTAAAAGTTTATCATTGTTCATAAAAATATACAAAATTATGCAGACGGTCTTGAACAACATATTTACTATTAGAAAAAGTTAGAAAGTATTATTGTTATTAATAATTGGGGTGACAAAAAGCAGTCGTGACAGACATGACAACAAACAGACATCATTTTAGAGGAAGTTCGTAAAACACAGAAGTAAAGTTAGCTTTGAAGTTATTTGTATGAAAAATAAGAAACAGATGTTTATGGCTAATATAAGAGCTAGTTTATTAATAAAGTAAATAAAAAACATGAATTCGAAAATAAATTATAGTAAAAAGAAGTATTTTGTAATGTGACAGACATGACACTGCCTATATTTTCAAAATTAATAAAAATAAAAACAAAAATATTTAAAAATTCATCTAACAAACTATTGTCATATTTTCATTCCCTTTTCTTTGATCAATTAAAATTATTTAAATTAAAATTTTAAAATTGGACCTCAGGTTGACCTTCGTATGGAATTACCCTACATTTAAAATAGACTTTTACCAGGTATTAAAGGAGATAGATAAATTTTACCGTTCTTCAGATTTAGCAAAAAAGATACAATTTCAAAGTATCCTGAGATTATCCAGGGTGCTGCTCTGATCACCGCGTCATTGCCAGCGAAACAAGTGTCTGCACTGCAAGTCATCAAATGCGATTTGAGAGCATCAATGAAGCCAGATATTATTGAGGCCGCCATACTATTTCTAAAGACAAATGCAGAGTTAAATTTTGAAGTTTTACTATTTTATTAGAAGTTTTGTTATTTTAAGTTTCCGATATTATATAATTAATAAATATAGAGTTATAGAATTAATAAAAACTAGCAGATTTCAGCCCTCGAAATGCGAGTGCAAATTCTAGGAAATTTTTCATTAAATAAAGACCCTAAAGGTATGCTAATCAATTATAGCCAATTCACAAATCAACACAAAAAAACAAAACTCATTTTTATTACAAACACATTAGCAAATTTAATAAACACACACATGGTATTGTATAATTTTATGTATGTGTTAGAAGCAACTTTAAATGCAATTTACTCAAAATGAAGGAAAAAATTTAAAAATCTGTAAATCTGCAAAACGGCTAAAAAGAAATACCATTTAAATAATATACGTTTGGTCAAAATCGGGATAAAACGGTAGAACAAAACATCGGTCACAAGAAATCGCCTAGCGTATTAATATTATAGATAAATGAAATATTTCAAAAAATAAAGGTTGTATTGATTCATTGGCATCAATTACCCACAACATAATTATCACTGTTTTTTATAAATATGTCTATATACATTTAGCATTGGAGTCAGATTTGGAGTAGGAGTCGGACCTTAAACATTTCAGTGGATGGGGTCAGAGTCGGAGTTGGCACTTTTTTTTGACTCCACAGCCCTGATGTTCATGCTTAGTTTTCTTGTTGTATATAATTTAGAGTTTTTTTTATATATGCTTGAAGTGTTGTAATTTTAGTAGAAACTTTGATGGAATTTTATAATTAGCAAAACATTGATATTACATCTGAAGTCTTAATTTAGTATCTATTGAAGACTAAATGAAATTATGTACTAATTTCAGTGTTCAAGCATGGAAAAATCAAGATATCTAGAACCAAACTTAATAATTAATTCACTAACTTGAAGTTAAGTATTTCAATCTAATAAATCAGTTCTGTCTCGATTTTCCATTTACTTTTTTCTATATTGTTAAGGTGCCTATTATGAGCAACTTTCGACTTTCGAGTGTGGTCGAATTAACTGATCGAACGAATTATCATTTGGTATTATGGCGCACATTCGATAAAATAGCGCTATTGCGAATTTCACTCAATTGGATTATTCACAATAGCACATAAATGTATCAGCTGGCACTATGAATAAACATTGTTTCTTTACAAATTTATTAAGGAAAAAAAAATAATTAATTATTTATTAATATGGAATTATGGTTCTGTGATCGTCTGATGAAGAAGTATACTTCGTCATGATAGATGTTTCGTCATGAGAGATGCTTCCAACAATTTGGAAATGGATTCCACGGCATATGCGAGGTTTTAACAAGGGAACCATTTGTTTGCAGATTTATAGCAAATTTTCGACTGCAAATTTTCAACAGATGAACTGCTGCGGCAATGCACACAAGGCAGATCAATCTCATGAAATTAAAATCATTTACAACTTATATTTTCAATAAGTTTTACAAACTGCCATCCAGCATCGAAAGCAAAGTTGTGTTCGATTGAAAATTCGTTGTACAACGAAATTTTCGACCATGCTGCCAGCTCATAATACGAATTTGACATTCGATAGTCGATGTTCGATAGCCAGCGAACATCGAAGATCGAATGCAACTCATAATAAGGGCCTAAAACTATTTTCGTACTCTTCGATTTCTTTTTTACAAATTAAAAATTCGTATATAATATTAAAAAGATCTTCAAAATTTTTGTTTAGGACGAACTGTTGTAGTTAAAAACGCTAAAAGGGAAAAGGGAAAACGGAAAGCGCTAAATGGAAAAAATTAGCTTTTTGGGTCGTCAAAATGGCGCTAAATCTAGCACGAAAAGTGCTATGTTGGCATCGCTTCTTTATTTTCACACAATAACAACAAACAACAAACTTAAAAGAAATATGTAGTAGTATGAATAAAATATTATTATAATATAATGGAAAAAGAATGATTTTATTAGTTGAAAGGATGCATCGTTGCTTGGATTTATATCATCGTGTGAGCGTTCAAATAATTAGACATCTGTATTGTTCGGTTGTTGGAATAAAAAGCCTTCTTTATTTAATAAAATTCCCTGCTTATCAACTAACAATTGTGAGTGATTCTAAAATAGTTTTGGGTGTGGCTTTCTAAAGTCACTCCATAATTATAATTTTGTTCTAACTCTATTTTTAATATTAGTATAAACATAAATATGTACAATTGTACCAGGCGACTATGAATTTTGGGTGGTTCTTCTATTAAAATTAATTTCATACATTGAGTACAATTCCAAACAAAGGGAGTGGAATTGTACTGGTTAAAGTACATGCCGATACAATACACTAACACATGTATTGTATTCGGTTTACACATGAAATCAAATATTGTTGATCTACATATCGATCAATCAACTCTATTCGATTGCATTGCTTTGTAACTGTAACCCGCTTAGTCAAACAAACACACTGAGTCATTTATTAACGTCGCTTGACCTACCCCAATATCCACTTGATATTTTCTGTTGTACATTTTACTGCCGCTAGCCAATGTACGTGTGTGTGTGTGTAGGTTTGTTTGTTTTGATTTTGTTTTACTAGCACCTCATTGTGCTTACATACTGTAGTGTGTTTGATAAGTCATAGTTACCCTACCTTCTGTACGGTAACTAAATAGTAAAATTAAATTACTAATTGTAACTAAATATATCCACCTGCACCGAACTCAAGCGTGAGAAAAGTATTTCTCACAATTGTACTGTAGTATAGTTACGTGTGAACTGCTTAATACGCAAATTCACTCGTCTACTCAGTTACACATAATGTAAGTGTATGTGTACGCGTGTACAATGCATGTGCGCGCGTACGTAGGTAGATATACGTTAAAATTAGTATAGAAAAAGAATTAATAAAGAGACGTGAAAGTAAACAGTCGCATGAGCGGCTGTTTTTAAACAAATAATAAAAAGTGTAATTATTTAAATTATATGGCGATCCTGCCAATGAAAAAAAATAAAATATGAAAAAAATAATAAGTCAATTAAAATTTTAAGAAAAAATTTAATTTGTGAAAAAATCAGAAAAACAATAACTACATATACCAAGCATGAAAAGTCGAAAAACGTATATTATTAATCAACATTTAAATTTAATCAACAATTGAAAATTTGTTAAGAAGGAATACCAAAAGTGTAAAAGCCAAAATAATTGTAAAAAAGTGAAGAGTCGAAAAACGTACATTATTAATCAACATTTAAATTTAATCAACAATTAAAAATTTGTTAAGAAGGAATACCAAAAATGTAAAAGCCAAAATAATTGTAAAAAAGTGAAGAGTTGAAAAAGGTAATAACGACATGAATAAGCAACCGCAGCAACAACGGATTCATCAAACTGGAATACCAAAAGTGTAACAGCCAAAATAATTGTAAAAAGTGAAGAGTCGAAAAACGGTAATAACAACATGAATAAGCAACCCCAGCAACAGATTCATCAAACTCTACGTCAACAACAGTAACCATCATCTACAGCAGCTGGAGAATAAAACAACAGCTAAGTAGCATATTTTATTTTTTTAAATAAGTTGAATCATACATATTACATAGTAGTTAAATATTGATTTCTTCGATACTCGTATTGATAACATTTTTTTTTGTTAAAATCAATCAATTGAAAAGAAATTTGAATACAAAATATTAGAAAAAAAATTATGTATTTAATTATATTAAAAAAAAAAAAAAATTTTTTTAAAAACAAAAAAAACATGATTATTAATATTGAACTCACTTTAAAATTAATTAAACTGTGAATTTTTCTATAAAATAGAATAACTTAATATATAGAACAGAACATAGAAAAGTCATCATATTTAGGAATAAATCTACAATTTAAAATATTTAATGTATCATTAAAACTAAAATATTGATTCTTTAATATAAATTTAAATATTGATTTTTATTGGGAATAGGAAATTAAAAGATAAATTATATTTTAACATGGGTAAGCCGGAATCAAAATTAGAAAACCCGAACGCAAATGTAATAACCAACGTTGAGGTTGTCGACCACACAAACCAAATACAATCCTTGTGGTACCTCACATTGTGCTTGGTATTGATAAGCGGGGTAAACTTAACGCTAAAATTATACCTACTGCACAAAAGATCTCTCCGTAAGAGATATCTAAGTAGAGGCGACAACCTTGACAAGGTTTAAAAATGGGCCCATAAGATTTTAAAATTATATACTCCTCGAATAGATTTAAACAAAAAAAAAAAAAAGAAAGAGAACAAAGCAGAGACTGCGATAACATCATGTTATATATTATCAAAATTTTTTTATTTTGTCATCATTATTAAAAATACTGACTAAAGAGAATAAAATTTTACATAAAGTGCCGGAGGAGTCCTATTATTGAATTACTTTATTTTGTTGAATATTTGAATTAATTGCTAATATAGCAGGAACTTTGGGGGACAAATCCTAAATGACAAATATTTTGAATATTTTTTTTTTGTGCGATTTTCTGGTAAGATTTTCTGTCCTAGCAGACAAAAGTCAATTTTAATCTGCATGTATGGACTGGTCTGCGATACTAGGCCAGTGCAGACTTATCAGAGAGGAATTTGACAAGTCCTATAAATGCCTCAATAGCGATAGGCCTACCAAAGAGGAAACTGTTGAAAAACATCTAAAAAACCTCTACTTACGACTTGAAGAAATAAGAGTCGTATTAAACGTAAATTATCAGCGTTTAACACCCGCACATAAGGTTGCAGCAGAGGGTTTTTTCATTGACCTAAGAAGTAAACTCATCAGTGTAGCAGCTCGTAGGGGTCTTGAAGTAGAATTGCCCAACTCATTACATGAAAGGGTAGAATTTGCGGATGACAAAAATAAATTAGCAATACAGACAGAAATAATAAGCGCAAACATGCCACAAACAGCAACGGAATTTTTAAGGACAGCATCCAGAATCATACCTGATTTTGATGGTAGGGCAGAGAACCTACAAAGTTTTCTGGATGCATTAACACTGGTGGATTCAATTGCGGAAGACCAGGATGCGGTGGCCGTCAATTTAGTAAAGACTAAATTGAAGGGAACGGCACGTACTCTCATAGAGGGTAATGAAGTAAATTTAGCCGGCATAATAGCTAGGTTAAAAACAACAGTCAAGGGCGAGTCCGTTGAGTTGCTTTCGGCAAAGATAATGAATCTCAAACAGTGTGGTAGGACACCAAATGACTACACCAAAGAGATAGAAGAACTGGCGAAAAGATTACAAAGCGCCTACATAGTGGACGGTTTAAATACTACACTAGCCGAAAAATACACAACAAACATTGCTGTAAAGGCAATGACAAAAAACAGTACCAACGACAGAGTGGGACTCATACTAGAAGCAGGTCAATTTAACACTCTCAATGATGCGGTAGCTAAGTTTATAAGTTGTTCAACCGATGCGCCTAAAAATAGTACAATAATGTACTATAACGGGGATATGCACAATACCCAGGGTCAAAGACGTGGGCGATCCTACGCAAATTTTAGCCGACGTGGAAATTACACCGGAAATAGCGGTCGTAGTAACAATAACAGGAGATACAACAGTGGGAGTAACCAGTCCCACAATGGTAACAATGAGGTCAATAGGCAATATAATGGCCGTGACAGTTACAACAGGAACAATAATAACTACAGCGGGAACTATAACAAAGATATACATAAATGTACTACATATACGACTATAATATTAAATATAACTAGCAGATCGCAGCCCTGGAGCCAAATCACTGCATTCGTCATTGAAATTTTTCGATCGAAATAATTTTTTTTAATTCCCAAATAAAATGCTGAGATTAATTTTTCTGTTTCACAGTTGAAGAATTATGGCCTCTGATTAAGAAGAAAAGCGAATTGTGTTCGAGCGTTTGTTCGTCTTCTTCAAATAATAAACCAAAATATGGAATTTCGATTGATTTTACTCGATATCGAATGGCGTGATTTAGCCCCTGGAAATTCGAGTGCAAATTCTAGGAAATTTTATTTTTCATTTAATAAATTATTTTAGAAGACCCTAAAGGTATGCTAATCAATTTTAGCCAATTCACCATTAAACACTTTTTATTGTCGTTATTGGTTGGTATTATTGTCCAAAATTATTTTTCAATTCAACACAGGTCTTTTTGCAAACACATTAACAAATTTAATAAATACACACACAGCATTGATTAATTGTATGTATGTGTTACCAGCAACTTTAAATGAGCATAACTCTAAAAAAAAAATTTTTAAATGTAAAAATCTGTAAATCTGGTGATAGCTAAAATGAAATACCTTCCAAATGAGAGATGTTTGGTCAAAATAGGATTAAAACACACACACTAACATCGGTCACAAAAAATCGCCTTGCCTATTAATACTATAAATTAAATATAAACAAGTAAGAAAATTATACATGCAATAGAAATATCTAGACCGACTATACGATACCCTATACCATGCTTTTAGAAACTCTATCTCTTAGGCCCAACTAACTGGACATAGAAAATAAGCAAAAACCAAATTTGAGTGGGATTTTTATTAATTTTTTTGGCTGCAGATATGAAAAAGTTCATATCTATATGGGGACTAGGTCCAAAAATGGACCTATCCTGATCATGTTTGGTAAAGTCTCTTTTATTTTGCAAAAATATATACAAACAAAATTTGAGAAGAATCAGTGCAATATTTTTGTTTTTTAATAGATTTAAGGGAAGATCGGGAATTAGCTCTATATGGGGCCAAAGGGATCATTTTTGGACTACTCATTAATGGATGTAATGAATGCATACAAACCCAATTTGAATAAGATCTATATGACAATTTGGATCTTATGGCAATTTATGTCGATTTCATAGGGGTAATTTGTATGGGGGCTAGGTCTGAACATGGACCGATTCTCACCAATTTCAATAGCGTTCATCCCATGGCCGATAAAAGCTTACATACCAAATTCCATCAAAATATATTCATATTTGCGACCTGCAGTTTGATTACAAGGTTTGCATGGACACACAGACGGACGGACGGACGGACGGACGGACATTGTTAAATCAACTCAGAAAGTGATTCTGATTCGATCGGTATAATTAAAGATGGGTCTAGGTCAAATATTTTTTGTTGTTACAAACAGCAGCACAAAGTCATTATACCCAAACCACATAGTGGTATAGGGTATAAAAACAAAAATAAATTTTAATGAAAATTGTATTAGGAATATGCTTTGACTTCTTGACCATCGCAACAACTGGGATAAACCTGGAATGCTTTTAACTTCTTTCCATTTTTCGTATAAATTATGAAACAAAGAATGCTTTTAAATCTGATAATATGGCTTAAAATTCATGTTAACCCCATTTATGTTGTGAACATTTCTAAAAGGAAAATACATCAGTTAAAACAACGTTTTGGGATTTCGTTATCGCCCAGACTTTCCTTCTGATAGCTGAACATGGTGTGGCCTCATCAAAAAAGAATTTTTTTTTTTCTAGCGCTTGGTTTGGGTAATCTTTTTAATACAGCTCATATGCAGCAAACAGTGTCACTATAACAAAGCGTTTAGCGATTAATGTTCCTTCAAACAAAATTGTGTCCTTTTTCCCCGAAGCTTGCACACTAACGTTATCGTTCATACAAAACTGTTTGATGGAATTAAGTACACTTACAGTTGTTTGCAATCGCATTAGTTTCTTTGACTCATTGTAGCCTCACAAAGATTTTAAAGAGCAAAATTCAATGCATAATGGCTCTTTTTAAAAACTTTTATCAAAACAAAACATGCAATAGAAATATCCAAATGAGAAAAGTTACGCCTGTACGACTTTGCATTAGAATATCTCGAATTGGGTTATGACTAAATGTAAAATTTCTTTACATTCGTTAAATATGTTTGTTTCCCTATGAAATATAATAAAACAAAGTGTTTTCAAGAACTTTTAATTTTTTGATTTCGGTGGACTTTTCGGTGGAAGTGCTCATATTCTTGAAGCAAACTAAATCATACTGTCGTTAAATTTAATTTTTTTTTAATAAAGTAAAATGTTTCAATACTACAGACATAAAACACGGATATGCTAAAGGCAGTTTGAAATGAACTTTAAGCAAACGATTGTTGCTTAAACCATTCAGTATATTATAATTTTTCTAAACAATTTTAGTGTTATAATTGATGAAAAGATAATGTTTGTTGACCTGTAAGGTTATTAAAACGGCAACTGTGTTAAAGTTGAGAGAAGTTTAAACCGGCAACGGTATTTTATTGGTACTGTAGGCTTATAAAAAGGAATTACTGGAAATGTATTCACTTATTTTTTTTTTTACTTTGTCCTTTAATAATTTTTTGTTGAATTTTTTTTTTTTTTTTTGGTGCTTAAATAATCCATATCGTCTACAGCAAAGGCAATATTTGTGTTGTTTGTGTCCATTCAATTTTTCACTTTAAAGACCACATTGAAATGGAGTTATATACAGTTTATAAACAAAAGCAGAGTTTTTTCCATTTTTCAATAACTACATTTGGCCTACTTCAACATAGAAAAGCACAAACAAACAAAGAGGGTAGAAAAATAGCATTTGTTTTTTATTTTTCTTTAATATTTTTGAGGATAACAAGTTAAAGCTATATTCGACCGGAGCATAGTAGCTGGAAATCTTTTTTCATTGGTCAAAATTCTAAAACTTTTGAACCGATCGAATTATTTTAGTAGTTTTTCTTTTAATGGATTGATATTTAATTGAACTTGACTCACTTTTAATTTCTTTAAAAATGATTGAGTATTTTTAAAGGAATTCTAGGTCAATGTTTATCTTTTGGATTTTTTAACTTTTAGCATGAAGTAAGGCTTTTTTTATTTATTAAAAAAATGTAATATTTGGATTATAACAATATCTCTTATAAACATTTTTTGTTATAATGGGATTTTTTTTTAAATGTTTACACTCAAAACAAATTTTACGCTCAAACCAAAAATAGTAAAAAATCAACTGGAAATTTTGCTATTATTACTGAAAAATTAAAAATCTTTTGCTGTCAGATTTGCAAATTTGTTTACGCTCAAAGAATATTTACACTTAGAAAAACGTTAGTAGTATTATCTAAAAGTCTTGCTATTACTACAGAAAAATAAATTTTTTTTTTGTTAATTTTTGCAAAATAAATCTGCTGAACATTAGCGCAATGATTCAGATTTTTTTTTTTTTTAATTTTTATATGAAAATATGGGTTTTTATTTTTTGAATCTTTCATATTTATTAAGACATTTCATACATATGTGGGTAAGAAAACCTTTCAAAATTAAAAACTGCAATAGATTTTAATAGCTTTTGCAACAATGGGAGGTTCCGTTTATTATTATTTTTTTTACTAATTATATGTTTTTCGTACTTAAATAACAATGAAAGGCAATTATAATTACTAGCAGATTCCAGCGCTCGAAATTCGAGTTCAATTTCTAGGCAGCTTTATTTTTCAACTTAGCCAATTCACCGACACTTTTATGGTTTATTATTATTGCGAATGCAGATAATAATCTCATTAACAAACACATGAATAAATTTAAGAAAACACACATAGCATATGTATAATTTTATGTATGTGTTAGTAGCAACTTTAAATGCAATTTACTCAAAATGAAGGAAAAAATTTAAAAATCTGTAAATCTGCAAAACGCCTTAAAAGAAATACCTTTCCAATAATATACGTTTGGTCAAAATCGGGAGAAAACGGTAGAACAAAACATCGGTCACAAGAAATCGCCTAGATTATTCATTTGATTCAAATATTGATTGCAAATATTCCATATTCTGTTCTGTGTTATTTCTGTTCTTTCGTAGTTTTTCGACTTCTTCATTTAATCCCGATGTTCCACTTTACATTGATTTCGAATACTGGAGATGAACGGATCTGACGTTGCCAATAATATATTAAATAGATCTTCATTTGTAGAATTTAGTGAAATTTTTCTATTATTGTGCTCTCTATATAATCTGTAATCCCCATTCCTTTTTTCCTGAGCTTCCTCTAATAGATCTTGGGAACTGTTGCATACATATTTCTGCATGGGTACTTGGTTGTATATATTTTTGTGGTTCACAATCTCCAAATTTTCTAGAGTCAAATTCTTCATTGCACGCAAGTACTTCTAAGATTTTTTTAAATCTACCCCTGTTATTTCAGATAATATTTCTGATCTGAAAAAGAGATAATCCAGATTTATGTGCATCAGTATTGTCTGGTGATTTTGTCGAGACGGTTTATTTGGCTGGATGTAACTGGATGCAGCCTTCCTGTTAGTCAAAGCCTGGCCTACTTTTCCATCTATCGTTGTCAGCATTAATTGGTAGTTTACTTCAATTTGCTGCCCATCTAACTGTAATTGTAATGGCAGTAGTGTTGCAATTTGGGCCTTGATATCAGTAACTTCTTTGTTATGGCATCATGAGTTTCTTATTGTTCGGCCTGCAGTTAAAGTTATCGTCCAAATTCATATGCATCAGTATTGTCTAGTGGTTTTGTCGAGACATGGTTTATTTGGCTTGATGTTGCTTGGCATATGACGCAGCTGGATGCAGCCTTCGTGTTAGTCAAATCCTGGCCTACTTTTACATCTCTCATTGTCAGCATTAATTCAATTTGCTGCCCATCTTACTTCAATTTTCTGCCCATCTTATTGTAATTCTAATGGGTGTAGTGTTGCAATTTGGGCCTTGATATCAGTAACTTCTTTCTTAATGGCATCATGAGTTTCTTTTTTGAATTAAAATTTGATTGGCCTGCAGTATTTCGTAGAAGATGGTGTCTCATTTCTCCAAATATCCGTTGTTTACGTTGTACTAGCTGAAGGCTCTGAATCTTCCAAAATCTTTTTCAGTCGCAATGGTATGATACCATGAACATATCTTGTTGTATTGTATTTGTCAGGAAGAACTGTCAAGTCCCCATTTACAAAATAGAATTAACTTTGTGCTTCCATTGACATTCTTACTTACATATATATCAAAAGGGTGATGTGGTTTGTAAGCAGATATCATTACTGGTAATAGAACAAATAATGACCAATATAAGCTGTAAAATACCTAATGCACAAATTTAACACACCATTGTATACTTATAGGGCTGTTTAAATTACTGTAATATAAAATTTTTTTTAAAATGAAAAAAGTGTTCTACCGGCGGGTCCTGGTGGGAGCAAAAGTATATATAGGGTTAAAGATGACACTTTCATCTTTCTCAGGATGGCGTACGTTTGAGAAATACCAAGTCAGGGTGAAAGTACGAGTACTAGGCCAGAATAGTAAAACCTCCTCCATGTAAAAAGCAGAATAAAATATCACTCATACGTTTATTTCTCTTCTACTCTTCTGATAAATTATAATCATATGCCCTGAATATGTTGTGTTATTAAAACATTATTTAAAAAAGGGAAAAAAATTTAAATTTTTGAAGATTTCACTCGATAAAATAAGTCCAATCTGAATACTGAAGCTATTTGCTGAATAATGCCTATCCGGAACGAAAAATAGGCTATATTTTTTTGATTTTCAAGTGGGCGTGGCACCTCCCATATACAGTTAATCTTTCACATCTAATATTAACATATAAGTTAACAATGGCGTCAGCCATGTTTTAAAAAAATTACTATTGTTGGGCCGCCCATGGGGCCCAACTCACCTTTTAAATAAAAAAACACTATTTAATATTTTGACTATTATTTTATTAAAAAACCCGATGTTGCTCTACTGCAGTCTAGAATTGAACTAACTGCTCTCTGTCTCTTGTACATTAATATAACTAAAAATTTGCTAATATTATTTTGCCTATGCCAGCTTATTCTCATGGGAACCATAACATGCTATGGTTTCCCAATAATTTGCGTGTGCAAATATTTGCATACGCTAGCTTAATTTAATTTAGAACACTAACTTCACTAACTTACTCATTTCCCAATAGCTTGCGCGTGTACAAAAGAATGCAAGTATCGTATAGCGCATTGTATATTGGTGAGCAAAGGGGTGGTGCGCGGGGTGTCAACTGCAACACGCGCTGTCCGTGGTATTGCTGACTCGCGCATTCGCCAATATGTTATTAAAAAAGGTATTGGGCGTGTGGAAGTGTTAACTCCCCCCTCCTCAAAAATCGGCGTCCCGCTGATCAGTTAGTGCCCCCGTTCGGATGATCGACAGGACTTAGGGCCGGCATGGTGATACGACCGAATATCTTCCTCCAAACTATGGTTAATATGATCGTCATTGCAATGACACACAACAGAATTGCAGCGTTTGATCCAAGTGACAGGTTTACATCAAATCTCGAATGTGCTCGATGTTCTTCACGTGGAGTTCATGTAATAGTTTCGTATCTATCTTGCGTGTTCCTTCGTGCGCGTTCGTTAATAAGGGGGGAAGCGCCTGTAGGCCTGAGATCCTTATATTTGTAAAATTCCTCTCTCCGACCGTAACCGTTTCGTTGAAGATTCGTATAAGGTATGTTCCGTTTATGTTCACAGTGTTCGTTTCAGATGAAACGTTGCCCCTGAAGTTGGTTACGTATATAAGATCGTTTTCTATCTGTTCCACTGTGGTTTCCTCATTTGAACGGAATGTGCAGTTCGCGGTGATACCCCTCAAAATTCTTGACAGGCATTCTTCCTCCTGGAGTCTTTCCAATTGTTCTAAGGTGCAAATCGTGACATTGTTGAGCGATGAGCAGCGATTCCGAATGCCATAAATGTTCTCGTGGTTCAACAGTACCTTGTCGTATTTCAAGTCAATTTGGCGGCCTAGGGATATAGCTGCTCTCAGGAGAATTTTATTGTATCTGCTGGATTCCACTTTTGGTATTGATATCACGTACAACAGCGATGTACCATTCGAAAATATACTTGGCCTACCGTATTCTATGGCCTCGATCTCGTTGTCGTATGGGAGCGATTCGATCTCGGAAACAATCTTATTAATTTCCTCCATATTTAGTAGATTAGTGTTGACGATGCCTGCTTTAGCGAGTTGACACGCTCGTACTATTTCCCCGATGTCTTCTCTTATCGTGATTACTTGGTTCAAGGCTTCACGCATTATTTCGTCTGATTCGGACACGACTATTTTATTGTTGTATCTGTCGATGAGGTCGTTCATTTTCTTCACCAAATCGTCTGTTGTGCCAAACAGATTATTGTTCACCACATATTGTTGCTCGTTGTTCTCTATTAATCTTTGTTGACTTTCCAGTATCTTGTTCCAATCTGTTGCATCTGGGTTGCCGGCAATCCATTTCCAGGCAGAGCCAATCCACTCTATAGATCTTTTGTTCCTCGTGATGCCTTTTACTGTTGTCATTCGGTCGTATGCCCTTTGGAGTTGATATCCGAATATTTCCTTGCCCTTTTCGTCCTTCGATGTAGCAGTGAAGACGTCAGCAGTTGTCCGAAGCATCTCCTCGAGCCTCTCCAATTGTATCACATGTACGACGCTCAGATAACCGTTCACAATCCATCCTTCGCCATCTTTGATAGTCACAAGCGGCGATTGATATTCAAAGACGTGGAAGGCTGCAACGTTGGTTGCGAGTAGAAAAAGGCTTAAAAATTTAAAGTATTAACGTAGGTTAGTATGTGCAGCTTATAGTATCCGTATTCTAGGTGCAATGTATAGAGTTGGACAGAGCTTGGTGTTTAATACAATAGGTGTAAAATGTAAATCATGAATTCAAAGATCTGGGTATTATTCTTATTACAATTGCCTAGTTATAGTCCTCAAAAAAAAAGTTTTCCTCTTATGTTATACAATTTTTGGTAATTATGATTTTCTAATTTTAAATAAAGGTTTTTTTTCTAAAAAAAAAAAAAAAATTTTTTTTACAAATTCTCGACAATTAGATTTCTTAATCATAATTTCTATTACTAAAATTTTTACAATTTCCATTATTTGTTTTTATTTTCTTTTTCTTTTTTTCTTATGTTCTAAGGTTTCCAGGGTAGTTGCAAGGGTCACTTTACATTTTCTTAATCTGTGACTTATGGTATTTCTTTCCCGTTGTGGTGCGGATAGTTACTCTATTGTTGGTAGAAACTCTGTGCCGCTTGTATAGAGGTCTATGCTTCGGCTTGATCTGTCCGTCTTTGACTAAGATCTCCTGATTTTCGACAAGGTCGACTGGGTCCGATCTATTTCTGTTTAGACGGTCATTCGTTATCTTCTGCTTGTACTCGATTAGCCCACGGATGTCCTCGTTGACCTGGTCGCGGAAATTTGTCAGCTGTCGGTAGTTAAATCTTTCAGTTCTATTAAAGAAAATGTCCGACGGCTTTCTACCAATGACCGAGTGTATTGTGTTATTGTAACGATCTACTGCGATGGTAATTATCTCTCTAGGACCAAGATTCCCCATTTCCCTTGACAAACACCTATATATTTCGATGAGCGTTGAGTGAAATCTCTCTACCTGGCCATTGACTTCACTCTTTTGCACGGGTGTAAAGTATATTTCTATGTTCAAAGATCTAATGAAATTTAAAATAGTTGGGCTCAGGAACCCCCTTTCATTGTCCGACACGATCATACGAGGTGCGGCAAAGTAATGTAAAACCTTGGCTAGTTTGTTCCGCAAGTGGATCGCTGACCGATTCCTAATGTGAAAAAGTTTTGCGAACTTAGAGAATTTGTCAATACAGCTGATAAACTTAAACCCCTGAATTTCAAAAATGTCGATATGCAGGATTTCGCACGGATATTCCGGGATAGGAGTTGGTTGAAGTTTAGGTTTACTGGGGTGTCTGTCATATTTGTTAAACTTACAAATTTCGCATGTTCTAGTGTACCGCTTAATGAGACTCCCCATGCTAGGGAAATAGAATCTTTCCAATATTTGTTGACCATTTTCTCTCGGGTTGCGATGGGCTCGCCCATGTTCTTCCTCAATTATTCTACAGATTCTCTCGGGGTTGCCCACATCTTCGACTACACGCTGCGTAATTCTTATTCTATATGAGACAAAGTGGGCGAAATAGACTTCGTTTAATAACGAAATAAAGCATTCGGGTATCTTGATGCCGTTAATGCAGGTCGGGCTTAAGCATTTTTTCAATATCTCGGAAAGGGTTTCTGCAGTCAGCTGCTCAATGGTCGCATGGTACCTATTAAAGCCGGGATGTGGCTGTATATGGCTATGCAAATCCTTGCCCTGCCTGATTATTATCTGGTTCCTGAAAACGTTCAAGGGAACTTCGACATGGGGGATAAGATCGCTGCCATCTTGGTCGGCACTGTGCATCGTAGCGTCAGACCGGAATGATTGCCTTTCCGAGCCTTCGTCGGCTGTTGCGGTCTCTGAACCAATTTCAGAGGCTGTGATCGTACCTTCGTCGCTAAGTGTGTTCATTTGATTTAAGTTACATTCCAATCTGGAAAGGGCATCTGCCACTACATTTGACTTACCAGGTTTGTATATAAGTTCGTAGTTATATTCTTCTATCCTGGCTTTCCACCTTTTCAGTTTAGCATTGTGATTCTGGTTGCCAAGTGCATAGGTGAGCGGCTGATGATCGGTAAAAATCCTGATTTTTTTCGCGCCGTAGAGGTAAGAGCGCAAATTGTCCAAAGCCCAGACTATAGCTAGCATTTCCTTTTCGTTGGTGGCATAATTTTCCTCCGTTTTCGCAAGAGAACGTGATATATATGCCACGGGTCTATCGGAATCCGAATGTTCCTGAGACAATACTGCTCCAATTGCGTAGTTTGAGGCATCCGTCGTCAAGTTGAAAGGCTGCTCAAAGTCGGGGAATGCTAGAACTTCTGATGACATTAACAAAGTTTTGAGCTCGTCAAAAGCTTGTAATGCCTCCTCATTAAGTGTAATGGAAACCTTCCTGGACATATTCGCCTTTATCTGCGCGTTTTCTCCCCTAGTAAGATTCGTCAGTGGTTTGGCAACCTTTGCATAGTCTCTAATGAATTTTCTATAGTATGAGGTCATGCCCAAAAAACTTTTTAAATCCTTAAGCGTTGCGGGAGGAGCTAAACTCTGGATTGCCCTCACTTTGTCCGGGTCTGCCCGTATTCCGTTTCCGGAAACTATGTATCCTAGGAATGTTACCTCAGTTTTCAGGAACTGGGTTTTTTCCAAGTTAACCCTGAGGTTCGATGCAAATAACCTCTCGAATACAGTTTCCAAATTCTTTATGTGATCGTCAAGGTCCTTCCCAAAGACGATGATGTCGTCAATATAGACGTAACAGATCCTACCAATATATTCTTTGAGAATATCGTCAATCATCCTCTGGAATATAGACGGAGCATTTTTCAATCCAAATGGCAGGCGTAGAAATTCATATTTACCATTCAAGGTGGAAAATGCAGTCTTTGGAATATCGGATTCTTTCATTGGAATCTGGTGGAATCCCGACGTTAGATCGAGAGTAGTAAAGAGTGTGGCCTTTCCCAAGCTTGCCAGTGTGGAGTTTATGTCTGGGATCGGATAAGTGTCGGATATCGTGACAGCGTTCAGTCTCTTAAAATCTATTACCATTCGATACTGTTTCTCCCCGTTTGGTTTGGGTTTTTTCGGCACTACCCAAACTGGTGAATTGTATGGGCTCTTGGATGGTCGAATAATTTCCTGTTCCAAAAGTTCGGAAACCTGTTCTTCGACAACGGATCGTAAATTCGCTGGATAGGGATAACTCTTAGTATATATAGGTTCATCGGTTGATGTCCTGATTTCCGCCCTGACTGATGTCATCGCCATTTCTCCTGCTTCAAGGGGGCCGAACAATGGGGTGAACTTTTGCATAAGTTTTTCTAATTTGTACGATATATCCTTTGGCATGTCGTGAGTTATTTTGTTAACTTCCTGTGAAAATTTCTCCATGAGTGGAATGACCATGCCGGATTTTATGGTCAGAGTGTTATTTTTCCTATCGATAATAGCTTCAATCTCCTTTAACGTGTCGTCGCCTATGATCCCATCGAAAGATTTCAGTCCGGGTAAAACGTAAAATGTTATGGTCGTGTCTATTCCGGCAGACTCAAAAAATTTGCCTTCGGTTTTTTCACTGATCAACAAGTTTCCCGCTGCTGTTCGTACAGGGAAAGGTTTCAGGAGCGGTGTAGCACTATTGCATATGTGGGACCCTATAAAATTCTTGTTTGCTCCTGTATCGACGAGAAATTTCAGTTGCGCCCCATTTGTGTTGTACTCTATATATGGTACGCTTGAAGGGAGGCCCCTGACATAAAATTTATCTCCGAGTCCTCAGCGTAAACATCATTAGTGTCTGCGGATTGTCTGGGAGCGTCGCTATGTTCTAGGCAGGGAGCATCTATATTTTGTTGTTCTAGATCCTGTTCAGCCAAGTTGTTTTCTTCCGCATATGTGGTAAATAACTTCTGTTGCTTAAAGGGATTGGTTATAATCTCTGATCTTGCGTTTCTCTTAAAGGCATTTGGCCTATTCATATAGTTTACCTTCCTTGATTGGACAGACTGGTCAACCTCCATTTTTTCCATTGGTTTTTGAGCAAAAGGCCTCGGCGGTGCTTCTTGTAGCTTCGGCAGGTGTTTCCACTGTCTGTAATTTGGGTTTCCTCTATTTGGAACAAATGACCTAGGCGGCAATTCAGGTTTTGTCTCCCTTCGATACATTGCATTCACTGGAACGCTGATCTGGTTACGGATATATGGGTGAAGGGATGTGTTCCTCATATTGAGGTTCTGCATCTCCATGCACATAGCGTAGGCTTCCGGAAGGGTTTTCGGTCTCTGAATGATTAATAGTCTAGACAGTTCTCCGTTCAAGCCTCGAACGAAAACATCCAGTGCTCTATTCCTGTAAGTTTCAACTAGTACATCGACAGTTTCCCTAGAATAATTTTCGGTCCTAATCTTATTAATAATCAGGGAGAATTGGTGGTTAACCGAAGCATAGAATTCATCGACCCTTGATCCCTTTTGAGACAGTTGACCGAGTTGGTGTTCAAGCGTCCTAATATCCCTTTTGTCCGCATAATGGAGTGATAGGCACTCTTTCATCCTAGTCCAGTCATTGTCAAAGATATTATAAGAAACTAGTGCAGAGTCCGCACTACCCCTAACCTTTTGTCTGATACTCTGCAGTATAGCCCTATATATGGGTTTAGAACGTACTATCTCGTAGTCGCTCAGGATTGATTCAACGCTATGAATCCATGAAACGTATTGTGTGGGGTTTCCGTCAAATGTCTGCAGCTCTTTCACACAGTCAGGGAGTCTTCCTAACTCACGGAGTTCCATCTCGCTCCTAGGAGCTCGAGGTGGATCCACTAAGTTGGGTTGTGTGGCGGCAGGGTCGGTCTTATCTTCCAATATTCTCATCCGCGCTTCAATGGCCTTTACCTGACCAAGGACCGCGTTGAGGGCTCCTGTCATTTCTAATACGCTAGACTTTAGTTCCTCCATTTCTGTCCGTATTGGTCGTAAGTTTAAGGCTCAGAGTAAAAAAAAAAATGAAGAGGGTTATCGCACACCACAAATAAGTCAAATAATAATCGCAAAAAGATTCAATAATTCAACCAAGGCCTTGCACTTACCCTTTATAGCTCTGTTCAATTCTAGACTGTGTTAGATTCTTAGATTGTGTTTTATTTATATTTAACTATAGGTTTATATTTTTACGTACTATGCGAAGTACATGTGATTGATGTTATGTTGAGTGGATCTAAAACGGAAAAGTTTAGATTTTCAATTATTTATTTTACTTCCGCATTCTTGATTTAATTTAAAAAGATATTTTTAACGTCTTGGCTCATAGCTTCTTCCCTTTTCCTTTCACAATTTATTTCTTGTTTTTTGATAAAAAAAGATTATTTTTCTAATTTTGTAATTTTTATTTTTCGATCATTTTTTATTTAATTATTAAAAGATTTTTATTTTCACCACTTTTTATTTTCTTTTTGGCATTAATTCTTTTATTTTTTTCCATTTAATTTATATAAGACTTTTTTATCATAATTTTATATCATTCAATAATTTTTATTTTTTCCTTCTCATTCATATAAAATTTTCATAACTTCTCTTTGGCAATTTCATTTTCTATTTTTTGCCATTTAATTTATGTAAATATTTTTTACAATTTCATATTTTCGATTTGGCAATTTAATAATTTCTATTTTTTGCTATTTAATTTATATAAATACTAAAAATATACATACAAAGGTCATCCTTTAGGTTCCCCGTGTACATATACTTGTCAGAGTAATTGCACTAATTTACTTTATTCATTCATATTTTTTATTACCTTATATCCCTTTAGATGGAGGATCGTGTGGTCCGGTTTCGAACAGTGAATGCTGACGTACTAAGGCACGATTTATCTCACCCTGTGAACCTTCCAGCTTAAGCTCTTAATTACCAGGCGAAAAGGAAACATCCGTACCCACTGAGTAGTGTAGGTTCTTAAGTTTACTACAACTTGTTGGGTAATGTCCTTTAGCCTTCTGTAATGTCACCTTTCGGTAAGGGAGCGTTCTGAAGCAAGGTTTCACGTTTTTCCAAAGGGATGAATTTTCATATTATCATAGTGACAAAAAATTTTTTACGCACTGGAGGGCCTGGAGTTCAGGATCGCAGCACGCTGGGCCTCATTTCAAGACCCATATTGGTCACTTTTTTTATTTTTTATCATGTTGCAGTTTACGCAAGAATGCACACTTACCTGTTTTCGGGGGGAGACTGAAGGATACTTCGCTTTTTCAACTTTGGGTATTTCCCTCTCTAGGGTTTCCAAAAAATAATTGATTTTTCATCCCCCGGAATTTTACTTCCTCAGGGAGTACTTCTTTCAATTTTACCCTTAGCTTAATTAACTATTTTAATAATTTCTCTTTTTTTTTCTTATTCACAAAAAGAATTTTTAATTTTCCAAAAAAAGCAAATTTTCATTTTTAAATTCCACATATTCACAAAAAGAATTTTTTATTTTTAATTTTCAAAAAAGGAAATTTTCATTTCAAATTTCTCATTTCCACTTTCAGAACTTGTAAAACTTTTTGTATTTTTTTTCGAAAAAAGAATTTTTATTTTAGAACTTCTCGATTTCTCAAAGGACACTTTTTAATTTCTAGACTTTTTATTCTAAAAAGAAATTTTTTTCACTTTTTTCACCTTTATTATAATTTTTTTCTTAGGAAAAGGGATTATTTTGGCCATGAGCCAAGCACAGAAGGATCCGGCACATCCTTTCCACTCCGCGATTGGCCGGTCCCTGCTCGGGCGCCAGTTAACAATGGCGTCAGCCATGTTTTAAAAAAATTACTATTGTTGGGCCGCCCATGGGGCCCAACTCACCTTTTAAATAAAAAAACACTATTTAATATTTTGACTATTATTTTATTAAAAAACCCGATGTTGCTCTACTGCAGTCTAGAATTGAACTAACTGCTCTCTGTCTCTTGTACATTAATATAACTAAAAATTTACTAATATTATTTTGCCTATGCCAGCTTATTCTCATGGGAACCATAACATGCTATGGTTTCCCAATAATTTGCGTGTGCAAATATTTGCATACGCTAGCTTAATTTAATTTAGAACACTAACTTCACTAACTTACTCATTTCCCAATAGCTTGCGCGTGTACAAAAGAATGCAAGTATCGTATAGCGCATTGTATATTGGTGAGCAAAGGGGTGGTGCGCGGGGTGTCAACTGCAACACGCGCTGTCCGTGGTATTGCTGACTCGCGCATTCGCCAATATGTTATTAAAAAAGGTATTGGGCGTGTGGAAGTGTTAACTTATATAATATCTGGAGTACTACGACAGCGAAAGTTCTGCAACTACCTGAAGAGTCGCGAGAAAATGGGCGGGATCGAAATAGTGGGCGTAATACCCACCATACAATGTTAATATTTAATGTCATATGTCTAGAGTATTGTAACAGAGAAAGCCTTGGAATTATGTGTCAGTTTATAAGTTACTAGATGTAGCCTGGTTTGCTTCGGTACCCCCCTCTCCACCTTCTCCCCCTCATCGTATTGAAAGGGCTCATGCAAAGTCCCAACTCTCTCACTATTAAAGTACTCCACAAATATATAGCATTTATTACTTACCTTGTATGGGGGTGCCGTGCTCCTTTGTCCGATCCCTCCCATTTTTTGTCTAACTACTCATGTTAATAATAGATGACCTAAGACAAATTTGCGAGAAATGTTTCTCTCATACTACTCGAGAAATATGATATTGAGTAACTACTGTATATGGGAGGTACCACGCACATTCATGTGATCCCGCTAACATTAATAATAGGTGAGCTCACACAAATTTTCACATTTATCTGATCCCGCTAACATTAATAATAGGTGACCTCACACAAATTAGCAAAGTTCTACCTATCATAGTACTCAATATATATGATATTAAAAATTTACTTTGTATGGTATGGTGCCACGCCCACTAACAATATTTTAAAAAAAATATAGCCTATAGCACTTCCCATGTCCGTAATAAGACTCTATGAAAATTTTTGGAAGATCAGATGAGTAGGAGATTACCTCCTACAAACAAACACACATTACCTCTTTATTATATTTATTAGTTAGATTAATGTGAGGAGTCGGACAGAAAATGAGCGGGATCAGATCAGCGGGCGTGGCACCCCCAATACAAAGTTAATATTTAATGTCACATATGTGTAGTGCTGTAATAGTGAAAACGTTGGGACTTTGTCTGAGTTCATAAGTTATTAATGGGCGTGGCACATCCTATACAAAAAATACGAAGTACTATGAAAACGACAGTCTTAAAACATTTGACAAGTTTATTAATTACCAACTAGCAGATTCCAGCGCTCGAAATTCGAGTGCAATTTCTAGGCAGCTTTATTTCTCAACTTAGCCAATTCACAAACCAACACTTTTATGGTTTATTACTATTGTGAATGAAGATAACGAACTCATTAACAAACACATTAATAGATTTAATAAAACACACATATTATATGTATAATTTTATGTATGTGTTAGCAGCAACCTTAAATGCAATTTACTCAAAATAAAGGAAAAAATTAAAAAGTCGGTAAAACTGTAAAACGTCTGAAAAAATACCTTTCAAATAATATACGTGTGGTCGAAATCGGCATAAAACGGTTGAACAGAACATCGGTCACAAGAAATCGCCTAGCCTATTAATATTATAGATGTGTGTAGTCGTGGAAAATATGTTTGGAATCGCCAAAATCCAAAATCGCTAAAACCGAGAATCACGAATAACAAAAATTGCCAAAATCAAAAATCGTAAAGATTAAAAATCGCCAAAATCGAATATTGCCAGAACCGAAAAATGGTTATCAAAAATCACAAAAAACAAATATAGCCAAAATCAAAAATCACCAAAACCTAAAATCGCGAATAACAAAAATCGTCAAAAAAAATCGCCTTAATCAATAATTGCCAAAATCGATAAAGCGAATAACAAAAATCGCGAATAAAAAAATGAAAACCCCAAAATCAAAAATCGCCAAAACCTAAAATCGCGACAAACGAAAATGGCCAAAGTCAAGAATCACCAAAAATAAATAAAGTAGTTTTCTACAAAACCTATTCCTATTTTTTATTTCGTTACGTTGTTTGTATCGATTCGCATCGGCTATATAATTATTTTCTGTCCTATTTTTTGCAAAAAAAAAAAACTCCAATTTGTTACTGAAATAAATGTCAAAATAATGGAAAATAGTGATGGCCATGTGTTCGATTATTTTCAAAATCAAATATTATAAAAGCTTTCCAAAAAATTTGTACACCAATTTTATTGTTATTTCTAGGCTTTATAAAGTTATTATATCTCTTTGTGGAAACTTGCATTATAATCAAAGCCCAATCTTAAATAAAAAATCAATTGATAAAATCTGCTTCACAAAAAATCCGTCAAACTTTTGATTTTATCATTAAGTTAAATTCAAATATCTTCATATATATACAAATGTAAGTTTAGCAAAAACAAAATGTTTTTTCTTGTTTTTTCAAGATAAAACCAAATTTGTATATTGTAATATGCAATGTGTACTCATATAGAAACATATTTGTTTCAAAGTTGTTTTATATTTTGTTATATTGAAGGAGGCTTAAATAGTATACCTTGAATTCTCATTTGGTTGTTTTCAGCAAATATATATGAATTTAACTTTTTACCAAACAAATTATCTACTGCTTTTGGTTGCTGACGAGGTTTTGTGACTCTTCCCGAAACAGCTGTATAACCTGTCATGCAGAATATAGATCAATTTTTTGAAACAAATGTGCACTGTTTTTTTCGGTCCCTGGTAAAAATTTTCCAATACAAACAAATATGTTTTTACTATAAACAAATTTGTTTGCTATGATTCTATTGTATGGCCCACCACTGTACGTAAAAAAATTTTTTTCAATTAAAAACATAAAAAGGCGGCAGTTAGTGTTTTTTTTTTTTTTTTTTTGTATTTTTATATGTTTTTCGTTTTCCGTTAAAACCAGGATGCTCTAAATTGTTTCTAGTTGAGTTGAGTGAAGCAGACATGTTGGGGTAAACAAAATTTAATCGGTTTTGAATTGATTAAAATTGGCAATATCTGTAAAATAGTAACATATGTCAAAGTTTTTATTTTTTATTACATTTCTTTACACATCGGAAATTGACATTTTTTTCAATTTTATATAACAAAATCGTGAAATGTGGATTGCATATATGTACATATGTATATTTTTGTATAATATCAAATTAATAATAATTGTAAATATTAAAAAGGAAAATAGAAAACTATGAATTGTTTTTTTTATCTTTATAGATATTTTATCCGTGATCTAATTTCTGGTTTATACATTTTCAATAAATTTACTTATAGTTGTCAGTTTTAGTTTTTAATTGTTAGTGTTTATAGTGTTGCCAACTAAAAATATTAAAAATATAAGGAGTCAGTGTATTTCACTCATTTTTAAGTGTTGCCAACTAAAATAATAAAAATATAAGTAATTACTGTATTTGACCAAATTTTTTAGAATGTTGCTAACTTAAAATATTAAAAATATAAGTAATTACTGTATTTTACCACATTTTTATGGTATTGCCAACTATAATGTTGAAAATATAAATAATTGCTGTATTGGAAAAATTTTTATAGTGTTGCCAAATAAAAATAGTAAAGATATAAGTTATTACTGTAGTTTAACAAATTTGTATAGTGTTGCCAACTAAAACCATTAAAAATATAAGTAACCACTGTACTTCACACATTTATAAGTGTTGCCAACTAAAATAATAAAAATAATTACTGTATTTGATCAAATTTTTTAGAGTGTTGCGAACTAAAACAAGTAAGAGTGTTAAATTCGGCTGTGCCGAATCTTTGATACCGTCCACCTCGGTTTGAGTCTTGATAATAAATGTAAATGAAAAAGCAAATAATTTGTTAAACTTAATACCAAATTATTTCAGCAAATTCTTTGGGTTGGTTTTCGTCTTTTCTATTATTTCGGATTTATTTCGGTGTTTGCTTTTTGGTCATCGTGGTTTCTGATCGGCACGCATTTAGGTTATGTACCTATATGCATGCGTTTCCGGTTATATGACATAACTTCTCGTTTAATTTAATTTTTGCTAATTAAATAGCTCGCCCTAACCTCCATTGCAAAGGTAATGGTTGTGTAGGTTGGCTATATGCATTAAATCGTGCTAATTGGAGATGGCTGTATAGTTTCTTTTAACTTGCCAAATATTTCTTCATTGCGGCCATATAGGTCGGATGGTGTAACAAAATAATAACCAAAAAAAAACTCTCTCAATTTTTTTATTAAAATATTGCCATATTTGGAAAACATAGAGAATAAATTTATAATAATAAATATTCAAATTAGGGATGCCAAACGCAAAAAACCAAATGCCCCAACATTTTAAATAAAATAATTTGTTCTCTTTATTTTCTGAAAAACTTCAAATTTTCATCAAAAAAAAATTGTGAAAATTTATATATAAAAAATAACATTCTCATCAAATTGCGTTTATTTATGTAAGTTTTTATGTTCGCAATTCTTAAATATCATTTGACGTTTTCTAAAATTCATTGAATTTAAATTAATGTTTTCTGTAGTGTGATTCTGTAAATTTCAACGATCTGACAATCGCAAAATATATCGACAGCTATTGTTGTTTGCACTAAGGATTAAGTGATTCACTAAGTACATACATCTTAACGACAGTCGACAAATATATTTTTCTTATTTATTTAAATTGTTAACGAGTGGCATCTCTGTCAAAATAAGCGAAAAACACAAAGAAGAATAAAAAAAAACAAATTACTTCGTGTTTGACAGGATGATTTTATGTTTATGTTTAATATCTTTATTTTTTTTACTAATATTTCTGTGTATTTATTTGAAAATGAAATAATGAATTGAATATGCTATTTAATTTTTTTATTTGTATAAAAAAAAGTTTTTTAATAAAAGCAAAATATGTTCACTATTTTATGATTTTTATGATTTTTATTTTCACTATTTTATGACATTTCAACCTAAAAATTAAGTTTTTATCGATTGAATAAACAACACAAAAATGGTTGTCGTTTAGATAACAACAACAGTTGACTTTAACAATAGCGAATATCGTTTAAAAATTTTACTGATAATTTTGCAATTTTCTTTTTTTAACGATTCGGCTATCGTTAAAAGATGTTACTGAATCGCGGCACTGAAAAGTTATTAATTTCTCCTGAATGGCAATATTTTTTTTAAATGTAAACATATTTGGTGTTTTTTTTTTGGAATTTCAATTTGCGTTTAACGAATAAAATTTGTATATTAAAGATGTAATTGATGTCTTCTAAATTTAAAATTATAATTTCCGACGTTTTGATATGATTTTCTGAAATTCAATTAATTGTAATTTATAATTGGAAATTTTTAATTCCAGTTTTTAGAATTGATATTTTCTTTAATTTGAATGGAAAATTTAAAAAGTGCAATTTTGTATTTATGTGAATTATAATACTTTAGTAATTATAAACAATTTTTAAAAATTAGATGTAATCGCAATCAGATATTTTGTAGGTAAAGCAGAATAATAATTCTATATAACTATGTAGAACTGTTTTGAAAGCAAAAAACTCATTGATGAACTCGGTAACTCTATTTTGTGAAGACAACAAAAAGTTAATATGCCAAACTTATGTTCATATTTGTAAAAGAATAATGAAAAACGTATAAAATAAAGGACCAGCCCGTGTATACTCTTAACACATGTTCTGTATGATATCTATTTGAAAATATTCATTCATGTTAAAATAGAACTAACTATTGCAAAGCTAATTAGAACAAACAAAAATTGTGGCGCCATCTACTGTGGCATAGTCACACTGAGCAAAATGAAGTGACACTTTGTTAATGCAAAAGAAATGTATTTTCCCCACAACAAAATATTGCAGAATTTTATGTAAATAAAATAATATACCGATTTATTTCTAACATGCAGTTGTTATGGATAATATATATATAATAAATGTATATTATTTTTATTATTTAATATGTTTATATAAATTTATAAATAAATTTATACATAAATTTTTTTTTGCTATATTTACATTGTTTTTTTTTTATTAACAACTAAGTATTTTAGCATTATTTGCTTTTGATGTTGGTTAATTTTTACTCCCTTTATATTAACTCGTAGTGTCTGCTTGTCGAAAAAATTTTGGATCGATTTTAACCAATTTTCCGTGAGCCATTCGATCTGAAATTTTGCAGGCAGGCTCGTGGTAATAACAGAAATATTCTAACAAATTTTTAGAGTGATGCCAAAACACTGGAAACTTTTAAATTTTTCTACCAGAGTTAATAAAAAAATGTATTATTATATTATTACCACAACGACCACAAAAACAAGAAGTCCAGCTATGACAACAACACAACATTTATAATAACAACAAGAACAATATAGAAACATCATATTTTTAATTTTTTTTTTTTTTTACTTTTTCAAAGATTTCCCTGGACCTGTTCCACCGATTTTAATGATTTTTGAAATAGAAATCTTCCCATGAATTTGATGAATCATTCTCACTAAAAATGATCACTGTAGCTGCACTATTCAGGGCGTGATCGTGTCAAGAACAACATAGAAAATTATATTTTATCAAGACCTTTTTTAGTTTTTCATTCAAATCTCGGGCCCTAATCGACCGATTTGGACGATTTTAAATAGCAAACTTTTCAGGATGTTAATGAATCATTTTTTATGACAGCGAGCACCCTAGCTGCCCGATTGATGCCGTCATCGTGATTTCCACAGACGGACAGACGGACAGACGGACATCGCTATATCAACTCCGGTTGTTATAAGGATCACAAATATATATATTTTATGGGGTCCAAAATTTTTTTTCTAATTATTACAAACGGAATGACAAACTTATATATACCCTCTGCACACTGGAGTGGAGGGTATAAATATTAAAAATATAAGTAATTACTGTATTTTTAATTTTTTTTATAGAGTTACCAAATAAAAATGTTTAAAATATAAGTGTATTTTACCACATTTTTATGATGTTGCCAACTTAAAAATATTAAAAATAATTTTATAATTTGATAATATAAAATTTATGTTTCCATTTCAAAATTTGGGGTTTTTCGTTTTAATTTAAATGGGAATATCGCTTAACTAACAAATAAATATCTCATATTAACAACACACAGAAAACGGATTTCTTGAGTTTACAACATTTATTGCCAACCCAATTGCGATGAAGTTAATAATCGAGTTGATTGAAATCACAATTCTATTGTCTTACCAGTAAATATTTCATTACAATAGAAAATGGTTCTTTGTATTTATTTATTATTTATTAAATTTTTCTTTACAACAAGACACAGTATCATACAAATTACAGTAATGGAATCAGATAAGATATTCAGCATTACTAACTCTTAATCTAGATATTAAAAATATTACAAATTGCAATTTAAAAATATTTTTAAAAAACAATTACATTGAACAAATTCAATTCAATTAAAGAAATAGTATAATAATTTTCCAAATCCTACTGCGTTGCTTGTATTTTGCCTAATATTAGGAAGTTGGTTCCAGAGACGAATAGTTAGAATAAAAAATTGTCACACGAAGGCATTGTCCTGGTATTTAAATTGAATAATTCGATTTTCTCTGAAAGATATTGCAAACCTTAATTGTTCAAAAAGATATTTTGGAGTCTTTGTTAAAATAATTTTATTTAGGAACATAATGTTTTTGAATTTAATATAGTTCTCCAAAGACATGTACAAGACATGACACGAGTATGGATAACATTTTCTTAGACTTAATGTTGTTAAAAATAACGTTTAGTTTCCTGTTATCTTGAGAGTTGCAACATGTGTAAACCTCAGATGTATATTAGCGTGTTCCTACGTTATATGGACATTTTTTAAATGGCAATTTTGGGGAGTGTCGGGGTCCAATTTGTTTCCTTTCTATATAAAACTGATAAATGTGAAGTTTGAGGACAATCGGATAAAGAAAAGTTGCGCCGGAAATCGATTGAAAATCTCAAGTGTGTTTATATGGGGAAAATATGATTTTTTTAGGTCTTACGAAAATTTCGTTCTATACATTAATTTTTTCGCCTAGTTGTTATAAGAATCGATTTCAGTATTAAATTATTTGTTTTAAAAAGCCACATAACTTCGAAATCGAATAAAAACTCGCCAAGAAATACCAAATGCCCCAGACCACTTTTGTGCCAAAAAAAAAAAAAAAAAAAACACTAGGTCATGAAATTTGATGGCATTTTAAGAACCATATTTCGAAAAAACACATATAACGTCAACACCTGAGTTTTCAAATAAAAGACGAAACTCGTTAAGTTTATTGCATAAACTTTTTGCATTTAAATTACAAACACTGAAACCCTGTCTAAGATTAGCCTAAATACGAACCATGTTAGTTGCTAATAAAGTGCTTTTGATACAATCAAAAATTCAGTGTTAAACTTTAAAACAATTCGGTTGACAATTTTGTTTCTGTGTGCAGCATGCAATCATTTTAAATAATTTTTTTAATTAATGCATTTTTCAAATTATTAGTGATTTAAAGAATAAATTGACTTATGCCTTTCACTATGTCATTTTCAATTATTTTCAGTTGTATGAAAACTGGTTGTAATGTCTTGCCATGTGCAACCCTTGGCAACATTTGAAATCAAAAATGAAATTGCCAACATATTGGAAATTTGTTCTTGTTTGACAGCCGGATTTTTTGTTAGTTTACAAGATGTAATGCAAGCGTGATTCATAGAAAATTACAAGATGTCAGTTGAGGCAATTGTTTGTTGTCAGTTTATATGACATAGTGAAAACCAGGCATTAGATTCGAAATGATTTTTGTTAATAAAATATACCAACTTGATTAATTCATTTAAATGTTGCTTTACTATTTTAACAAATACGAATTTATTTTTCCACCAAACACAAAGAAGAATCCAATTTATATCCCTTAAATGAGTTTTATTATTATCTTTTGCCATAAAGTAGATCATTGACAACGTGTTAAATACATTACAAATGTTCAAATATTCAATCAATCAACAAGCCTACTAACACGTACACAATCTTTGGAAACAAAACATGCATGCAAATGTTTTGGGAATCGTTAATGAAATTGGAAATTAAATAAATTCAATTTGCTTTAAAATACGTGAAAATATTCGCTCAATATATCTCCGATTACACTAGCCAACAAGGTTTTGGACTGGAGCAACCAAATATCTTTCCTAAGGTAATTTGGTGGGCTAAATTCGAATCTGTAATATGTTTTTCTATATCACGTCAGGTTTTCGAGATACAAAAAAAAATTTTTTATTCGTTTTTTATACAAAAAATCATTAGTTTATTTAAAAATCAAGGAATGTTCAAAAGTGAATGGCGTTATTTAAACGTCGCTTGTATGTTGTTGGTTCGGTTTCACGTATTAGAGTCCACCAGTAGTTTCCCAGCTTTTGTCCCAAAATCCTTGATAATTTCTTTCAATTTTAATTAAATCTTGGTAAGCACGCTCCCATTGTTCGTCGCTCACCGCACCTAGGTTTTGTGGAAAAAAATCTAAATGCGAATGAAGGCAATGCATTTTGAGTGACATTCGTGCGCCTAATTCGTGATAATTTTTCAATAATTCAGCAACAATTTGTATGTAGTTTTCCCTCTTATTGCTTCCAAGAAAACTGTCCACGATGAAAGATTTCCAGGCTGCATATTCTTTCTCCAATAAACATTGTGAAAAATTGTCATCATTCAATAGCTTCCTGATCTGAGGGCCAACAAATGTGCATTCTTTGATTTTTTCGCTTTTTCGTTTTCTTGCACGTGTACTGCTAAAAAAAACAGAACATGTTCTTCAACGCGCAGATCTAAAAACTAAAACATTATCCATTCGCGATCGGGAAAAAAACGAAATTAAGTCATAAACAACACATAAAATTTCTCTGTTTTCTATTTTATTACTATCATCCCTGTTCTTGAAACGTTGTTATTTGAATAAGAGTGAATTTAAAATCACATGAAATTGAAATTTTGGGTTTCTTGAAACAGCTTTTTTTTATTTATTTAATGGAAACATATGTTTGAGTTAAGAACATATGTTATCTAGAAACCGAGGTGCCATATGGTTCTTTATTCAGTTTCACAAAAAGCTTTTAAGTATTTTGTGCATGTTTTTTTTCTAAGTTTGTAGAAAACGTATAAAGAAAAATATTTTCTTTTAAAATAACAACTTATTTGTTCATTTAATTGTTTTTGTTCTTCAATTTCATTCAAATAAAAATGACTTTTCTATTTTTAAAAAGATAGGCATCACCAAAAAAAATTTCGATATTCAAATAAATTGGATTTGACTGGCATCACTACTGTTTCGAACATATGCAAAAAAATAAAAATATGTGATTTGATGAAAAAAATTTTTTTAATTCCTTTATTTCCAATAATTAGTGCATAAAGAATCTATATTATAATTGAAAAAATTATAATGGAAAATAGATTGTGTAAATAAAAAGTTTTTATTATAGTTATAGAACTGCATCATCGCAAAAAGTGTATTTTATTAACATCGACCACATATTACGAGTTTTTATACCCTATACCACTATGTGGTTTGGGTATAATGACTTTGTGCTGCTGTTTGTAACAACCAAAAATATTTGACCTAGACCCATCTTTCATTATACCGATCGAATCAGAATCACTTTCTGAGTTGATTTAACAATGTCCGTCCGTCCGTCCGTCCGTCCGTCCGTCCGTCTGTGTGTCCATGTAAACCTTGTAATCAAACTGCAGGTCGCAAATATGAATATATTTTGATGAATTTATCGGCCATGGGATGAACGCTATTATAGTCGGTCTAGACCGACTATACGATACCCTATACCATGCGTTTAGAAACCCTATCTCTTAGGCCCAACTAACTGGACATAGAAAATAAGCAAAAACCAAATTTGAGTGGGATTTTTATTAATTTTTTTGGCTGCAGATATGAAAAAGTTCATATCGGATGCTATATCTATATGGGGACTAGGTCCAAAAATGGACCGATCCTGATCATGTTTGGAAAAGACTCTTGTATTTTGCAAAAATATATACAAACCAAATCTGAGAAGAATAAGTGCAATATTTTTGTTTTTTAATAGATTTAAGTGAAGATCGGGAAGCAGCCCTATATGGGGCCAAAGGGATCATTTTTGGACTACTCATTAATGGATGTAATGAACGCATATAAAGCCAATTTGAGTAAGATCTATATGACAATTTGGATCTTATGGCAATTTATGTCGATTTCATAGGGGTAATTTGTATGGGGGCTAGGTCTGAACATGGACCGATTCTCACCAATTTCAATAGCGTTCATCCCATGGCCGATAAAAGTTTATATATCAAATTTGATCAAAATATATTCATATTTGCGACCTGCAGTTTGATTACAAGCTTTACATGGACACGCAGACGGACGGACGGACGGACGGACGGACATTGTTAAATCAACTCAAAAAATGATTCTGATTCGATCGGTATAATTAAAGATGGGTCTAGGTCAAATATTTTTGGTTGTTACAAACAGCAGCACAAAGTCATTATACCCAAACCACATAGTGGTATAGGGTATAATAAAGCTACACTCGAATCTGTGTTGTATATGTGTGTTCGATACAAAAAATACGTGATAGAAAATTGTTCGTGTAGATAACGAAATATTAAAATGTAACACAGCCATGATTGTGTTTGGTACCGTGCAAAATTTAGAAACACACATAATTGATATGAAAATAAAAATATATGTTGGCTGCTTTAGAACAGAACATTTTGTGTTTGATATGTGTATTTTCAGGACCTTGGTTCTGACTTAATGATGACATGTAGCGCGACTATCCCATAGACAAAAGAAACAACAATATTTTGTGAAACCTCCATGCATACCAGTCAACAAACCAATGACCTGAAACAGATTAATTTACAGTTATTTACAACGGTCTATACTATATATATATAAACAAAATTAAATCACACACCTTAAGGTCACTCCAGATCATCCATTTATGATCGTTGAATTTGAGTAATGTCAAAATTTCAGTCATGGATTCGTAGTTTTCCTCTGTATTAATGGCATGAGCAATTGGTATGAATGGTTTTTCATTCCCATTATGCAAAAGAAGAGCCTTTAAACTGTACTTAGAGCCATTAATAAATAATCTCCATTCAGTTTTGTCATATGACTGGTTCATTTTTTGAAATAAACCATCAACATCAGTACAGTAGAGAATAGAGTGTTTCTTTTCAAAATATGCAGCCAATTCCAAGCTTCTATCTCTATGGATTGTTAATTTGGCCCAATTGCAAGATGTTTCGCCTGCTGCATGCTTGAAGCTAGTGATTCTGCGTCTTGCTTCGTTAAATATAAATCCCGAATTAGATAATTCAGCTCAGCTTGAGTCACTAAATGGCGTTCATCATCAGCCTCTTACAAACTCCCACTGTTGGTGAAAGTTTCGGACTCACTGGGAATGACTGGCGCTGGGAATGACTGGTAATGGATCAGTTGGTGGATGTTGATCTAGTTTCGAAACCGATGCGACATTCGCGTAAGTAATATTTATTAGATTTTTCATATTGAATCTAGCAACTTTTGTAAAACAGCAATAACAATCGGTTTGGTGGTTACTTGGCTCCCTCCGAAGTACTGGAATTGAAAAAGCGACATATAACTTCTTGCCATTTGACCACTTGTAAAAAACAGTTCTGCAACTATTCCAAAACATTGTCGGTGTCCACGGTTTGTCCAAGTTTCTGACAGCAAAACCAAAATAATGTAAATATGCATATTTTAATGATTCTGATATTGCCTATCCTTTTTTTCCAACCAAATATTCACCACACACAAAGCAAAAATAGCTTGAATCAGTAATCAGTAATTTAGAATGAATGTAGGCTTCTGTCAAATTAATAATTGAGAAATTGTAGTGTCAGTCAGTATTGATTGTTTTACAGTATTGCCAGCATGCAATAAAAAATGAACAAGACGTGATAGCCCAATTTTTATGCCAGATTCGTATTCAGCGGACCCAGATTAGTTAAAAAACATGCTTCATTTCTGCAGTAAATTTATTTTTTTTAATATGTAGACCTGTGTTATCATTGTTTCTCGATATATGTATACAAATTTTAATCTTTTACTGTTAAACTATTAACAACATCCATTGAATAAAATTTATAAATCTAAAAGAAACCAAATAAGAATATAATAGTTGGATTAGGACGACTATACGGTACCCTATACCATGCGTTTAGAGACCCTATGTGGCCTTTGAATATGAAAAAGTTCATATTGGATGCTATATCTATATGGGGACTATGTCGAAAAATGGACCGATCCTGCCCACATTTGATAAGGTCACTTATTTTTTGCACAAATATATAAATACCAAATTTGAGAAAAATCTGTGCAATATTTTTTGATAGATTTAAGTGAAGATGTGGGCTATGGCTAAGAATTGTCTTATAGGGTTTCTTTTTGGACTACTGATTAATGGGAGTAATAAACATACACAAACCCAATATGACCGAGATCTATAAGATAATTTGGATTTTATGACAATTTAAGTCGATTTCATAGGGGTCATTTGTATGGGGACTAGGTCTGAACATGCACTGATTTTCACCAGTTTCAATAGCGTTAATGCTTTGGCCGATAGAAGCTTATGTACCAAATTTCATCGAAATATGTTCATATTTGCGACCTGTAGTTTGATTACAAGGTTTACATGGATGCACAGACGGACGGACAGACGGACGGACGGACAGACGGACATCACTAAATCGATTCAGAAAGTGATTATAAGTAGATCGTTATAATAAAAGATGGGTCTCGGTCAAATATTTTTCATAGCTACAAACATCAGCACAAAGTCATTATACCCTGACCACATAGTGTAGGGTAAAGGTATAGGGTATAAGAATATGAAGAAATTATTCTGTCGCTGAAGTCATTTTCATTTTATTTTAATGTGTAAATTGTTAACAACAATAAAACCTCGACTTTTCAATGATACGGAAATTTATGGTAAATCATTTAACAAAAAAGCAATAACGCAACAACAATAAAAATACCGAAAGTTTATTTATGTATGTTTTACTCTCTTTACATAGAAACATGAAAAAAAAATTGAAATTTCACACTCACCCAACTCACCGACAAAAGGTAACTGTAAAATTTACGAGTATATGAATATTTGTTGTTGTTACTTATACGAGTATATGTTCTGATACACCATGATTGTGTATATATTGCAAATGTTTATTTGAGTGTGTCTGCTGCATTTCTTCTTGTTTGCACACAGGTGTTAACTTGGGGTTTTGATATATTGTATTCTATAGAAATGGGCTTCTGTTCTGATAAGATTAATATCCAAGTTGGTATATAAATTGCAAGTAAATTTGGTAAATGATGGGTGTAATTCTTGCAGTAGCTTCGTACATTATTAATGGGTGACTTGATAAAATATGCCGTAAATATGTTTTTGGTTTTTTGTTTTTAACCCATTTCCGGCCACTAGTTCAATTTTTGTTCTGAAGCTGTTAGTCCTAATTTTAAAGTTTCATAATTTTCCAAAAATGCAAAAATTCTAAAAATCTAATAATGGCTAAATGTAAGCCCAAAGTGAAAGATAATCTACAAATAGTATTGATTTTAAAATTATACGTATAAACTAAATTGATATTTATCACGTTTTTGACACATTTTTCGATGACTTAAAAGCAAGGTTCAGAAAATACACACATGAAACACACAATGTTCTGTTCTAAAGTAGCCAAAACATATTTTTATTTTCGTATCAATTATGTGTGTTTCTAAATTTTGTACGGTGTCCAACACAATGATGAATGTGTTTCGTTTTAATATTTCGTTATGTACACGAACATGTTTCTATCACGTATTTTTTGTTTCGAACACACATAAACCACACAGATTCGAGTATAGCTTTATTTTAAGTTCATTTTCTTGCACGTGTTCTGCTAAAAAAAAAAAAAAAACAGAACATACTGCTTTCATATATTCTCTAAGGCATAATTTGATGATGATTTTTAACGACGTCGTTTTTCGACGTCTTTTTTTTTTGTTTGTCGGCGAACGGTATAGAGAAGCAAGAGGGGTAAACAAAAAGACACGATTTCTGTTTTTGAAGACTTCTTTTCATATGTCTCTCAACACTCATTTCATTTTTTCTTGTTACGTTTTATTCTTTTTCGTACTTTAAAGTGACCACTTCAGTCAGATCAAGAATCGCTTGCATTTTTATTTAATATTTATGCGTAATTTCTTTAAACTTTAGGTTTTAATTTAAAACTTTTAAATATTGATACGTTCTGCTATTTGATTAGATACTCTAAACATTCTACTCTTAATCATTTAAATATTAAATAGGTTTTCGTATATAAATAGTTAGTAAAATTATGATAAATTATTAAGTAGAAAATATTAAATCTTATACTGAAATAATGTAAATAATATTTAACAAATAAATGAATTGAATTGAAAAATAAAAAATATTGGAATTTACATTAATTCATATATTTTGGTATATTTTTCTTAATGCCAAAAATAAACTAAAGCAGGTTTAAAAAAACATGCAACTAAAAATTCATCGTATGAATGCAATGGGCTTTTGGTAGCAGCTTCAAAAGAGAACTAAAAAAAACGACGTCCTTAAAAATCGTCGTGAGAATTGGGCCTAACTCTCATGTTGTTGTTAAAATACAACGTTAGATATTAAATATATGAAAAAAAAACGTTATAAAAATTATAAAACGTCTCGGTCAATTACTGGTTATGGAAAATATTCTACCACCCGAGCTGAATTTAATCTTCTTAATTCAAAACTTTATAAAATGTATTTAAATAATATGAAAATTAGTTTTAAACGTGATCCGAAATCTTTCTCCAAGTTTGTTAATTATTATTTCACTATTATTTTACTATTCAATTGTTTTCTTTCTTCATTTTATTCTTATTAATCACTTCTGAAACTAATTTTATTTATAAAAAAATTGCATTTCTTGTGATCGATGTTTTGTTCTACCGTTTTATTCCGATTTTGACGAAAAGTATATTTTTTGAAAGGTGTTACTTTTTAGCTGTTCCCAGACTTACAGATTTTTAAATTTTTGCCTTTTTTTTTGAGTAAATTGCATTTTTAAGTTGCTACTAACACATACATAAAATTATGCAATGCTATGTGTGTGTTTATTAAGTTTGTTAATGTGGTTTTTAATGATCTTTTTTCTTCATTCACAATAACAATAAACCAAAAAAATTTTGGTTTGTGAATTGGCTATGTTGAAGAATAAAGTTGCCTAGAAATTGCACTCGAATTTCGAGCGCTGCAATCTGCTAGTATATTATTATTATTATTAAAATTACCTTGGAATCTAAAGTGTAAAATTACAGTACATTCAATTTGTAATTTTGAAATAGGATTGTTCTGAATCTTTGATACCCTCCACCTGGGTTTTACTTTTACATTAATATCTGGACTTATTTACAACAGATGTAAGCAAAATATCTGAAAAAGTAAACAATTTTATAAGCTTAATAAAAAATTATTACAACAAATAAATTGAATTCTTATAATTTTTTAGAGGTGCCTTCGTATTTAAGGCCATATCTTGGCACAATTATTCCCTATTTATCCCATTTTAAACACCAACCGGCTCGAAATAATGACAAATAATATTATTCTAAGTTTACCCACGTAACTGGTTTATGTTGTGAAGAGTGTGATTTTAGCAGGCAGACGGACAGACACGGACAGACGGGCATCGCTATATCGACTAGAATTTAAAAAAAAATCATTTTTCGATGCATTACAAGTGGAATGGCAAGTTGATAAATACCCTCTGGTGGGTATAAAAAGCCTACTGGACAAATAAAAATTGATACAAAGAACCTAAAAAATAACTCAAAAAAAAACATATTTTTATATAAATTTAATTTTTAACAACATAACAAAACATAATTTTCACATAATTCTCCATCATCGGATCCCAAGTTAATATTTCTCGAACAAAATTTAAGCAAATTAATGACAAGTAAGTGTGTTAAATTCGGCTGTGATACCCTCCACATCGGTTTTTCGTTTACATTAATATCTTTACTTATTGTACTACTTATAACAAAGTATATGAAAAGTACACACTGAATTTTTATTTTTTTTTTTTTAGAGGTGTCTTCATGTTTTTGCATATATCTTGGCACAGTGATGCCCGATTTGCCCCATTTTCAATAGCAACCTGCTGGAATAATGATAAATAATAATATCATAACTATATCCAGGTTAATGGTTTATTTTGTGAATGAACGTGATGTCAATAGACAGACGGATGGGCGGACAGACGGACATTTCTATATCGACTCGAGTTGTTATAAGGATCAGGAATTTACTTTATGGGGTCGCAAATGCATTTTTCGATGGGTTTAAAATGGAATGACAAACTGATATATACCCTCTGGTCGGTATAAAAACAAATTTTGCTTTACAGAAGTTCCATAATTCAAGGGTTAACCTTCAAAATTTTTTTTCTTCTTTTAGTTTTTCCGCAGTCAGTTCGGCAATATACGTATTTTCAAAGCTTAAGTTATCGAAATTTGCTATCACGATTTTAAAAATCGGTGCACATCAATATCCGAACACATCTTAGATTATGTAAATAAGCACAATATCTACGTTGACTAATAATGGCTTATAAACTTATAAACTCCGCCTTGTGCATTGTATATAAAATGTTGATATTAATAATTGAAAATATATTTAAATAACTAATACTTATCCAACACATGCTCCTGGGAAAATAATTTTTCAACATTTACATAAAAATTAAACATTACTTTTGTTTTGTAAAAATATTGGAATAAAAACTACTCTTCTTGTTTTGCAGAGCTATTAAGGGAATTTTAAATAGATATTTTTTTGTGTGTATTTTTTTTTAATTTTAGTAATACATTTTTTAAAACATTAAATAAAAACAATTTCTATACGTTTTATGAAAATTTAAATAATTTAACTACAAATTCAGATATGGATATTTCCAAAAAAAACGACCGAAAATTTCTGTTCCGAATTACAAATTATTTTTAAGTGAATATATTTTCGTTAATAAATATTTTAGGCCGGATGTTTAAAACTTATGAAAAAATTGCAATTATATTTTTAGGTAGTGTTTTTTGATGTCAGACGAAGCTTAGCCTCAGCCTAGTGACCCAAACGTGAATTTTTTTTATTTAGCGTCTTCTTCAAAAAAGCGCAGATAGGCGCTTTTCGTTTTTAAATTAAAGTGCTTTTAGCGTCTCTACAACAGTTTCTGTTTAAAAAAATTGTACATATTTGACTGGATTTTTTGGTGAAACTATTCATTTGAAGCATATGAATATGAATAAAATAAAAGACATCTGTATATTTTCTTTGTAAATTTTAGATAGAGCTTTGTATAAAAAAAAACAACTTATGTGAGTCCGAAGTCCGATCACAGGGGAGATGTGTAAACATCTAGTAACTAAAGATTTTTTATGGCACTTTTTTCAAATCAAACAGAAAGCTTATGTATCACTTATAGCAATCAACTGCAGGTGCTCTGCTAATATAAAAATATTTATTATAATTTATTATTTCAACTGGTTAATTTTTAATTTTTCGTTTTTTATTTTTCATTTTTCGGTTTTAATTTTTCATTTTTTGTTTTAATTTTTGATTTTTTCATTTTTTATTTTTAATTTTATATTTTTCTTTTTTCATTTTTAATTTTTTATTTCGCATTTTTCATTTTTTATTTTTAATTTTTCATTTTTTATTTTTCATATTTTATTTTTCATTTTTTATTTTTCATTTTTCATATTTTATTTTTTATTTTTCATTTTTAGTCTTTAATTTTTCGTTTTTAATTTTTTATTTTTCATTTTCATTTTTTATTTTTCATTTTTCGTTTTTATTTTTTATTTTTCAGTTTTTATTTTTAATTTTTTTTTTTCAATTTTTCATTCTTTATTTTTAATTTTTCGTTTTTCAATTTTAATTTTTTTATTTTCCATTTTTTATTTTTCTTTTTTAATTTTTTATTTTTCATTTTTCATTTTTATTTTTCATTTTTATACCCTATACCACTATGTGGTTTGGGTATAATGACTTTGTGCTGCCGTTTGTAACTACCAAAAATATTTGACCTAGACCCATCTTTTATTATACCGATCCAATCAGAATCACTATCTGATTCGATTTAACGATGTCCGTCCGTCTGTGTGTCCATGTAAACCTTGTAATCAAACTGCAGGTCGCAACTATGAATATATTTCGATGAAATTTGGTATATAAGCTTTTATCGGCTATAGGATGAACGCTATTGAAATTGGTGAGAATCGGTCCATGTTCAGACCTAGCCCCCATACAAATGACCCCTTTGAAATCAACATAAATTGCCATAAGATCCAAATTATCATATAAATCTTAGTCAAATTGGGTTTGTATGTGTTTATTACATCCATTAATCAGTAGTCTAAAAATGATCCCTATGGGATAACTCTTAGTCATAGGCCCCATATAGACCTGCCTCCCGATCTTCACTTAAATCTATCAAAAAACAAAAATATTGCACGGACTCTTTTCAAATTTTGTTTGTATATATTTTTGCAAAATACAAGAGACTTAACCAAACATGGTCAGGATCGGTCCATTTTTGGGCCTAGTCCCCATATAGATATAGCATCCGATATGAATTTTTTCATATCTGCAGCCAAAAAAATTAATAACAATGCCACTCAAATTTGGTTTATGCTTATTTTCTATATCCAGTTACCCAGCAATCTCACATCACACTGCAAGTTCGAAAAACTCAATACACTCACATTTTTTTACTAATACACACATTTTCCGCAGTGGTCACACTAATGGCACCAAATTTTTCGTGCGAGTAGTGGCAGACACTAACGATGATTAATGTTACCCTGTTATAAATTTAATGCAAATTTACTGGATTCTGTAATATTGTAATTAAAGTTTTAACTTGTTAAATCTATTATAATGATTTATTTTTTGAAATGCGCATACAAAAACGCAAGTTTGTTAATTATAGAGCATAAATATTATTAACTATTATTAAAATAATACTAATAATAATAAATGTAAACATTTTCCCTCAAACATGTGCCTGTATAATAAACTCGGTAACTCTAATTAAAATAAAATAAGAAAGAGAAGTATACAAATTTTTTCAAGTTTACGCTTCGACAACATTTTAAAAATGAGATTGCAGTCAGATGTGTGAGCATAAAATTTAATGGCGATGGATTCGACTAATTCGAACAATTTTTCGTTGATAATACGTACACAACGATTTTACAATATCAGTGTGATGTGAGATTGGGGGGTTAGTTGGGCCTGAGAGATAGGGGTCTCTAAACGCATGCTATAGGGTATCGTATAGTCGGTCTAGACCGACTATAATTTTCTTACTTGTTTATTTTTAATTTTTAATTTTTTATTTTTCATTTTTCATTATCCATTTTTTATACTCTGTTTTTTATTTTTCACATTTAATTTTTAATTTTTAATTTTTCATTTTTATTTTTCAGTTTTCATTTTTCATTTTTTATTTTTAATTTTTCGTTTTACAATTTTCATTTTTTAATCTTCCATTTTTTATTTTTTTTTTCATTTTTTATTTCTCATTTTTCATTCTTATATTTCATTTTTAATTTTTCGGTTTTTAATTTTCATTTTTTATTTTTAATTTTTAATTTTTCATTTTTCATTTTTCATTATTCATTTTTCATTTTTATTTTTCAGTTTTCATTTTTCATTTTTTATTTTTTATTTTTTATTTTTAATTTTTTATTTTTCATTTTTCATTATTCATTTTTCATTTTTATTTTTCAGTTTTCATTTTTCATTTTTTATTTTTCATTTTTTATTTTTTATTTTTTATTTTTCATTTTTATTTTTCAGTTTTCATTTTTCATTTTTCATTTTTAATTTTTTGTTTTTCAATTTTAATTTTTTTATCTTCCATTTTTTATTTTTCTTTTTCCATCTTTTATTTTTCAATTTTCATTCCTATTTTTCATTTTTAATTTTTCGTTTTTTATTTTTCATTTTTTATTTTTAATTTTTTATTTTTAATTTTTTATTTTTCATTTTTTATTTTTCATTTTTCATTTTTCATTTTTCATTTTTCATTATTCATTTTTCATTCTTTGTTTTTTATTTTTCGTTTTTCATTTTTAATTTAATTTTAATTTTTTTATTTTCCATTTTTTATTTTTTTTTTTAATTTTTTATTTTTCATTTTTCATTTATCATTTTTCATTTTGAAACAGGTTATTACATATCATAATTTTTTCACCAATACTAACACATTTTACGCTGTTTTTGTGATTGTAGTGTGAAATAGAAATTTACCCCCCTGCGCGTATAGATGTTTACACATCAAAAATATAAAATATAATTATAATTAATGCTGTGTACGTTATAAATTTTTTCAATTGTTTAAATTAAATAAAATTAATTCACTTCAAACATAAAAAATCAATTTTTTTTTTCAGTTTCAGAAAATGATACATCTTTATTGAAAACAAGTAAGTAAATTGTAGATACCCTACACCATGCGTTTAGGGTAAGAGTCTAGGTCCAACTGATGGGATGTAGAAAATAAGCATAAACCAAATTTGAGTGGCATTGTTATTAATATTTTCTGCCTACAGATATGAAACAGTTCATATCGGAAGCTATATTTATATGAGAACTAGGTCGACAAATTGACCTATGCCGGCCTAATTTGGTGGCCATATTTGGTGGAGTGAAAAGTCATCTCAGAGATGACGTGAAATAGTGCCAATTTTTTTAATTTATTCAGTGGGCCAACTGTTAGAAAAATTTTGTCAAAATTTTATGACATTTCATTAATTAGAAAAAAAATTTACCGTTATAAAAATTATGCTGGTTTTAAAGTTTGAGAAAAAATCGATGATTTTGGAGGTATGGTTCCTTGGGAAAATATACTTGTTATGGCAAATAGTAGCAGAATCGCGATGAGCCCATGGAGTAAAAATAATTGACCCACCCAAACATACATATACCAAATTTGCGAAAAATCTGTGATATATTTTTGTTTTTGATGAAGAATGGGGGGTCACTTGTGTGTTTACTGGGTCTAAATCTGCACCGATTTTCCCCAATTTCAATGTCGTTCGTGCTATGCTAGATAAAAGCTTACAAGAAAAATTTCGTCACATTTGCGACCTGTAGGTTTACATGCACACACAGACGGACGGACATCGCTATATCGACTTAGGAAATGATTCTGGGTCGATTCGATCGATATAATAAAATGTGTGTTCTGGTCAAAAATTTGTGCTAGTTACAAAAATTGTAATTTTGCGTCTTTTAGCGCTTTTGGGGGTACTATTTTTCGCTATTTACTACATTAGCCTTCCACTGTTCGGTTTTTCGAATTTTAATACTTTTCTAAAGGTCTTTGGGAAAGTCTTTTCGAAGCCCGAATCCAAAAAATGCATTTTGTTTTTTTATATTTGGGATATGTCTACACCACGAATAAAATAGTAATGGTCCCCTTCAAAATAATTTTTTAATTTTTTGATATATCGTCTTTCTTCCCGTTAAAAACTTCTGTTGGACTTAGTATGAAGCACTCATTTCAATATTTTCTAAAAGTAATAAAGTGCAATAAAGCTCTATTTCCTTAGCGCTGAATCTGAGCGCAGATTAAAAATGCTAAAAAAAACATATTTTATTGCTAATTACACCCTACAGCGCCCTGTGGTCAGGGTGTTATTAGTTTTTGCTGGCGTTAATATTGTTTATCATTATTTTGATCAGGTTGGTATTTAAAAGCGGATAAATCTGGTATTGTGCCAAGATATGGCTAGAATATTGCATTTAATGCAACTCTTTCAGTATTTTGCCTTTGTTTGATCACAAAACTGTTTTTTCCATTGTCTGAAAACAAAAAAAAAACAATCGTCTTTAAAAGCAGCTAAGAGGGCCACGCCTTATATATTTAAAGGACTTTCCAGTCCGCCGTTGTATTTTTTTAAAAAGATTTATGTAAATTTAGTTGCTTTTGATATGCATAGCACTCTTTGTATAAATGTTAATGTTTATAAAATAAAGTGTCACACTATGGTAATCACATTTTGATATGAATTTTATGCCACGACAGTTGCATGTTAAAACAAGAAATAAAATCACATTTTATAGTTCGTTTTTTCGGTACTTTCTTTTGAATGTGGTGCATGTTTTCCAAGGGATTTCAATTTCTCTTTGTTTATACAAATACAGTAACATCTAACATAAATGCCAAAAGACACTACAAATTGATGGAACTCGTAACACAGTATTTGAAATAAAACAAGTAAGAAAATTATAGTCGGTCTAGACCGTCTACACGATACCCTATACCATGCGTTTAGAGACCCTATCTCTCAGGCCCAACTAACTGGACATATAAAATAAGCATAACCCAAATTTGAGTGGGATTTTTATTAATTTTTTCGGCTGCAGATATGAATAAGCCCATATCGGATGCTATGGGGACTAGGCCCAAAAATGGACCGATCCTGACCATGTTTGGTAAAGTCTCTTGTATTTTGCAATAATATATACAAACAAAATTTGAGAAGAATCAGTGCAATATTTTTGTTTTTTGATAGATTTAAGTGAAGATCGGCAAGCAGCTCTATATGGGGCCTATGACTAAGAGTTGTCCAATAGGGATTATTTTTGGACTATTGAGTAATGGATGTAAAATATACATACAAACCCAATTTGACTAAGATTTGTGTGATAATTTGGATCTTATGGCAATATATGTTGATTTCATAGGGGTCATTTGAATGGGGGCTAGGTCTGAACATGGACCGATTCTCACCAATTTCAATAACGTTCATCCCATGGCCGATAAAAGATGAAATACCAAATTTTGTCAAAATATATTCATATTTGCGACTTGCAGTTTGATTACAAGCTTTACATGGACACACAGACGGACGGACATCGTTAAATCGAATCAGATAGTGATTCTGATTCGATTGGTATAATTAAAGATGGGTGTAGGTCAAATATATTTTGCTGTTTGTAACAGCAGCACAAAGTCATTATACCCAAACCAATAGGGTATAAAAATATTAACTTTTGATTCAATACCATGGCTAGGGTGATCGATCATAGACTCTAGTAACTCTTCAATCGTTCAGCAACAAATTATTCATTAATTTTTTAAGCTTTGAATTTTATTTATTTAGGGTTATTTTATTTCCTATTCTTTTTGCACTCGAAATCCCAAATTATAATTAAGAATTTTTCTTTTCTCTCGATTTGTGATGTGTAAACATCTATACGCGCAGGGGGGTAAAAATCTTTTTCACAATACAATCACAAAAACAGCGTAACATGTAAGACGTAAGACCTAATCGATGTAACTTATGATTGTATTGGTGAAAAAATTATGATATGTAATAACCTTTTTGCAAATGAGAAATTAAAAATTAAAAATTAAAAATTAAAAATTAAAAATTAAAAATTAAAAATAAAAAATAAAAAATTAAAAATTAAAAATTAAAAATTAAAAATTAAAAATTAAAATTTAAAAATTAAAAATTAAAAATTAAAAATTAAAAATTAAAAATTAAAAATTAAAAATTAAAAATTAAAAATTAAAAATTAAAAATTAAAAATTAAAAATTAAAAATTAAAAATTAAAAATTAAAAATTAAAAATTAAAAATTAAAAATTAAAAATTAAAAATTAAAAATTAAAAATTAAAAATTAAAAATTAAAAATTAAAAATTAAAAATTAAAAATTAAAAATTAAAAATAAAAAATAAAAAATTAAAAATTAAAATTTAAAAATTAAAAATTAAAATATAAAAATTAAAAATTAAAAATTAAAAATTAAAAATTAAAAATTAAAAATTAAAAATTAAAAATTAAAAATTAAAAATTAAAAATTAAAAATTAAAAATTAAAAATTAAAAATAAAAAATTAAAAATTAAAAATTAAAAATTAAAAATTAAAAATTAAAAATTAAAAATTAAAAATTAAAAATTAAAAATTAAAAATTAAAAATTAAAATTAAAAATTAAAAATTAAAAATTAAAAATTAAAAATTAAAAATTAAAAATTAAAAATTAAAAATTAAAAATTAAAAATTAAAAATTAAAAATTAAAAATTAAAAATTAAAAATTAAAAATTAAAAATTAAAAATTAAAAATTAAAAATTAAGAATTAAAAATTAAAAATTAAAATTAAAAATTAAAAATTAAAAATTAAAAATTTAGAATTAAAAATTAAAAATTAAAAATTTAGAATTAAAAATTTAGAATTAAAAATTAAAATTAAAAATTAAAAATTAAAAATTAAAAATTAAAAATTAAAAATTAAAAATTAAAAATTAAAAATTAAAATTAAAAATTAAAAATTAAAAATTAAAAATTAAAAATTAAAAATTAAAAATTAAAAACTAAAAATTAAAATTAAAAATTAAAAATTAAAAATTAAAAATTAAAAATTAAAAATTAAAAATTAAAAATTAAAAATTAAAAATTAAAAATTAAAAATTAAAAATTAAAAATTAAAAATTAAAAATTAAAAATTAAAAATTAAAAATTAAAAATTAAAAATTAAAAATTAAAAATTAAAAATTAAAAATTAAAAATTAAAAATTAAAAATTAAAAATTAAAAATTAAAAATTAAAAATTAAAAATTAAAAATTAAAAATTAAAAATTAAAAATTAAAAATTAAAAATTAAAAATTAGAAATTAAAAATTAAAAATTAAAAATTAATTAAAAATTAAAAATTAAAAATTAAAAATTTAAAATTAAAAATTAAAAATTAAAAATTAAAAATTAAAAATTAAAAATTAAAAATTAAAAATTAAAAATTAAAAATTAAAAATTAAAAATTAAAAATTAAAAATTAAAAATTAAAAATTAAAAATTAAAAATTAAAAATTAAAAATTAAAAATTAAAAATTAAAAATTAAAAATTAGAAATTAAAAATTAAAAATTAAAAATTAAAAATTAAAAATTAAAAATTAAAAATATAAAATTAAAAATTAAAATTAAAGATTAAAAATTAAAAATTAAAAATTAAAAATTAAAAATTAAAAATTAAAAATTAAAAATTAAAAATTAAAAATTAAAAATTAAAAATTAAAAATTAAAAATTAAAAATTAAAAATTAAAAATTAAAAATTAAAAATTAAAAATTAAAAATTAAAAATTAAAAATTAAAAATTAAAATTAAAAATTAAAAATTAAAAATTAAAAATTAAAAATTAAAAATTAAAAATTAAAAATTAAAAATTAAAAATTAAAAATTAAAAATTAAAAATTAAAAATTAAAAATTAAAAATTAAAAATTAAAAATTAAAAATTAAAAATTAAAAATTAAAAATTAAAAATTAAAAATTAAAAATTAAAAATTAAAAATTAAAAATTAAAAATTAAAAATTAAAAATTAAAAATTAAAAATTAAAAATTAAAAATTAAAAATTAAAAATTAAAAATTAAAAATTAAAAATTAAAAATTAAAAATTAAAAATTAAAAATTAAAAATTAAAAATTAAAAATTAAAAATTAAAAATTAAAAATTAAAAATTAAAAATTAAAAATTAAAAATTAAAAATTAAAAATTAAAAATTAAAAATTAAAAATTAAAAATTAAAAATTAAAAATTAAAAATTAAAAATTAAAAATTAAAAATTAAAAATTAAAAATTAAAAATTAAAAATTAAAAATTAAAAATTAAAAATTAAAAATTAAAAATTAAAAATTAAAAATTAAAAATTAAAAATTAAAAATTAAAAATTAAAAATTAAAAATTAAAAATTAAAAATTAAAAATTAAAAATTAAAAATTAAAAATTAAAAATTAAAAATTAAAAATTAAAAATTAAAAATTAAAAATTAAAAATTAAAAATTAAAAATTAAAAATTAAAAATTAAAAATTAAAAATTAAAAATTAAAAATTAAAAATTAAAAATTAAAAATTAAAAATTAAAAATTAAAAATTAAAAATTAAAAATTAAAAATTAAAAATTAAAAATTAAAAATTAAAAATTAAAAATTAAAAATTAAAAATTAAAAATTAAAAATTAAAAATTAAAAATTAAAAATTAAAAATTAAAAATTAAAAATTAAAAATTAAAAATTAAAAATTAAAAATTAAAAATTAAAAATTAAAAATTAAAAATTAAAAATTAAAAATTAAAAATTAAAAATTAAAAATTAAAAATTAAAAATTAAAAATTAAAAATTAAAAATTAAAAATTAAAAATTAAAAATTAAAAATTAAAAATTAAAAATTAAAAATTAAAAATTAAAAATTAAAAATTAAAAATTAAAAATTAAAAATTAAAAATTAAAAATTAAAAATTAAAAATTAAAAATTAAAAATTAAAAATTAAAAATTAAAAATTAAAAATTAAAAATTAAAAATTAAAAATTAAAAATTAAAAATTAAAAATTAAAAATTAAAAATTAAAAATTAAAAATTAAAAATTAAAAATTAAAAATTAAAAATTAAAAATTAAAAATTAAAAATTAAAAATTAAAAATTAAAAATTAAAAATTAAAAATTAAAAATTAAAAATTAAAAATTAAAAATTAAAAATTAAGAATTAAAAATTAAAAATTAAAATTAAAAATTAAAAATTAAAAATTAAAAATTTAGAATTAAAAATTAAAAATTAAAAATTTAGAATTAAAAATTTAGAATTAAAAATTAAAAATTAAAAATTAAAAATTAAAAATTAAAAATTAAAAATTAAAAATTAAAAATTAAAAATTAAAAATTAAAAATTAAAAATTAAAAATTAAAAATTAAAAATTAAAAATTAAAAATTAAAAATTAAAAATTAAAAATTAAAAATTAAAAACTAAAAATTAAAATTAAAAATTAAAAATTAAAAATTAAAAATTAAAAATTAAAAATTAAAAATTAAAAATTAAAAATTAAAAATTAAAAATTAAAAATTAAAAATTAAAAATTAAAAATTAAAAATTAAAAATTAAAAATTAAAAATTAAAAATTAAAAATTAAAAATTAAAAATTAAAAATTAAAAATTAAAAATTAAAAATTAAAAATTAAAAATTAAAAATTAAAAATTAAAAATTAAAAATTAAAAATTAAAAATTAAAAATTAAAAATTAAAAATTAAAAATTAAAAATTAAAAATTAGAAATTAAAAATTAAAAATTAAAAATTAATTAAAAATTAAAAATTAAAAATTTAAAATTAAAAATTAAAAATTAAAAATTAAAAATTAAAAATTAAAAATTAAATAAAAAATTAAAAATTAAAAATTAAAAATTAAAAATTAAAAATTAAAAATTAAAAATTAAAAATTAAAAATTAAAAATTAAAAATTAAAAATTAAAAATTAAAAATTAAAAATTAAAAATTAAAAATTAAAAATTAAAAATTAAAAATTAAAAATTAAAAATTAAAAATTAAAAATTAAAAATTAGAAATTAAAAATTAAAAATTAAAAATTAAAAATTAAAAATTAAAAATTAAAAATTAAAAATTAAAAATTAAAAATATAAAATTAAAAATTAAAAATTAAAATTAAAGATTAAAAATTAAAAATTAAAAATTAAAAATTAAAAATTAAAAATTAAAAATTAAAAATTAAAAATTAAAAATTAAAAATTAAAAATTAAAAATTAAAAATTAAAAATTAAAAATTAAAAATTAAAAATTAAAAATTAAAAATTAAAAATTAAAAATTAAAAATTAAAAATTAAAAATTAAAAATTAAAAATTAAAAATTAAAAATTAAAAATTAAAAATTAAAAATTAAAAATTAAAAATTAAAAATTAAAAATTAAAAATTAAAAATTAAAAATTAAAAATTAAAAATTAAAAATTAAAAATTAAAAATTAAAAATTAAAAATTAAAAATTAAAAATTAAAAATTAAAAATTAAAAATTAAAAATTAAAAATTAAAAATTAAAAATTAAAAATTAAAAATTAAAAATTAAAAATTAAAAATTAAAAATTAAAAATTAAAAATTAAAAATTAAAAATTAAAAATTAAAAATTAAAAATTAAAAATTAAAAATTAAAAATTAAAAATTAAAAATTAAAATTAAAAATTAAAAATTAAAAATTAAAAATTAAAAATTAAAAATTAAAAATTAAAAATTAAAAATTAAAAATTAAAAATTAAAAATTAAAAATTAAAAATTAAAAATTAAAAATTAAAAATTAAAAATTAAAAATTAAAAATTAAAAATTAAAAATTAAAAATTAAAAATTAAAAATTAAAAATTAAAAATTAAAAATTAAAAATTAAAAATTAAAAATTAAAAATTAAAAATTAAAATTAAAAATTAAAAATTAAAAATTAAAAATTAAAAATTAAAAATTAAAAATTAAAAATTAAAAATTAAAAATTAAAAATTAAAAATTAAAAATTAAAAATTAAAAATTAAAAATTAAAAATTAAAAATTAAAAATTAAAAATTAAAAATTAAAAATTAAAAATTAAAAATTAAAAATTAAAAATTAAAAATTAAAAATTAAAAATTAAAAATTAAAAATTAAAAATTAAAAATTAAAAATTAAAAATTAAAAATTAAAAATTAAAAATTAAAAATTAAAAATTAAAAATTAAAAATTAAAAATTAAAAATTAAAAATTAAAAATTAAAAATTAAAAATTAAAAATTAAAAATTAAAAATTAAAAATTAAAAATTAAAAATTAAAAATTAAAAATTAAAAATTAAAAATTAAAAATTAAAAATTAAAAATTAAAAATTAAAAATTAAAAATTAAAAATTAAAAATTAAAAATTAAAAATTAAAAATTAAAAATTAAAAATTAAAAATTAAAAATTAAAAATTAGAAATTAAAAATTAACCAGTTGAAATAATAAATTATAATAAATATTTTACATTATATTAGCGGAATCCCTGCAGTTGATTGCAATAAGACGCTTTCTCTTTGATTTTAAAAAGTGCCATAAAAATTCTTTAATTTCTAGATGTTTACACACCTCCCCTATGATCGGACTCACATAATTTTTTTTTTTTATTATTTTATTATGAAAAGTTAACTAAAATAACCATTTTAAGGATGTTAAAAAAACTTAAAGTGAATAATATTCAAAAAAGTAACATCTCAATACGGTGTGATTTTACTGTACATTTTTTGTTCATTCAAATCCTGAAGATTTTAAAAACGCTTGTTTGTTTTTTGTTTCAATGAGTGTACGAATAACTAACAAACAGTTTTTCATCAAATTTATAATGAAACAAGTAAGAAAATTATAGTCGGTCTAGACCGACTATACGATACCCTATACCATGCGTTTAGAAACCCTATCTCTTAGGCCCAACTAACTGGACATTGAAAAAAAGCAAAAACCAAATTTGAGTGGGATTTTTATTAAATTTTTTGGCTGCAGATATGAAAAAGTTCATATCGGATGCTATATCTATAAAGGGACTAGGTCCAAAAATGGACCGATCCTGATCATGTTTGGTAAAGTCTCTTGTATTTTGCAAAAATATGTACAAACAAAATTTGAGAAGAATCAGTGCAATATTTTTGTTTTTTAATAGATTTAAGTGAAGATCGGGAAGCAGCTCTATATGGGGTCAAAGGGATCATTTTTGGACTACTCATTAGTGGATGTAATGAACGCATACAAACCCAATTTGAGTAAGATCTATATGACAATTTGGATCTTATGGCAATTTATGTCGATTTCATATGGGTAATTTGTATGGGGGCTAGGTCTGAACATGGACCGATTCTCACCAATTTCAATAGCGTTCATCCCATGGCCGACAAAAGCTTATATACCAAATTTCATCAAAATATATTCATATTTGCGACCTGCAGTTTTATTACAAGCTTTACATGGACACACAGACGGACGGACGGACGGACGGACGGACATTGTTAAATCAATTCAGAAAGTGATTCTGATTCGATCGGTATAATTAAAGATGGGTCTAGGTCAAATATTTTTGGTTGTTACAAACAGCAGCACAAAGTCATTATACCCAAACCACATAGTGGTATAGGGTATAAATATAGTTGTGTATTACTTACACTTGCTACAAAAAGTAACAGTACACATAAAATTAAGACTGTCATACAACGAAAATAAAAGTAAGAAGAAACTAATTACGTTCAATCATTTTTTTCTTCTACTAAATTACTCTATACTACAGCTATTCTAGGGGGTGAGAAATTCCAAGCCAGGGTAAAAGTACTTAGCCAGTATAGTAAAATATACAAATGGCTTGGCATTCTCAGGCCAAAATCTTGATGTTTGTTTGCTTAGTTTTTCAGCTGTAACTAAAAAACCATTGATGATTTCTCATATCATTCTTTGTTTTAAAATATGTATGTATCCAATTTGATCCTTTATAGACTCAATAGATACGAGGTTAAAAATCCCATTGCCTGCTTTAATCTGAAATTAAAATAAAAATAAATTCTGGAGCCTTTATTGTATTGACATACTTTATTGTATTGACATCGGAAATGAATGACTTTCCATGTGCCACACGATCATGGTAGTCAGATTTTTTTATATTTTACGATCGGTATATTCATGGATGTCTAATTTGGGAATCAGTAATTCTGGGATTCTGTTTTACTGACGCCAAAATAATCCGCCTTTGAAGCTCAGTTAGTTGAAAAATTCAATTGTAGTTTTGGCGACACACAGTAGCGCAGAATCGTTTTTTTGACCAAAACTCTGTAAGTTTTAATCCAATTGAGATATTTTAGTATTTTTTTTTTTTTTTTAATTGGACAGAAAATTCATTGAACTTTTCTCCAATTCCAATTTAGTTAAAATCGCAGTTGTTGAGGAATTCAAGGTCAAATTTTAACTTTAAAATTTTTTTAGCACTTAGCATCAAAATTTGGTTTTTTGTGGCTCTAGGAAATATCGCCCAATGAGAAATCGCAAAAAAAGATAATAATTAAAAATGGCCCAATGAAAAAGACCTGAACAAATAAAAAATCGCCCAAAAAAAATATGAAATTTGAACAAAAAAAAAAAATGAAAATTGCCCAAAAAATATAAAAAATGATAAAAAAAAAAATAAAAATCGCCCAAGAAAATAAATAAAATGTTGCCCAGAAATATGAAAATTTAAAAAAAAACGACAAAAATCCATATGAAAATTAACTCAGAAGTCAATTTAAACTTAAAATTTATTTATATGGAAACTTAAAATTTATTTATATGGAACCTTATTTTTCTCATTATGGAAAATAATAATAATAATAAATTCCCGTCGTTCCTATAAGGAGCATAGGGCCATAAAAATTATGGAAAAATAGCCCATAAAATTATACAGGATGGCGCACCAATTGTGCTGCAATAAAAAGTTCAAATAACTTTTGTTAATTAATGTGTCTTTTATTTTTTTTACTGTATAGAAAATTCAATTTTATTTTGCATAACAAATTGATTTGAAGATAATAGACCGTAAATGACCTCCATGCTCATCCACTATATGCGGCACCTAATCAGAAAATTATTCATTTCGGCCTGAAGGGTTGGATTCGGAACCGCCTCAATTATTGTTTTAAAGGACTGCTTCAATTCAGTCAAATTCCTTGGTTTCGTTTTATACACCTCTTGCTTGACATACCCCATAAAAAAAGTTTCGTGCAGTCAGGTCAGGTCAACTTGGGGGCCAGCGGAAGGTGGAGTTTCTGGATGTTAATTTGTTTGGGAATTTTCGTTTGAGCTCCGCCATAATCGGTCTGGCTATGTGTTGAAACCGATACGTCTTCGGCGCAGTTCTGGGTAAATAATGGTCCCCATTGACAGTCACTATTTTGTTCGAGGAATTTTTGTTAACCTTTAAATGCAAGCCACCAGTTTGGCTCTTTTCACTGTCCATATTATCATGCAGTTGTACAACACACTCTTCAATTATTTTTTTTTACTGTATATTAATTATCTATATTAATAGGCAAGGCGATTTCTTGTGACCGATGTAACTGTGTCAGTTTATCCCGACTTTGACAAAACATACCTCATTTCAAAGGTATGTCCACCAGAATTAAAGATTTTTACATTTTAAATTTTTTTTGAAGTAAAATGCATTTAAAGCTGCTACTAACACAAACATAAAATTATAAAATGCTTTGTGTGTTTTTATTAAATCTGTTAAATAATTTTGGACATAAACCAATGACGACAATAACGCAATCGAATTTCATCATAATAATTGCATATCATACGCTCTGTGTTGAATTGTGAATAGCATACCTTTAGGTGCCATAAAACATCGAAAGAAATAAATTGAATGCAAAAATAAAATTTCCTAGAATTCGTACTCGAATTTAGAGGGCTGGGCTCTGCCACTTATATGAATACATTAAAAAATATATATTTTCATTGTTTTCAAGTTATTCCAATATATGTAGTGGAAGTACCTTAAGTTTGGACATAACGGTATATCGCGAAAAGTCGAGCTGATAGAAAAAAACCAATTGCAGATTTGAAATCAGCGACCTCAAATTAGTAAAAAATTGCAATAAAGTTCCAGTCAACACCAAAAAAGTTCAATTTTGTCCCTTGTGTAATTGATGATGTGATTTTGGGATTAATCTCAAAATATAGTTTTCAAAAGAAATATAATTAAGTCAAATCAACTTTATACAAGCGAGATTGTCGTCTACTAAAATAAAATCTTTGTAACAGACCTATACATCCATGCATAATTTGTGGGATTCCCCTAACTGTAAACGAATACTTTCTCTGGCACTTAATGTCGCCATACTGCGTTGCAACCAAAAAAAAAATTAAGTAGAAAGTGAAAGTAAAATGCGTAGTGTGTCACTGACTGAAAGTTCATAACTCAAAATATTCTATTAAAATTTGTATTATTATTTAAAATTTTCATCTTCAAGTGTACGTATATTTTTTCTAGCAAGTGTATATAAAAAGCGAATATAACAGCATGAATGCCACCAGTAATTTTTGCATGAAAAATTGACCACAAACAAACAGCACTTAAGTATTCTAAAAGGCACATTGATGTTTCCTCGTATGCATACTTAAAGGGTATTTCATATATTTACTTACACACATACATACATACATATACAGACATGCTGTGGTTAAATCATATTCTGTCAACACTATTCCAATTGACTTGGTCAGTTTAGTTGCGGTATTGGTTTTATTTTTTATATTTCATATTCGTAACTCTCTTCAGGATCGTTAAAATGTTATTACGTAAATTAAAACTACAAATCAGAAACATGCCAACGTCAGCCGGATGTTAAAAATGAATTTTATTAAAATAATAAAAATAAAAATAAAAAACACCCATCACAATCAAAATTGCGTTTCTAAGAGAATTTTAAATTAAATATTTGTAGTTGGTGTTTTACCTCCTTTGTATAGTGAAATATATAAAAAAAAAAATGTAAAATGTAAGCGAATGAGTGGTATTAAGTAGAACAAGAATTTTTTTTTTTAAATGTGAAAGTAATATTTTTCATACGCGCAATAAACTGGAGCAAACATGTACAATAAAAAATTTGTTCTTCTTTTTGGAGTCAGAACTGCAAGCCAAATAAAACTTTAATTTTCAAATATTATTTTTAATAAAAACACTTACTCCTTCATAAAAATCATTAGAAATTAAAATAATTTACCCTCCGATTAGTAAGTCTCCCGTTGGCCTTTAAATAGTGAAAAGGTCCGCAGGGACCTATAACAAATTGCATGGTATTTTGTTTGATGGGGTTGTGTTTTGATGGTTTTTATTGTTAATTTTAGATTATGCGGAAATGTTGAAAATAGCTTTTTGTGAATACAATTCGCTACATATTTAATATATTTAAATTTATAATTTATTCATTAGTTTTATTTATAACTAATTTAAATATAAAACAAGTAAGAAAATTATAATCATTCTATACCGACTATACGATTCCCTATATCGATTGGTTAGAGACCCTATCTCTTAGTTCAAACTAATTTGATATATAAAATAAGCATAAATCAAATTTGAGTGGCATTGTTATTAATTTTTTTGCCTTCGGATAAGAAAAAGTTCATATCAGATGCTATATTTATATGGGGACGGACGTGTCGGACTACATTTCCCCTTTTCACTCGCTGCATCAACTTAGCTTATATTCCCCTGAAGTGGAGGGAGACGAAAGTGGTGTTCATTCCAAAAGCTGGAAAAAGTTCACACACTGTCCCAAAAGGCTTTAGACCAATAAGTCTATCATAGTTCTTATTGAAGACAATGGAGCGTATGATAGATTCTTACTTACGAAGAGTTATTGATCCTAAACTGCTGTTGGCGCGATAACACGCTTACAGCAAGGGAAGGTCAACCGAAACAGCTCTTCACGAGCTTGTAAGTACCATCGAGAAATCACTCTCGGTAGGAGAATACACCATGACAGCCTTTTTGGATGTCACACCGGACTCGATATTAGCGGCACTATCTAGTCTAGGAGTGAACTCCGTGATCACCTCACTGATTGGAAATCTGCTTGCCAAAAGGCGGATAACGTCTAAATTGGAAACGACTCTAATATCCCGATTTGTGAACAGGGGAACGCCACAAGGAGGCGTTCTGTCACCACTTCTATGGAACTTAGCGCTAAACTCAATGCTAGTTTCGTTGGAGAGTCAAGGCTGCAACGTGGTCGCCTATGCTGATGACGTGGCCATAGCCGTAAATGGGAAGTTTCTATCCACACTTAGAGATATTCTACAGTGGGCTCTCACTATGCTATCTAGCTGGGCAAGTAGTTGGGGGCTGGGGGTAAATCCGACCAAAACGGAACTTGTTCTTTTTACGAGGAAGTATAAGATACCTACCTTCGACCCTATTTCTCTTTACGGTACTGAAATCGCCTTCTCAAATGGAGCCATGTATCTTGGCGTATTCCTGGACAGGAAGCTGAACTTCAGACGGAACTTGGAGGAAAGAGCGAAGAAGGCGACTATAGCTTTATACTCCTGCAAAAGGGCCATCGGTAAGCGGTGGGGCTTCAGCCCGAAAATTGCTTACTGGATCTACACAGCTGTGGTTCGCCCAATACTGCTATACGGGGTCATCGTTTGGTGGCCTGTCTACAGAAGGCCTCCAATACCAACCTTCTTGCAAGGGTACAGAGAATGGCTTCCATATGTATTACTGGTGCCCTTCATACTACATCTACGGATGCCTTCAACATCCTCTTACACCTAATACCGTTGGACATATTAGGAAAGCAGTCGGCGGCCTCATCGGCCATTCGACAAAACAATGGCGTGGTCATAATTGTGGCCATGGAGTGATCCTGACTAATAGGAACTTACGATTGAACGTGGATTACACTACTCCGAGCAGGGAATCTTGGTCAGGGAGGATTCCAGGTAGCAGGCGTTCCATAAATTTCTATACTGACGGATAGAAATTGTGTGGTAAAGTTGGTTTCGGAGTCTCTTCAAAGGAGCTTGGACTAAATCTGGCTCGCAGGTTGCCAGACCACTGCAGTGTTTATCAGGCAGAGGTACTGGCAATAAAGGAAGTTGCTGACTGGGTGGGTCGGAATATTCTGTCTACAACCGCAGTTAACATCTACTCTGATAGTCAGGCCGCTAAAATCCGTGGAATCAATGTTCCTGAAAACAAGAACCACCCTTAGCTGCCGCACGTCTTTAAATGAGATGGCCAAGCAGTTCGACATCAGACTCATATAGGTCCCAGGGCACAGGGATATACCGGGAAACTGTAAAGCTAATGAGCTGGCAAGACAGGGCACTACCTTACGGGTTCCAGCGGACTTGGAATGTGTTGGTACACCCCTGGAATCGTGCAAGCTGGAACTTCGGTTCCCACCGCTGGCGTAACGGACAACAGATGGGCTAATGGATCAACGTGCAGGATCACGACACAAATCTGGCCGGCTCTGAATCATAAGCGTACTAGTGCGCTACTATCACTCCCCCGTGGGGAGATTTCAACAGTAGTTGCTGATATCACTGGGCACTGCCTCATAGGGAGACACGCTGAACGCTTCAGGGTCTCGTCTAATGACTTCTGTCGTAGCTGCATGGATGTGGAGGAGGTGGAGAGCACTTCCTTTGCTATTGCCCGGCGCTCTCCAGAACGAGACTTCGAACATTGGGATCGCCGTTTCTTCATGATCTCTCTGATCTCTCAAATGTGGACATCTCACACATCAGGGGCTTCATCAGGAGCTTCATCAGGAGCTCAAACTGGTTCTACGGTGGGGACTGAGGGGAACACCTATTCGTCCCGTGGTATCATAATGGACCCCAGAGTCTAAGTGTGCTTTTCCTTAGCAACCACTTCCAACCTAACCTAACCTAACCTATGGGGACTAGGTTTAAAAGTAGACCGATCCTGACCATATTTGGTAAGGTCACTTACTTTTTCAAAGACATATACAAACTAAATTTAAGAAAAATCTCTGCAATATTTTTGATATATATAAGTGAAGATCGGGAATCAGCCTCATATGGGGGCTATGACTAAGAATTGTCCTATAGGGTTTATGTTTGGACTATTGATAAATGGATGTAATAAACATACACAAACCCAATTTGACCGATCTCTAAATGATAGTTTGGATCATAGGGCAATTTAAGTCGATTTCATAGGTGTCATTTGTATGGGGACTCGGTCTGAACATGAGCCGATTTTCACCGATTTCAATAGCGTTCATACTATGCCTGATAGAAGCTTATACACTAAATTTCATCAAAATTTATTCATATTTGCGACCTCATTTTTGATTACAAGGTTTACATGGACACATAGATGAATAGACAGACGGACAGACGGATTCGACGATTCTTATAGAAGAATCCACGCAATAAACCTCGCATCTCTAGCTTCATTATATTTTTTACAAATGCTCTTCAAAGACGGACACAACTGGCTCAAAAAAAAAAATAAATGGATTTTCCAAATTAAATCTGGCAACACTTAACTATTGGCCATGAATTTGGAATATCATTTGGCAATTTTTCATTTAAGCGAGTTTTGTTTTTGAAAATTTTTGTTTTTGGCGATTTTTATTTTATGCAATTTTCGGTTTTGGCGATTTTTGATTTTTAGCGATTTTTAATTTTATGGCGATTTTTGAGTTTGGCGATTCCGCCCATATTTTCCACGACTACTCACATTGTTCGACTAATCATATATGGGCTCACGCAAAGCCACAAGGCTCTCACTTTTGCAGTACTCCAGATATATGACATTTAATAATTACTTTGTGTGGAGAGTGCCACGCCAATTGGTGTGATCCCGCCAATTTTTTGTCCGACTACTCATTAATATCTGATGGACTCGTGCAAAGTGTCGAGGCTGTTCTTTACAGTACACCAGTTATGATATTATATATCTACTTTGTATGGGCGATCACGCCCATTTTTTGTTCGATAATCACATAGATAACTTATGGGCTCACGCAAAGTCCCAAGGCTTTTACTATTACGGTACACCAGATATATGATATTTGACATTTACTTTGTATGATATTTGACATTTACTTTGTACGGGGGTGCCACGCCCATTGGTCCGATACCGCGCATTTTTGTCCGACTATTCACATTAATGACCTGTGACAAAATTGCAGAGCTGTCTCTGTTATAATACTCGATCATATTGAATTATTACTCTCTATGGGAGGTGCCATGCCCACTTATCCGTTCTCGCCCATTTTCGGGATAGCTACTAACATAAATTATAGGTGACATCACACAAAGGTGCCACGCCCACTAAAATATCTATAAATTTTGTAGCCTATGTCCATCCTTAAGTAGTACCATTCTAAATATTGGAACCAAGATTTTTAAAATTAGATGAGTGATTACGGAGATTACCGTTATCATATTATTTTAGATATATTTTCTAATTTTTCTCAGGTGTACCAACACCTTTGCTGCGCTTAACTATGCACTATCATGAATTCTGAATTGTACATTTTTTGCAATACTGAATAAATTAATAATCTTTTATTATGTTATAGAATAGATAATATTAATGCATTAGTTAAAAAAAATTTTTGTCTAATTCCTCATATATTTTTGGATTAAATTGCCAAACTGTTTCTATTTAACCGGGGTGCCTTGAGTTTTGCTGCACACTGTATATTAAGTCAGTAAATCGTATAACAATTGTACTAATTTAAATACGTAAAATCATATTATTGAAATACGGATTTATAGTACTTCACAGTACGGGTGTATTTTCCGTCAAATTGCCTATTATCTACATAAAATTGTTAAGAAATTTCAGATTCGTTGGTAACATTCTTCCACGTAACAAAACATACACAACAAATATATATGAGAAAACACATTACTTACATGGAATTAAGAACGATAATCATAACTAACTTCCACAGTCATACACATAGCCATACACATACACATACAGTGGGGTCAGCTTATTTGATGCATGGCAAAAAATCGTACATTAGTTTCTGAACCAAATAAGATACCGAAAAAATAAAAACGACATTTTAAAGAGCTTACTTTTTTATTCAAAAATTATATTGCTGCATAATATACTTATAAACTAACATAATCTTTAATTCTTTCAACACTTTTAGTATTTATCAGAGCCTGCGGTCAGTACTCGAGCTACTCGAAGTATGAGCACGAGCTCGAGTAGTAACAATTAACTTTTTCATGATTGAAAGCATGTAAAAAGATAAATATAGGTATTTAGTACAACAAATGATACTTTTTGGAATCTTACAATTACCAAGAATATCGTCATTAAATTTCACTTCAATCGGGCTGTCAACTACTCGAAAAAGCTCGACGCGTTTCCATACAAATGTAAGAACATATTCACTTCATAGATGTTTGACTTCATTTAAAAAAAAATTTGTTTCCCAAAATGCATGGTATGATTTTATATATTTTGTAGTCAGTTATACTGATTGATTACCCTCCCGAAATATTAAAACTCTGATAAAAACTATGGAGTGGACTAACTACTACTCGAAAAAGATCATCCACTTTCCACTCAACTGTATGAAAATATGATCTTCGTATATGGTTGATACGAATTTACAAAACATTTTTCAAAAACACTTGGAAAAACCTCTTAGTATTTTAATCTGAATATATGTAGAGAATATGTTTTCAAAATTTCAAAGCATTCCGACAAAAATGTTGACGTTTGGGAATAACTGCTCGAAAAAGATCGGAAATTTTGCAGTGTTAAAAAAATTAAAAATTTTTTTTTTTTTTTAATTAAAAATTTTTTTTTTTTTTTAAAAAATTACAATTTTTTTTTTTTAATTTTTTCACTGTCTGTGGTTGACTATATTCATTAATCATAGAAAATGTTGAACCATTCCGACCAAAATTGTGGCTTCGGTATAAAACTACACATTTTGATCCCTTTTTCCCCACGCTACCATTTTTATACCCTATTCCACTATGTGGTTTGGGTATAATGACTTTGTGCAGCTGTTTGTAACAACCAAAAATATTTGACCTACACCCATCTTTAATTATACCGATCGAATCAGAATCACTATCTGATTCGATTTAACGATGTCCGTCCTTACATCCGTCTGTGTGTCCATGTAAAGCTTGTAATCAAACTGCAGGTCGCAAATATGAATATATTTTGATGAAATTTGGTATATAAGCTATTACTGGCCATAGGATAAACGCTATTGAAATTGGTGAGAATCGGTCAATGTTCAGACCTAGCCCCCATACATATGACCCCTATGAAATCAACATAAATTGTCATAAGATCCATATTATCATATAAATCTTAGTCAAATTGGGTTTGTATGTGTTTATTACATCCATTAATCGGTAGTCCAAAAATGAACCCTATTGGACAACTCTTAGTCATAGGCCACAGATAGAGCTGCTTCCCGATCTTCACCTAAATCTATCAAAAAACAAAAATATTGCACTGATTCTTCTCAAATTTTGTTTGTATATATTTTTGAAAAATACAAGAGACTTTACCAAACATGGTCAGGATCAGTCCATTTTTGGGCCTAGTCCCCATATAGATATATCATCCGATATGAACTTTTTCATATCTGCAGCCAAAAAAATTAATAAAAATCCCACTCAAATTTGATTTATACTTATTTTCTATATCCAGTTCGTTGGGCCTGAGAGATAGGGTCTCTAAACGCATGTTATAGGGTATCGTATAGTCGATCTAGACAAACATTTTATCATCACCTCTTTGAATGTTTCTCGGCATCTGTACCTAAAATGTTACCTCCTAAATCGAATGTTCCTCCTTGGAATACAAAACATCTATCTCAACTTAAAAATAAGAAAAACATAATGTACAAAAATTATAGAAAATATGGAACATTGATAGATTATATGAAATACTCGTTATCAAGATCGGAATTTATTATTGCTAATCAATTGGCCTATAATAACTATTTAATTAAAGTAAGGAATAATCTAAAAAATAATCCAAAATCATTTTATAAATTTATTAATTCTAAAAGACGTACTGCGGACTTTCCTTCTGTTATGAAGTACGGTGATTTAGAATCTTCAGATGATAACTCCACAAGTAATATGTTTGCAGAATTTTTTGCATCAACTTATTCTTCGACAGTATTTAATAACAATAATCTGTATCCATACATAATATCGGAATCTTCAATTATTAATATACCATCCATTAATCAACATACAGTTCTGAATGCCCTGACAAAATTGAAATTGTCGTATGCTGCTGGTCCTGACGGTGTTCCTAGTTGCATTTTAAAGCGCTGCGCACATTTATTGTATATTCCTTTGACTTAAATGTTTAACATATCCCTTAAATTGGGTTACTTTCCTCCCATTTGGAAAGAATCATTTATTATTCCCTTCCTTAAGTCTGGATCTAAAGCTGTTATTTCGAATTATAGAGGTATTGCTAAATTAAGTGCTATTCCAAAACTATTTGAAAAACTTATATATTGTCACCTCATGTGTCCTCTATCATATCTCCAACGCAAAATGGATTCTGCAAATCACGCTCTACAATAACAAATCTTTTGGAGCTAACAACTTTGGTAAATGATGGTTTTATTAATATGAAACAAACAGATGTTATTTATAATGATTTTAGCAAGGCATTCGATAAAGTAAATAATGATCTATTGTTGTTTAAGCTTGACCATATGTGCTTTGGTATATTGCTGATAAAATGGATTGGATCATATTTAAAAGACAGAACACAATGTATTAAGTTTCGGAACTCGTATTCCAACAACATAAAAGTATTATCTGGTGTACCTCAAGGTAGTCACTTGGGACCTCTTTTATTTACGCTATTTATAAATGATCTTCCTTCTGTAATTAAACACTCAACTACATTAATGTATGCAGACGATGTAAAGTTAATTTTTACCCTCAACAATCTTGATCAACAATCACTTTTACAGAATGATATTGATCGTTTAACTACTTGGTGTAATCTAATGGACCTAAATGTCAAAAAATGCAAATATATGATTTTTACAAGATCAATTCCAATTAATGGTCGGTATATTATGAATAATGCTGTGCTTGATTTAGTGGATTCATTCAACGACCTTGACGTACTTCTGGATAAAAAATTAGACTAGAAGTCATATTTCGCTAACAATAAATAAAGCTACTGGTGTACTTGGATTCATTAAACGGTGGGCTAAAGAGTTTTCGGATCCTTATACGACAAAACAATTGTTTACTACCAAGACCAATACTCGAATATGGGTCTGTAGTCTGGGATCCGCAATATCATATACATTCGAATAAAATTGAATCAGTTCAAAAACAATTTTTGTTATTTTGTCTTCGTGGTTTGGGCTGGGATCCTAATATGAGGTTGCCATCTTATGAAAATCGTCTGGCTCTAATTAAGCTTCCTACATTGAAAAGTCGCAGACATATGCTAAATGCTACTTTCCTGTTAAAACTGTTAAATGCTAGTCTTAAATTAGAATTTCTTGTCAACAAAATAAATATGAATATTCCGTTTCAATCATCAAGAAATTGTAACTTTCTAACTATCAAATATTATTGTACAAACTATGCTAATTTTAATCCACTTTGTAGAATTTGTGATGAGTTTAATATGCTGTATCAGTTTATTGATTTTAATAAAAGTTTGGATATTGTGAGAAGAGATATTATATTACACTTAAATGCATTAAATTAACTGAATTAAATAAATGTAATATATCAATTTTGTTAAATGTTTAATTATATATATAAATTATAATATAAATATATACTTTAAGTAGTCTGTAAGGATGATTCTATAGACTGAATAAATAAATAAATAAATAAAAATAAATGATGAAAAGCTTATTTGTAGGGATTTTCCTCTACTATTGGCAACACTGTGTACGGTGAAGCTGAATTTTTACCCTCCATCAAATAAGCTGACACCCACTGTATGTATTACATGACACCTGTTTAATCCAACATAAACATGCTCATTTAACTAAAACCATATTAAATACCGTAATGTGTACATACGACTGGTATGTTAGCAATTTCAATAGCATAAGTAAATACACACACATACACATACACATACACATAAACACAAACACAGTCCCATAGAAATTTAACGGAATTCAGTTATTTGACATTAAATACTTTTTTCTCTTTATGAAAAGTATCTATGAATACATGAATTTTGTTTTTCTTTAAAGATTTATTTACGAAAACGCACTCAACGAATATTTATGTATGTATGTATGGATAATATTTGTTATGTGATATGAATACTTGCATTTGGTTGTTTATTTGTATGTACATAAGTAACTACATATCTGATGAAATGTTTAAGTTTATAAATCTATTTTTGTAAATCTCAGTAGACAAATTTATTATCTTGAACGTACGAGTATGAAGCAGAGTCTAAGAAAAATGTCACAAAATTTTGATTTTTACCTTTAGTCATTGTGAGATTTTCACCAAAATTAATAATATATTTGTTATTATGAACAACAAAAAAAAAATAAAAAATGCAATGAACTTCTGAACTGAATAAACTTTTAAACACATAATGGTTAATCTTAGAAAATAAGAAAGTTACATGAAAACAAAAAAAGTAAAGGAAAAATAAAATCAAAAGGGCACGTATTTGAAAACGTTTTTTTTAACCACAAGACTTTTCTTATTACTTTTCATCTCGTATTGTACAATTTTTTTTTTGTTACATATTCTTTAAGGGAAGTGTTCTTGATGATATACAAAAAAAAAAAAAACTTTGCCATAATTTGTAATCATATTTTTGTAAGGATCAAGTATTAACAAAGTTTAACTTAATATTCTCTATTAGCTTAAACACATATAATTAGCTTTATTCGGGAATACGCACGCATTTACGACTCCATCAACAATTTAAATTTGATAAAAGACTCGTTCACTCTAAATGTTTTGCCATCACTTTACACAGCTCCTTTTAGAAGAAGATCTGCAGTGTAATTTTTGAAATAATGAATAATGCTTGTCTCTTTATAAAAAATTTACACAGAAATCATTTCGATTATGGAATGATGAAAACATTTTTTGTTAAACTCTTTCTTTTAACTCATACTCTCTGTCTGTCTGTCATGGGTCAACCCCATTCCCCCTTCTCCAATTGATCTGAAACTTGGCCCATAGTCTTGTTGTGACTACAGATTATTTTTGGGGTAGTCACGCACAGTCACGGAGTGATCTAAATATCATTTCCCCTCATCTGCGATCGATCTGGGTCCATACACTTGCTGTGGAAAAAAGATTAACTTTGACTTAGTCACGCACAGTCACGCGAAGTCACGGAGAGACTTAAAACAGATTTCCCCTCATCCAATCAATCTGAAACTTGGTCGATATACTTGCTGTAAAGAAAGATTAACTTCGACATAGTCACGCATAATCACGCACAGTCACGGAGTGATTAAAAACCAATTTCACCTTATCCGATCGATCTAAAACTTGGTCGATAGACTTGCTGTGAAAAAAGATTAACTTTGACATAAACACGCAAAGTTACGCACAGTCACGGAGATATTAAAACCTCACTTCCCCTCATCCGATCGATCTGAAACTTTTTCCATAGACTTGTTGTGACCAAAGATTAATTTTAAAATAGTTACGCAAAGTCACACATAGTCACGGAGATTTTCAAAACACATATGCATAACGAAAGAAAGAGTTTTAATAAAAACTCTGTTTTTATGGGTTAGATTATTTTTAATCATAAATTAGAGTAAACAACTTAATAAGTTATTAAGTATGTATGTAATCGGTAATGCGGTAAATTTGATGACGTTTAAAAATATTAAATATTGACGAGATCGATCGCGAACATAATATGATGACCGACGCCTTACAGAGATCAGAATTATTTATTGGTGTTCACTAAAGTTATTGCTATTATTGTTTGGTTATTAAAAAATCAGAAATACATAAAAAAACAACAAGAAAAGCAAGTAAGAAAATTATAATCGGTCTAGACCGACCATTCGATACCCGATACCACGGTTTAGAGGAACTATCTCTTCGGTCCAACTAATTGGAAATAGAAAATAAGCATAAACCAAATTTGAGTGGCATTGTTATTATTTTTTTTTTTTTGGCTGCAGATATGAAAAACGTCATATCGGGTGGTATATTTATATGGGGACTAGGTCGACAGATGTACAGATCCTGATCATATTTGGTAAAGTCACTTATATTCTGAAAAAATATATACAAACCAAATTTGAAAAAAATCTGTCCAATATTTTTGTTTTTTGATAGATTTGAGTGAAGATCGGAAAGAAGCTCTATATGGGGCCTATGACTAAGAATTGTCCTGTAGGGATTATTTTTGGACTACTGATTAATGGATATAATAAACACATACGAACCCAATTTGACTGAGATCTATATGATAATTTGGATCTTATGGGAACTTATGTCGATTTCATAGGGGCATTAGTATGGGGACTAGGTCTGAACATGGACCGAATTTTTCCAATTTCAACAGCATTCATCCTATGACCGGTAAAAGCTTATATAGCAAATTTTATCAAAATGTGTTCTTATTTGCGACCTGTAGTTTACATGATTCTGAGTCGATAGGTATAATAAAAGATGGGTCTAGGTCAAATCTTTTTGGTAGTTACAAACTGCAGCACAAAGTCATTATACCCAAACCACATAGTGGTATATGGTATAACAATAGAAAGTAATGAGTGAGCAAAATGCTTAGTACTCAAAAACTAATAAGTAGAATTCAATAACAACAACAATACTGAAAATTAAAGAAAAAGAAGCAAGTATAGACCGACTATACGATACCTATACCATGCGTTTTGACACCCTATCTCTTACTTAATTAGATATCAATAGAAAATAAGCAAAAACCAAATTTGAGTGGCATTGTTATCAATTTTTTTTTTTCTTCGGATATGAAAAATTTCATATTGGATGCTATGTTTATATCGGGACTAGGTCGAAAAATGGATCGATCCTGGCCATATTTAGCAAGGTCACTTATTTTTTTTTTGCAAAAACATATACAAACCAAATTTGAGAAGATCGGGAATCAGCATCATAAGGAGGTTATGACTAAGAGTTGTCCTGTAGGGTTTATTTTTGGGCTACTGACAAATGGATCTAATGAACATACACAATCCCAATTTGTTCGAGATCTATTTGGTAATTTGGATGTTATGGATAGAAGCTTATACACTAAATTTAATCAAAATATCTGTGGTCAAAAGCATGCTTTCGAGAAAAATAACTTTTTATATAAATGTAATGTGGCATCATTACGACTAGAAATGGGAATTTCACGAAAATATTAAGTTTTTTTACTAGAATATGATAGCATACATAACTCAAATCGTTCTTAAGTCGACTTAGGCGGTTATCGTTTGTGACCACAGATATATTCATATTTGCGACCTTTAGTTTGATTACAAGGTTTACATGGTCGCACAGACGGACGGACGGACATCACTAACTCGACACAGAAAGTGTTTCTGAGTCGATCGAGTAATAGGTCTAGGTCACATATTTTTGGTAGTTACAATCATCAGCACAAAGTCATTATATTGGTGGCTTGTTGAACTAATAACACTGTGAAACAGAAAATATACGTGGGATGTGATAATTTTTTTGTGGTAGGTGTTGTCGAGTACAATAAGACTCTGTCCTTGAAATCTGCGAAACTCCTCCAAAATCCTGAGTTGCAGATAAAAACCGGGTTTTCGGTTCTACGCCGTTGATTGTTTTTTCTTCTTGAAGATAATCAATAAAAATTATCCCAAGCGCATCCCAAAAAACAGACGCCATAGTTTTACCTGCAGATGAAACTGTTTTTGCCTTCTTTGGACATGATTCTCCGATTTCAGTACACTGTTTTAACTGTTCCTTTGTCTCATCCATAGTTAGGAATCGATGCAAAAACTCGACTTTATTGAAGTGAGACATCGCCAAACACTTAATTGAAACATCCTCACAATGCTGTTTTTGTTCGATTGTGAGCAATTGTGACAGCCACTATGCGGACAGCAATCTCATGACCAAATATTTGGTCAATATGCGATGTATAGCTCTTTTTCAAATGCATATCATTTCAGCTGGATCACGGACCTTCAGCCGACGATCATCCCACACCATTTTGTGTTTTTAAGCGTTTCTGTCGTAGCCACCTCAATTGATCGATGTTGGTCTTGGCAGCTCGTACGGCCTCGTTTAAACTCTGCCATCCAATATTTTACAGTCGTAAGCGAAGAAACAGACTCCCCCAGAGTAGAATCTAGCTCAGTTTTAATATTGTTTGGACTGAGGCCTTTCAAATGAAAGTATTGAATTACATATCGGTGACCAATTTTTTCTATGTTTACAAATTCACTGAGATCGTATAAAGTTAATGGCTCGAAAAAAAAAAATACTAAACAACGTGGTAGCTTAAATCTAAAACGTATGTTTTATAAGTTTGTCTCTTTTCACCAAAGTAATTTTTTTAACTACTGCCGCCATCTATACGTCAGGTTGGTCCTGGGTCCTCCCTCTTATGTTTTCATATTGTACATCACTAATTCTAATATAGTGTATTATATAATTAAAACAAATTATTTTAAAGGCGCGTATATGAGGTGAAATTACAAACAGGAGTAGCTATTAAGAAATATTCGAGGACAGATTGAAAAATCTAAAATTCGAAAAAATTCACGATATGGTGCTGACCGATCGGAGAGTGAAAAAGTGCATAATTGTTGATGTCATTAGCTAATCATAAGTGATTTCAATTTTCTATAATCAGTTGGGTTTTAGGAAGCTATCTGAACGAGAGATTGGTGCCGCGTTTGGCTACAACTTACCATAAACATAATTGTGTGACAAAGTCAGAGGAGTGTTTGGCGTTGTTCAAGCGCAGTGAGTTTTTACTACGCTCCGGATACCAAGCAGCAGTCTAAACAATGATTTTCTGCGAACCACCATGGCGAAAGTTTTTTTTTTTTTTTTTGGGTGTACGCAATAAAAACGGTCAACTTATTGGACCAATTCAATTAAAAAATACAATCGGATATGGTCAAAACGCCATTGTAAAATCCACGAATTTAGCTCAGAGTGACAATTTTGTTTTTCCAAACCTAAAAAAGTGGCTCGGCGGAAAGAAATTTAGCTCCAACGATGAAATCATTGATCAAACAGGGCGATGAGAAATTGCAAGTCACGGTGAAAGGAACAGGACAGTATTATAATACTGTTTTTTGTTACGACATTTTATAATTTTGCCTTATCTTTATATTTGTTTTTTTAGTTTTTCAGCTGTAACTGAAGAATCATTGATGAATTCCTATCATTCTTCAGCTAACAGCTTCAGCATATAAAGTTGGATTAATTTTATTGAGTGAAATTTTTGAAAAAAATTTCAGTTTTTCCCCTTTTTTAATCGACTTTTTGAATAAAATAACCTATTCTGGGCTTATGATTACACTGTGGAACAAATTCAGGTTAGCAAAAGTTAGGTCGATTCTGAGAGTGAGGGGTGAAAATAGAGGCTAAATTAGAAAACCTGTATCGCGGCGTTTGTTTATGTTAGTTCGAATTTTTTTTTAAATCGACCTTCGAACTTTGCAGTCAAATGCCGATTTTCAGCATATTGTTTATATGGTTTTTTGGCTGTAATTCGTCGACTAATTGATATTTTTTCAATCTGAAAAATTTATTGAAGAAACTGAGAAGCATATTATAGATCAAACAGAAAGCAAAAAAGACTTAGTTTTGTGGAAAATATTTTGAAAAAGCATGAAAAAAAAATAATTTTTCCAACATTTTGCTTCATAAGCACCACAAAAATTTTCTAAAATAATTTTTTTAAAAATTTTAATTGTTGCACAGGTCTCTAGCAATAATATCAATTAGTCGACGAGTTATAGCCAAAAAACCATATAAACAATATGCTGAAAAAAATTCGAACTAACATAAACAAACGCCACGATACGGGTCTTCTAATTTAGCCTCTATTTTCACCCCTCACTCTCAGAATCGACCTAACTTTTGCTAACCTGAATTTGTTCCACAGTGTTATTACTAATTAGTGGAGTACAAGAGATGCATACGTATGGGTGATATTTTTAATATTAAATCAAACATACGTCAGTATTTTGATTCTATTTTGTCATGGATATATTAATAAAAATTATTTATTCAAGCCTTAGCTATAATTTTGCTGAATAAGAAATCATCAATGGTTCTTGAGTTATAGCTGAAAAACTGAGCAAACAAAGGAAAAAACATCATTAAATGCCTGAGAACGCCAAATCCTTTGGAAGTTTTACTACACTGGCTTAGTATTTTCACACTGACTTGAACTTTCTCACCCCCCAGGCAATTAACGCGAAAACATTTCATAGTGTTAGTTGAAAGTAAAAGTTGTTAAAAGATTGGATAAAGTACATTGAGGATTTATTTTGATTGGTATTCATTTTTGAATTATAGATTATCATTATTGTTTGCTTAATATAAAAATGAAATTATCGATAATCTATGATTTATAAAATTAAATTAAAAATTTTTATTAATAAAAATTAATAAAAAGTTTAATAAATCGGAATGTTAAAAAAACCAGCGTATATACTTTCGCTCCATAATGGCGAAAAAATTTAAATTATACATTCAAACTAGCAGAATATCTTTAATGTTTTGTTACTGATTTTCCAGTGCTGGGAAATCTCATCTTCTATAACTTGAGCTGGGACATGAGTCATTTAAAGTATTCTCATAAGACACTATGCACTATGGATTTTTTCCTTTTTATTTGTTGGCATAAAGTCAAATTTTTTTTTGTTAAGTATTTTAAAATGTTGTTGATTTTTAATTTTTAAACCCCCCTAGTTAGATAAAAAAAAATATTTAACTTTAATATGTGGAGCAATATTGTTCTGTTTGTGCGCTGTTAAAATCAGCTGATTATGAACCACACGTTTCGTGTGAAATTGGCGGCAAAAATTTTGCAACTTTTATTGTTTGCTCTGGCTAAAGTTTCCATAAAATTGGAAAGGATTAATATGGAAAACGATTGTCCAGGTATGTAAAACTATAGCTTACCAATGTTTGTGTCGTTGTTTTGTGTTTTTGTCCAATTGTAACGGGTTTTGTTTATGTGCATTTTTAGAATGAGCTTAACAAGTGTAGATGTGTTTCGTGGATCAGTACTTTTGCATGGCAAAGCGTTGCAAAAAGTTGTAAATGAGAAGTTATTAACCAAAAGTTGCAAATTAATAAGAAACTAATCCGTTTTGTCGGAATCCACACGTTTTCGAAAAAATCAAATTTTTCTAGTACAATATGTGTTTAGTCTTGCTGAGCTGGTTCACATTTGGAGCAACAACAATCGCTCACAGTGGACCATTTGACGAGAAGGCGGTCAAAAATCTATAACTTTTGATTGGATTGGAATTTTGATATGCGGTTTTTTTTGTTTGGTAGGTGAGACTTTAGCCTTTAAGTTTTTTAAAAAAGTTACGGAGGGTTTAAAACAAGGTTCAGAAAATACACACATGAAACACACAATGTTCTGTTCTAAAGCAGCCAACACATATTTTTATTTTCATATCAATTATGTGTTTTTCTAAATTTTGTACGGTGCCGAACACATCATGACTATGTTTCATTTGAATATTTCGTTATCTACACGAACATTTTTCTATCAGGTGTTTTTTGTTTCGAACACACATCAAGGTTCAGAAAATACACACATGCAACACACAATGTTCTGTTCAAAAGCAGCCAACACATATCTTTATTTTCATATCAATTATGTGCGTTTCTAATTTTTCTACGGTGCCCAACACAATCATGACTGTGTTCGTTTTAATATTTCGTTATTTACACGAACATTTTTCTATCACGTATTTTTTGTTTCGAACACACAGATTCGAGTGTTGCTCTATTTGAAGTTCGTGTTGTGGTACGTGTACTGAGAAAAAACTGAACATGTATAATAAACAGGTTCGAGTTCAGTTAATAACTGAACAGTGGTACGTGTACTGAAAAAAAAACAGAACATGTATAATAAACAGGTTCGAGTTCAGTTATTTTAACTGTTCAGTTATTTAACTGAACTCGAACCTGTTTATTATACATGTTCAGTTTTTTCTCAGTACACGTACCAGAACACGAACTTCAAATAAAGCAACACTCGAATCTGTGTGGTTTATGTGTGATCGAAACAAAAAGTACGTGATACAAAAATGTTCGTGTAAATAACGAATTATTAAAACGAACACAGTCATGATTGTGTTGGGCACCGTAGAAAATTTAGAAACGCACATAATTGATATGAAAATAAAGATATGTGTTGGCTGCTTTTGAACGGAACATTCACATTGTTGAATTTTAGTACAAAAAAATATGTTTTTTTTTTTAATATAATGTCTTATTTTTTCAGTTAATTTTACAACTAATACTTTTTTAGAATTTTTTAATTTAATTTTTTCAGATAATGCCAAACTTTGGCCCCCTTAAACTTTTTAAACCTAATGTGCACAAGGGCCAAAGGTTGTTTTTTTTTAAAGATCCCGAGTAAATATATAATTTATTAAGCAGCGAACGTAAAAGTTACCTTATATTGGTTCAAGATAGAGAAATTTCAATGAAAAGCTCGTATGTTTTTGCTTTAGTTAAATTTTTTTTTATTATCTATTTAAATATTTTTATATGAATTTTTATGGTAAATTTATGAAATATAACAATTTTTATTGTAAATTTACAAAATATATAAATTTTTAAATCAAAAAATTTTTTTAACTATATAAAAAAAGTGTAACTTATTGTTAGTGTAAGGAAAAAGTACTTTAAATCAACCAATTTTAGTAAAAATTTCTTCTAAATAGCCTTGATTTTCATCTTCTAGAAGTTGTTTAGCTTCTTCGTCTAATCCAATAGAGGTAGTTTTCCATTTTTGACGAATGTTGGACATATACGGATCTGAAGTGCACAACAAAATAGTGAGAAGGTCTTCATTAGTACAACATCTGGACATTTTCCTTGTCTTGTGAATCTGCAGTTTTTGTTCCTTTTTTCTTGCGCTTCTTCAGATAGATCTCCTATTGGTAGCATATTGTTTTGAATTATTTGTTCCCCATGGTACAAAATTTTATGAACTGTGGATGGCATATATCTCCAAGAGTATTTTTCATTATAAAGTATAGCTGTTTTATTGGCGTACTCTCCAAATTTTTTTGCATTTATCTTTTTGCTGCATGCTAGAACTTGTAATATGATTTTGAATCGTCTTATTAATTCATGATCTACACCTGTGATAGATGCTGCAGTTTCCGGATCGGAAAAAAAATCTCCTTGCAGTATTTCCATCATTTGTGTTTCCTTCCCCTTGTTTTGGTTGGTCGATTACGAGGCCTGTTGAATTTGAGCTGTAGATATTTTTGTTGAATTTAAATATCACTGGTTGAAGTTCCTTAATTTGATCTTTTATTTTTTGAACTTCTTCAGTTATGACATCTTTGGTTTCCTTTTTTAATGCAAATTTTATTGGTCTGCAATACTTTGTTGAAGAAGGAATTTCATTTTTCCATATATCAATTTCTGTTGCTCTACTAGTTGACGGCTCTAAGACGCTAGACGTTTATGTTAAGCGCAATGGAACGAAAGATATCATAAATAAATTAGCATCTGATGAATTGAATTGCTTGTAGGATCCATCACATCCCCATTTAGAAATTAAAGTAATGCTACCATTACCAATTTTTTTAAATGATCAGTATCAAGCAATCTTTCTGCAGTATGTTCAAGGAGATCTTGCAATTTTATTTCTGCTGATGTTGAAGTGACACTAATAGCAGATTGTGAAGGTAAGCATTCTTTTTTGGCAGAAACTAAATCTCGATACTCTGGAAAAATCCCACAATTCTGTACATTGGTTCGCTTCCGCAATTCCTTATATTGATTTTTGATCAATTTCAAATCCAAAAATAGGCCGAACGCTTCTTCCGGCGTAAATTTCTTATCTTCAATTGGTGTAGGAATGCTTTTCAAAATCCTCTTTGTGCGCCTTGGGCTCGCTTCTTCTATTTTTTCAATTATTTCAATTTTATTTTTTTTATTTTGGGTTGGTTGAATTTGGTGCAAAAATGAATCCTTAATAATTCTTTGAGAAATTTCTTCATTGATATTCTCCAGCTTGCGCCTTCGAGATCTTTCACTACATCCGTCAATTGGTTTTGCTGGTCGACCCTTTTTCCGACTTTCGTTGGCAGTTGTAGATGCACTCTCAAAAATAAGTTGCTTTATTAACCAGTCTTGGTAACGTTTGTACATCTTTGCTATGAGAGCATTCAATGTACCGCCTTTTCAAATTCGATGCAAAATTAGTAATTTTTCCTTTGTGCATTTCAATGTCTTCTAGGTTACAATTCTTAAAGAAGTCGTTGCTCACTATGTGCAAAATTACATCGTCTACATCATTTCGTTGAAAATAAATATCTGCCAGATCTCTGTAATAGTGGAAACATTATTATAAATACTCTTTCTTGCAATTATGTAAAATAAAAATTTTTATCTTTTATTACCACTTTTAGAAGCATAAAAAACCCACACCCTAACCCCTTTTAAAAGGTGAAGCATACCTGCTCATATCTTAAAGGGCTATGTCGCAATAGTTTTTTTTTTACCATTTCCAAATTTTTTCTTTTATTACCACTTTTAGAATCATAAAAAACCCACACCCTAACCCCTTTTAAAAGGTGAAGCATACCTGCTCATATCTTAAAGGGCTATGTCGCAATAGTTTTTTTTTTACCATTTACAAATTTTTTCTTTTATTACCACTTTTAGAAGCATAAAAAACCCACACCCTAACCCCTTTTAAATGGTGAAGCATACCTGCTCATATCTTAAAGGGCTATGTCGCAATAGTTTTTTTTTTTACCATTTACAAATTTTTTCTTTTATTACCACTTTTAGAAGCATAAAAAAACAACACCCTAACCCCTTTTAAAAGGTGAAGCATACCTGCTCATATCTTAAAGAGCTATGTCGCAATAGTTTTTTTTTACCATTTACAAATTTTTATCTTTTATTACCACTTTTAGAAGCATAAAAAACCCACACCCTAACCCCTTTTAAAAGGTGAAGCATACCTGCTCATATCTTAAAGGGCTATGTCGCAATAGTTTTTTTTTACCATTTACCTGTTATTTAAATTGTTTCCCATTTTGTCGGGTATTTAAACTATATAACTCTAATTCAGACTATTAATTATTATTTTAATTTTTATCGACCTTTTTATACCCTCCACATCTCAGTGGCAGAGGGTATATATAGGTTTGTCATTCCGTTTGTAACGCATCGAAAAACTAATTTCCGACCCAATAAAGTATATATATTCTTGATCCTTATCACAGCTCGAGTCGATATAGCGATGTCCGTCTGTCCGTCTGTCCGTCTGTCCGTCTGTCCGTGTGTCTGTTGAAATCACGCTCATTCAAAAAAAAAAGCATTTACTTAGGTCAGGTTACGAAAAAATTATTTGCCATAATTCCCACCAGGTTGGTATTGAAATCGGAGTAAATCGGGAGCCTCTGCGCTGAGAAATGAACAAAAGTTTATAGATACCTCTAAAAAAAACATGAAACCTAGTGTTTTCTTGTAATAGTTTAGTGGTTGAACATACAACAACATAAAAAAAGCCACAAAAAAAATGTGATTCATACATATTAACAATAACAAGAACACAACTACCATGAGCTATGTTAATAGTATTGCCACAAACCGAGGTGGAGGGTATCAAAGATTCGGCACAGCCGAATTTAACACTCTTACTTGTTCTATATAATATTAATGTTTTTGGAATTTCCATCAGGCTTTCAAGGTCAAATTCTATCCTATATGCAAATAAAAGACTTATTTCATATTTTTCTCTTTCGTAGGCTGTTTTCCTACCTCTTCAGGGATTATTTTTATTGAATCTGGCAACAACAAATTATAAAAGCAATAATATTTAGTACATACACATCAAACAATATACAATAACATGTAAAGAACAATTTAACTTACATAAAATCTTAGATTTGTTTCACATTTTGATTTTCAATTTAAATTTGAATTGTAACAATACACACAGTACAATGAAACACAAAAATAAAACAAAAATATAAATGTATAATTACTAAAAAATAAAAAATATCACAGGTTAAACTTTTCTTATTGCTAGTATCACAGTTGAAAATGGACTAAATTATAATATTGCTATCGTATAATTCGCGTTCGTTCGGTCTTTATCCTCTTTTTTGTTTACGGCTAAATTTTGTCTCTCCTGTATTCGCAAGCTTTCCAGTGTAAATCTTCTGTTTACCCTCCGCTCCACATCTAGTATGCTAACATTGTCTAAATTTGGTGTGTGTTTGTTATCAATGCAGTGTAGGGATAAAGCTGTTGTGTATTTTAGTTTTTCAATGTCTGCTTTATGTTCGTTTATCCTAGTAGCTAAATTTCTTTTTGTTGTTCCTACGTACACTTTGCCGCACACCTCGTCATTATTACCATTACATTAAATTTCATAAACTACATTGCTACGATCATATTTTTCAATTTTGGTTTTTGTTTGTGTAAACAGTGTGTTAATCGTTTTGTTAGGTTTGTGAGCCAATGCTATTGTTTCGTCATCTATTATCTCCTGCATTTGTTTACTCTCTGTGAGTTTGGGTATATATGAGAGACTGTAAAATCTTTTGGTGATTCCAGATGTGTTGTTTATTGTTTGTTCCCGAGTTTTTTAAATATACCTATGTAAATGTACCTGTAACAATTAAGCGCATTATATCTCAACGCTTTTTTATAAGTATATAACAACTCCTGACAACTCTACCGACACGCAAAAAAATACACCGCGGTGCACCGGTACGACCAACTTTTGTATTCATAACACTCAGACGGACGGACGGACATCGTTTAATCGACTCAGAAAGTGTTTTTGAGTCGATCCGTATAATAAAAGAAGGATAAAGGTCCAATATTTTTGGCAGTTACAAACATCACCTCAAACTTAATATGTATATCCAAACCACATAGTGGACAACTTTTGTATTCATAAATTTTGCAGAAAATATCTAACCTTGGGTCAGAAAAATTGTTCTGGTGCACACGGGCGGAAACTGGCGGGTGTATAATGGGGTATAGGAGTATAGGGGAGAGTTCGGACTATAGAAGAGTGCAAGATTTTTTCTGACTGCTTTTGACTGGCAGGAGTTATGCTCTATTAAGTAGGAGATTTTCGAAAAATTTGGACCTTTTTAAAATTTTTTTTTTTAAATTTCGGAATGACTCAGTGATTTTACGTTTTTAACATTAATAGTATGGAAGCCACAAAATTGTACAAAATTTATTTCACTTCAGAATCTTTTCAATCAAAAAAGTTAAGTTAAAGTCATTCAAAAATAAAAATTTACAAAGAAATTTTTAATTTTAGCAAAACACTGAGAAAGCCCATTTTCGAAGATCCTGTTCGCTGTGATATAGTTGAGATAGAGTCGCAATTTTTTGGCTCCCGAGGTTTACTAGTATTTACTTTCAAATGAATAACATAACTTTAAAATCGGTAACAAAAAAAAAAAAAATGATTTTTGGCCGCCTTCTCAAAATATGGTCCACTGTGCGCCGTACAACAGCACATGTTGGAAAGTATCGCACGAAAACATTTAAATAACGAGAACATTTAGTCAATAAATGAAAAAGTGAAAGCCTTCGTCAATTATATAAATAAACACTTGCCGAAGTGTAATTCAACTCTGGAAAGATTTAAGGGAAAGCACTCAAAATGGCTTGCCAAAAGCATATTGATAGAAATCACTGGTCATTATGCGTTAGCAAATAAAGTGGGTTGCCCAAAATGTGATTACGAAAGCGCTGGTCCTCGTCTGAAGAGAAAATTAGCCGCGAAACTTTCAGATGAGAATAAAAACTTATCTCCTTTACTCATACATGCTGCCACAGTTTCAGCTAAAAAATCAAATGAAAAAGATTTGGCTGTTGTTTTGGAAGCAGCTGAGAGTTGTGAGAGTATTAATGAAATAAAAAAGAAGCTTTTTGCGGATGAGCTTGCATTTTTAATGGAAAATAGATTCACAAAAAGTCAGTATATAAATATACAACGAAATGCAAAAATTCACGGATGTGATATATACCTGTCATATCCGGCCGTACTTAATTCTAAATTAAAACTCCGGCCAAAAGGAATTGAATATTTTGAAAATAAGGCACATGTATCATTACAAAATCTTTTGGATAATTCTCGCATTCTCGAAATGCAACACGATGTCCTAGAAACACTTCCCAACGAGGTATATTTCAAGTTATTCTTCAGCTATGGATATGATGGTTCGTCTGGCCAGAGTTTCTACAAACAGCGTTTCCAGATCCACGATAGTCCTTCAATTGACAGTTCACTGTTCGTTACTTCAATTGTCCCATTGAAATTGATAAATGAGACGTAACAAATTATTTAACTCAATATGTTAGATTTTGCTGGTTATTATTATATTTTAAGCGTCTCATCTAAACATTCAACAGCACTTACAAAATATTTGAATTTTTTGAATAAATTGTCTTTTATTAGCTTGGGGTCATATGTGACCCCAATTCCGAATGGGTTAATGGGGTCATATTAATTTTTCCGAAACCCTAAGCTATTAAGATAAAATATAACATTTAAAAGTAGACAAGTGATGAATTTTTGATGCAAAATATTTAGAAATACTACATTTACAGAATATTTTACAAAAATCCCATTTTTCTCGAAATCCGCAAAAATAAAATCCTAGCCAAAAAAATTCTGGAGCAGGGATTTATCTAATAATTCACACAGTTAATCTCTAACATGCATTTAACAAGACCTTAAAGAGCTCGATCAATTTTTTTAAATTTTTTTTAAGAAAATTTTTCAAAACTTGAAAAAGGAGTTATCAAAATTTTATCAAAAAAATTTCCCATTTTCGGTCTCAATGCGCAATAGATGAACAACGTGTGGTAACAAAACAATACTTCATATCTGAGTACTTATAAGTATAAAGATAAAAAAAAAATTACGGCTTTAATCATTTTCTCAAAGTTGAAAAAAATGCCATCAAATTTCATGACCTAGTTTTTTTTGACACAAAAGTGGTCTGGGGCATTTGCTTTTTGAAAAGATTATTTAATACTGATCCCGATTCATATAACAACTTGTCGGAAAAATTAAACTATAGAACGAAATTTTCGTAAAACCTGAAAAAAGTCATATTTTCCCCATATAAACACACTTGAAATTTTAAATTTTTCGGGCCGAGAAGGCGTGGTCCCAGGGGCGTGAAATTTTTGGAGAGTCATTTTTGCATCTAGCCTCAACTTTTTGAGGGGTGAGACTTAAACTTTTTCATAAGAAAAAATTGCCCATACAAATAACGGACACCCTAATAAAGATATATATGTATGTCGAATATACTGGACACATGCCACTAATAGATGGGAAAGTCTAAAACATATTGTCAGAGACCAGCTCTTGTCAGTCGTGCTCTTTCTGTGGAGCGAAGCCAAAACAATTGCTCGACATTAAATATATAAACTCGAATCAGTCCTTTGCACGCTTGGATCCGCTTTTTCGAGTTTGTTTTAAAAATTTCATATAGAAGTGACATGTCAAGTACTGCGACAAGCTTAAACTAAAAACACGAAAAAGACTGTTACAATTAAAAATGATGAAAGAAATGGGCTTAAATGTGGACAAGCCTGTTTCAAATGGCAGTGGAAACTCCAATGATGGCAACACAGCGAAAATAGCAGATTCCAATGCAGCTTTTCTGTCATCAATTCTTGACTTGGGTTATGATATTCCTCAAAGTTTTCATACCATTTTAACAGCAATTAACTGCGAGTAAATTATGAACTCGGAAAAGTTTAACGTGCTCACGTTTTTGTGGCATATCAGAAAAAGTATCCTTGGTACCCCATGTCGCCCACCAAATACTAGATACTTGTTTAGTTCCTGTAGGCTGCCTTGGGTATCATGTATCTGAATCCCTAAATAAATTATACAAGAGCGATAGAAGAGGCCACCATTAGACAATATTACAGACGTTTTTAATAGATCCATCGATAGTTCTGATCCGTTGCTGTCCAGTACCTATTTAAAAGAACGACCAAATACAATAAAAACAAGTAAGAAAATTATAGTAGGTCTAGACCGACTATACGATACCCTATACCATGCGTTTAGAGACCCTATCTCTCAGGCCCAACTAACTGGATATAGTAAATAAGCATAAACCAAATTCGAGTGGGATTTTTATTAATTTTTTCGGCTGCAGATATGGAAAAGTTCATATCGGATGCTATATCTATATGGGGACTAGGCCCAAAAATGGACCGATCTTGACCATGTTTGGTAAAGTCTCTTATATTTTGCAAAAATATATACAAGCAAAATTTGAGAAGAATCAGTGCAATATTTTTGTTTTTTGATAGATTTATGTGAAGATCGGGAAGCAGCTCTATGACTAAGAGTTATCCAATAGGGATCATTTTTGGACTACTGATTAATGGATGTAATAAACACATACCAACCCAATTTGACTAAAATTTGTATGATAATTTGGATCTTATGGCAATATATGTTGATTTCATAGGGGTCATTTGTATGGGGGCTAGGTGTGAACATGGACCGATTCTCACCAATTTCAATAGCGTTCATCCCATGGCCGATAAAATATTAAATACCAAATTTCATCAAAATATATTCATATTTGCGACCTGCAGTTTGATTACAAGCTTTACATGGACACACAGACGGACGGACGGACGGACATCGTTAAATCGAATCAGATGGTGATTCTGATTCGATCGGTATAATTAAAGATGGGTGTAGGTCAATTATTTTTGGTTGTTATAGCAGCACAAAGTCATTATACCCAAACCACATAGTGGTATAGGGTATAAAAACCATGCCAGCAGAAGTTATATCTCTATTACAAGCACCACATTTAGAAATTCAATACGAAAATGATGATCCAGATTCCACACAGAATTCGTCCGACGAACAGTATGAAGAACAGGATGGACTTTAGGTTATTGCTTCAGAAGATGAATATTTTTAACTAGAAGAAAATTGAGTATCTTCTATAGTAAGTAAATTAACCAAACCTTATTTACAATTTTGTAAAATGTATCTTTACTTTCAGAATGAAAGATTATATTTTCATCAAATATAAAAGAAAATTTAAAAATAAAATATTATTAATGGAAACGTCGAAAACATAGTTGCATGTCGAACAGCTAGGTTATATGACAGCTATATGAAATAGTACCCCAAATCATATGAGACTTGGTAGGTCATCTTAGGAACATAAAACAAATCAAAATTCACTTCAATAGCTTTATAAACAAAAAAAGTCGGCCAGATCGCCGTATGACAGTTATATGATATAGTGCCCCAAATCATATCAAACTTGGTATGTCATCTTGTATACAAGCCAAATTTCAATTCAATAGCTTTAAAATTAGAGTTTATGCCAAAATAAATGGAAAAAACCACACTGCATTTTGGCATTCGTATCTCGTGAATGCTAATGTTGCTAGCTGTTAGTTGTCTCTTAACATTGTCCATCATTCCGCTTCAAATATTTTTGGTATCGTCCTTTAGTATATTTACTGAATTCATATCTTTATCTTGGAGTTATTTCCCTTCTCATACATTTATTTGATAATTTATTTTGTATAAAAATAAAAATACTTAGTAGCGAAACTATTAACGTTATTTTTCTTAGTTTAATTTAATTCACTCCCGTTATTCCTTTAAGGAAGTAATTGTAGGCAATTAATTAGCTGGACAGTTTTTATTATGATTTTGAAAAGCCTCAGGTGCTGAAACAACTTTTTTCAGCAATTAATGTTAATTAAATTCATATTTTATGCTCGGGAAATAACTTTTTTGTAACTTGAGCACATTTACGAAAACAAAAAAAAAAAAAAAAAAAAAAAACAAAAAAATGAAACCAATGTAAAAGTTGGATATAGTGGAATTTTTGACAACGACAGTTTGCAAATAAATCATGCTTAAATATTTTGTGATGTTATTTTCGTTCACATGATAGCTTTTGCGAATAAACCCTAGAGAGTTTTTCTTCTATCTGTCTGCCTTAATAAAACAAAACCAACACAGTTATTACTTATCTCTTTGAAAGGATTTTTTTTGCCTGTATAGAGAATCTAAAGAAAATAAACTGGCAAACAATTCTCACCTAATATGACAATCTATTAAAACTCATATGGAACACTCACACGCGTATTTAAGTGGCCTGCTTAGTTATATGGCAGGCCATGGAAAATGTATTTCCTATTATATTTCAATTGCGAATACCAACACGTTATTTATTTATTTATATTTGGTTTCACACTAACAATTATGTTCCTTTACACACTTACTCGTGGGAGTTTCGCTCTTTGACACTTAAGTGTGTGTTTCATTCCAACATCAGCAGGTGTAGTGGAATTAACTTTATGTTTTGTTTAACTTAAAGCTACGTGATTCATACATACCTGTACATCTTTTTTATTTTTTTTTTTCTGTTATTGTATGACTAACCTTTACACATACTTATGTGGATAATGCCTCCAGTCATGCAGAAAACTTGAAACTTTTTTATACTCGTACCATATATTTAATTCGATAAGGATATATGCACATACTATAGTTTAACTTGAAGGAGAAACACAATGTTTATTACCTTAAGAGGTACAGTATTGGAAATGAGTAAGATCGGACGATTCGATCCAAAGTTATAAGTAAAAATGTTAAATGATGTCTAAACTTCTTCATACAAAACGGCAATTATAATAAAACCTCCAATTTGATACATACGTTTTACTTTATTTTATCGATAAACATCGCTCTATTTTAGACCTAGTTCAGATGCAAATCTCTCTGGGTATAGCTTTTATAACCATTTGGTTCATAAAATTATTTGTATCTGGCTATAGGGAAATACACTACATCACCCAACAGTACTATTATACCCGAACCGGATATTATACGTTCGAAACTAGAGACCAAATATACTAAAACTAGATTTCTAGTTTTATTCATTTCCACAACTTGCTTCGTTTTAAAAGATTCAAGGGATTATTTGTTTGAGAACAATATATTAAAATACTTATACTTATCCTACGGTATCGCTATCGCTATTAAATTAAAGAGAAGAATCTTGGAAATTTTATGCATTTCTTTATTCTATTATTGCAGAACGAAAATAAAATGAGGAGTGTTTTAAAACTTCAAACTTTCAAAATTCCAATAAACTATTTCTAAACAAAATTCAAAAAGTATAAGTCCTTTAAAAAGGACTAAACGCAGTTTTAATCAACTTGGTCTCTAGGCTATACGTACGATAAAATCACTCTGAGTTATTTGAAAACTCTAATCAGAATCTAAAAATCTTTATAAGAATCTTCTTATACGTTTGATTATTTCATTAGTGAATCAAATCTACTTTAATCTATTTACCATTTCGTAATCTCCGACACGGCAATAAATATTAAGTATGCCATCTCACAAGCCCATCAAAAAAACAAGTAAGAGCGTTAAATTCGACTGTGCCGAATCTTTGAAACCCTTCACCCATGACCTAAACATAATATTATAAACAAGGCTTGTACACAAAAATACAAAGACAAAGGCTAGATTTTTTACAATGATGTTCAGAATTTTCAAAAGAGAATAATACTGTTCCTCTCTTACTCTCATCGATAAACCATTCGATCACATGTACATATCTGCACTAGGGTGGCCCTTAATAAAAAAAAAGTGTTCAAACTCTCGGTCGCACCCCTAGAAATATGCGAATATCAAAAAAAGTGAGAAATTCAAAGTTTTAGGCCAATCAAAAAACATTTAGAGGTGGCTCAACGCGATTAAAAATTTCAAGTGTGTTTATATGGGGAAAATATGACTATTTTTTCAGATTTTACAAAAATTTCGTTCTACAGTTTAATTTTTCTGCAAATTGTTTTATAATTCGGAAACAGTATTAAATTATCTTTTAAAAAATCTATAAAATTTCAAAGTCGAATAAAAACTCGTCAAGAAATAGCAAATGCCCCAGACCACTTTTGTCCCAAAAAAAACTAGGTTATGGATTTTGATGGCATTTTTTCAACTTTAAGAAATAAATTAAAGTCAATATTTTGTTTTAGTCTCTATATCTGTAAGTACTCAGATATGAAGTGTTGTTTTATTACCACCATGTTAACCTATTAAGCATTGAGGCCGAAAATGGAATTTTTTTTTTTTGATAAACTTTTGAAAACTCCTTTTTGAAGTTTTGAAAAATTTTCTTAAACAAAATTAAAAAAAAAAAAGATCTATCTCTTTAAGGTCTTGTTACATGCATGTTAGAGATTAACTGCGTAAATTTTTAGGTAAATCCCTACGCCAAAATTTTTTTGGCAAGGATTTTATTTTTGCGGATTTCGAGAAAAATGGGATTTTATTTTGTAAATTTACTATTTCTAAATACTTATTATCAAAAATTCATCACTTTTCTACTTTTTAATGTTATATTTTATCTTAATAGCCTAGGGTTTCGAAAAAAAATATTGAAATCCCATTAACCCATTTGGAATCGGGGTCACATATGACCCCAAGCTAATAAAAAACATTTTATTAAAAAAATCCAAATATTTTGTAAGTGCTCCTGAATTTTTTGATGCGACGCTTAAAATGTAATAACCAAATGTGTAGAACTTCTGTTCTTAAAATTTTGGGATAAATCCGAGAATGTTAACCTATTATTTGCCAAGGCCAGCTTTCGATTTTAAGATATTTTTAAATAAAAATTACCGAAAATGAGTTTTTCTATTAAACTCGAGGAAACCACTGATTAGAATTTAAGAAAAATAATTCGGTTAATTTTTATTTATTTAACCCTTCAGTGCTCCTGAACAATATAGATAGTTTTTATACATAAAAGATTTTATAACAAAATTGGTTAAAAATTGTTTTAATTTATATTCGCGAGCAATAAGCAGATAATTGCACCAAAAATATATCACAATGAATTATTTTGATCGCAGGAGTACTGGAGCCTTCAATAAATAAAAAATAACCGAATTATTTTTCTTAAATTCGAAATAGTGGTTTCATCGAGTTTAATAGAAAAACTCGTTTTCCGTAATTTTTATTTAAAAATATCTTGAAATCCAATGCTGGCCCTGGCAAATAATGGGTTAACGTTCTCGGATTTATACCAAATTTTAGGAACGGAAGTTCTACACATTTGGTTATTATATTTTAAGCATCGCATCTAAAAACACAACAGCACTTACAAAATATTTGAATTTTTAAAATAAATTTTCTTTTATTAGCTTGGGATCATATGTGTCCCCAATTCCAAAACGGTTAATGGGTCATATTATTTTCTTCCGAAACCCTAGGCTATTGAGATCAAATATAACATTTAAAAGTAGACAAGTGATGAATTTTTGATACAAAGTATTTGGAAATAGTACATTTTCAGAATATTTTACAAAAATCCCATTTTGCTCGAAATCCGCAAAAAGAAAATCCTTGCCAAAAAAATTCTGACATAGGGATTTACCTAAAAATTCACACAGTTAATCTGTAACACGCATTTAACAAGAACTTAAGGAGATAGATCATTTTTTTTAAATTTTTTTGAAGAAAATTTTTCAAAACTTCAAAAAGGAGTTTTCAAAATTTAAAAAAAAAAATTCCATTTCCGGCCTCAGTGCTTAATAGGTAAACAAGGTGGTAATAAAACAATTCTTAATATCTGAGTACTTACAGGTATAGAGACTAAAACAAAATGTTGGCTTTAATTAGTTTCTTAAAGTTGAACAAAATGCCATCAAATTCCATAACCTAGTTTTTTTTGGCACAAAAGTGATCTGGGGCATTTGCTATTTCTTGGCGAGTTTTTATTCGATTTTGAAGTTTTATAGCTTTTTGCAAAGATAATTTAATACTGATCCCGAATTATATAACAATTTGTCACAAAAATTAAACTATAGAACGAAATTTTCGTAAAATCTTAAACAAAGTCATATTTTCCCCATATAAAACACACTTGAAATTTTCAATCGCGTTGAGCCACCTCTAAATGTTTTTTGATTGGCCCAAAACTTTGTATTTCTCAGTTCTTTTGCTATTCGTATATATCTAGGAGGTGCGACCGAGAGTTTGGACACTTTTTTTTTGTCCATATAATGAAGGGCCACCCTAATCTGCACACATATATACACATGTGCTGTTACGTTTAAACATTTTTCACTATTTTCAGTTTTTTATATAAAATTTTATCAGAGTATCTTTATATTTTCTTACGTCATTCCTCGGCTATTGGGCCTAGACGCTCCAAATTCAATACCAAACGAATATTTTAAGCCTGGTACGAATCGCACGACTAATTGTGAACAGGAGACAAACAATCAACAGACAATTAATTCAACAGCCAGACAATCAGACATACGTACATCGCCAGTTTGAATTCTCCTTTTATAAGGATGAAGAATATGGGGCGTTTCATGTCAAGTGACCCAACTTTTGAAACCGATGTCTTCCGATCGGGATGAAATTTCCACTAAGGGTAGTCCTATTGGATAGTAATTTAGATACAATTTTTCAACAAGATCGGTCCAGAACTCTCTGAGTTAGCGGGGGTCAAAATTTGACATTTAGGCCAAACAGGTGTTTTTTTTTATCCATGTAACTTTTTACCTATTGTTCTTAGGCAAATTTGTCCCAAATAGTTTAGATAGCTATTTCTTCAATCTTTCGAAAAAAAAATTTTTAAAAAAATAAAATTTTTTTTGACTTGTTTTGCAAAATCAAAAATTTTTTGGACTTTTTTTTTCAAAAAAGGCCCTTTTTTGCTTAAAAGAAAGCTTAGGTTTTCTCCTTTAAGAGGAGTTTTTTGGTCGCTTAGTGGGATGCGAGTGGGATGTCTATCAAAAAAAAAAAATGTTTTGTAACTCAAGACAACGGTTTTCAATTTTTAGCATATGCACTAATTTGAATTTTTTCCTATTAGTGTGTAAGTGTTTCATCCCGATCGGAAGACATCGGTTTCAAAAGTTGGGTCACTTGACATGAAACGCTCCATATATATAGTTTATGGGGTCTGCGGAATTTATTTGGAAAAGTTACCCTTTGCACAGTAGTGTGGATGGTATAAACAAGTAATCAAATTATAATCAAAATATAGTGAAAAAGTTAATTATATTTTATAGGTCAAAAATGGACCGACCACGACCATATTTGGCAAGGTCGCAAAATCATATACAAACCAAGTTTTTGACACAATACTAGACAGCAAGTTGACATGGAAGGCACACGTCAACCATATTACAGAGAAAGCCAAGCGTGCTACAATGATGTGTAGAAGGGTAGCGGGTAGAACCTGGGGATGTAAACCCCGCATCCTATACTAGATGTACTCCATGATGGTCCGTCCAATCGTGACCTACCGAGCTATTGCGTGGGCCACAAGAAAAGAACTAAAATCAACTCAAGTGGAGTTAAGTAGAATACAAAGACTAGCGTGTGTTGGGATAACTGGTGCAATGAGGACGTGCCCAACGGCATCACTTGAAGTACTCTTGGATCAAAGCCCACTACATATAGTGGTGCAAAATAAAGCCCTGGCAACGGCAATCAGGATAAAGGGGGATAAACCTATAACCAGGCTTTATGAAGAGCAATGGAACCGAATAAGTCAGGTTAAAGATTACTCCCTCCTAGATTGTCCAATGGACAGGAAGGATAAGAAATAATTTCAAGAAAAACTTTGTTACAAAACTTAGTAATAAAAAGGAATGGGGTAGTCTGAGTACAGCATATTCTCTAAAGGAGGATACGATCAAATGGTACACGGACGGGTCAAAGACCGGAAATGGAACAGGGGAGGGAGTCTTTGGGAATAGAACCAAATACTACGAATCAATGGGAGTACACACGAGTATTTTCCAGGCGGAAATTTATGCCATCGATAGGTGTGCACAGATTAACTTAAATAGGAAGTACAAAAGACAGGACATGACCATATTATCAGATAGTCAAGCTGCTATTCGAGCACTAGGCTCCTATGTAGTAAACTCTAATTTAGTACGGGACTGTCTGCAAAGACTGAATGAGCTAGGCAGACACAATAAGGTCAGCCTTTGTTGGGTCCCGGGACATATTGGGATTCGAGGAAATAGGCAAGCGGATGAGCTTGCCAGAAAGGGAGCTTCCACAAAGTTAATGGGGCCGGAACCGTTTTGTGGAATAGGAAAAGGAGTATGGGAAGGCATACTCAAAGAATGTGAGAATCATATCAGACAGGAGCTTTTCTCGAGCCACGTAGGCTTAAGGCAATCAAAACTCTTGTTAGGTAACTACAACGGTAAGAAATTTGAGTCATGTATCGGACTATCAAAGAACGGACTGAAAATATTAACCGGGATTCTAACTGGTAGGCTCAGGAAGCATCTGAGCAGGTTAGGATTTGAAGCGAACCCCATGTGCAGATTCTGCGATGAGAAGGCAGAATCAGCGGAGCACATACTGGGGGATTGTGGAGCTTTAATGCATAATAGGAAAAAGCACCTGGTTTCTTTCCAAATACCAGGGAGCGAAATAAAATCACTGGAACCAACCAACATCCTCGATTTTCTGAGGGCTTCAGGATTGGGTGAGATTTTATAGGAACAAACTATTAGCAGAGGGTAGTACAATAGATCATTTGGTCGCAGTACTTCCGTCACCTCTTTTTTTATACAATATTATTATATTATATAAGTTTGAAAACAATCTATGCAATATTTTTTTGTTATTTATTTTTATTATTATTTAGTAAAGATCGGGAATCAGCTTTATATGGGGAATATAGCTGAAATGACCCTACAGGGTTTATTTTGGCACTACTGCTTATAATAGGCACATGTACATCAAATTTTATCGATATATACATGATAATCTGGATATTACGACAATTTTAGTAGGTCTGATAGTGGTTATTTGTGTGGGGGCTAGGTCTGAACATGCACGATTTTCCTCAATTTCAATAAGTTCGGTCTATTGCCGATGCAAGCTTATATACCAAATTTCATTAGTCGCAAGGTTTGCATGGACACACATACAGACGGGCGGACATTGCTACCACAAGTGGTGAAGGCATAATGAGATTATGCTGACATTTGTAACTACCAAAAATACTTGACCCAGATCACCTTTAGTTATACTGATCGACTCAGAATCAGTTTTTTAATCAATTAAGCGATGTCCGTCCGTCCGTAATCAAACTACAGGTTGAATATATATATGGGGGATTTCATGTCAAGTGCACCAACTTTTGAAACCGATGTCTTCCGATCGGGATGAAATTTGCACCAAGGTTAGTCCTATTGGAAAGTAGTTTAGACACAATTTTTCAATGAGATCGGTCCAGATCTCTCTGAGTTAGAGGGGATCAAAATTTGACATTTTGGCCAAACAGGTGTTTCTTCTCATCCATGTAACTTATTACCTATTGTTCTCAGAAAATTTTCTTCCAAATAGTTTAGATAGATATTTCTTCAATATTTCGGAAAAAAATACTTAAAAAAAAAATAAAAACTTTTTAGACTTTTTTTTTGCTAAATTAAAGCATTTTTTGCCTTTTTTTTTCAAAAAGTGCATTTTTTTTCATAAGAAAGCTTAGGATTTTTCCTTTAAGAGCTTTTTGGTCGCTTAGTGGGATGGGAGTGGGATATCTATCAAAATAAATGTTTTGTAACTCAAGACAACGGTTTTTCAATTTTTCACAAATGCACTATTTTGAATTTTTTCCTATTTGTGTGTAAAACCTTACAAATAAAACTTATACTGAGAAACTAGACAAATTAACCTTTCCGAAGGTATATAACATACCTAACTAAAATTTTATACCCTCGATACTGTAATACCCAGAATATGTTAACCTCAGGAAAAAAATCGCTTTTTTTCTATAGAAATATTGAAAAATTATTATTTAGTATTTATTTTTAATAATAATAAAATTAATGTATAATAATAATATTTAAAATAAAAAGATAAATAATTTATTAAAATTTAATCTTAATTGCATTAGATCCATTTATATCATAACCATTTTTATACTTAATTTATTGTAGCTGATGAAGTATTTAAGTCTTGTAAATTTTTAAATACCCAGTCTTTCATCCAGCTTTTTTGTCGCCTTTATTTACTGCGTTTTTTTGTCAATCCTTTCTTGGCGTTACTAGGTTCAGCTGTTGATTTCGCTGCTGGTTTATTTGTTGTCTTTGGAAAGAAATCGCATTAAATAGAGGCAGCAAACTTTTTCAACTTGAGTCTTCCATCGACAAGCGGTATAAAAGCATGGTATTGAGCGGTGTCATCGATTGTTACCGCAGCATCGAATCTTCTCTTCAGTGTTTTCAATGTTTCCTGATGATCCTCTTTGCTCCTAAAAACTATTTTAGTTTCTTTACAATAACTCTTTGCCCATTGGAATAAAGCAGTCGCATCTAAGATGCGATCTTGATGAGAGCACTGGAGGCTATACTTCGCTGCATTTCTTTTAAGGTTTGCTCCAATACCATCACATGCTCCTTTACCATGAGCAGTAGGATGAAAATGCCACTCAGCTGGCATTCCAAAATCTTTTTAATGGGCCATAAGATTTGCCAAGCTACTTTTGTTTTTAAAATGTTGACGAGCTCCGTCCGAAACGTAGTATACCTTCGTTACTGTAAATTTAGATTTTAGAAATTTTAGTATTCTCTTCTGGTACTCATAAACTGCAACGCTATCATGTTTTAAATCGTAGGATATGATTGACATACTTTTGTGTTCCAGTTTTTCATCTTTCATGTAGTAAATAACTACTGTGAATATAGTTGCTTGGTCGTTATTGAAGTGGAATGCTTGTATGGCATCCTGAAGAACATATTTATAGTTTTCTGCGAAATCATATGAAATAACGAATTCACCAGACTTCAAAGGTATCTTCAAATCCTTGAAGAATGACCATTGCTCTTTGACTAAAAAGTCATGGTTTCTCAAGTTTAGCAATCCTGTACACATTTCTTCCACAAAATCATCCACATTTAAAATGATTGTTTTCAATGTGCATCTGTCAGTCTGAATCCAAGAATCAAATTTGACCTCCTCTATATATTCTCGATCTAAAGAGTTGATTAAATTTTCTTTGATGAGTGTGTTTTTCGGGCAATTGGTACATTCACCTAAGTGGCAAGAAGTTGTTGCATTAGGACACATAGCCAATTTAAGGCAATCGCGGTAATCGTGTAAATCTTCTGCCGAATCATCTGTTAAATACTTTAAGTTGATTTCCTTCCACATCAGTTTAACATTTTCATGGTAAATTTGGGTTAATTTCGTGAAGCCAGATTGAAATGTTGCAAATAACTGTTTCAGGTTACAGATAACCATTCTCTTCTGTTATGTTATGAAGTTATGTTACATACCTTCGGAAAGGTTAATTTGTCTAGTTTCTCAGTATAAGTTTTATTTGTAAGGTTTTACACACAAATATGAAAAAATTCAAAATAGTGCATTTGTGAAAAATTTAAAAACCGTTGTTTTATTTTATTTTGATAGATATCCCACTCCCATCCCACTAAGCGACCAAAAAGCTCTTAAAGGAAAAATCCTAAGCTTTCTTATGAAAAAAAAAAATAAAAAAAAATGCACTTTTTGAAAAAAAAGGCAAAAAATACTTTAATTTAGCAAAAAAAAAGTCAAAAAAAATTTTTTTTTTAAAGTATTTTTTTCCGAAATATTGAAGAAATATCTATCTAAAGTATTTGGGAGAAAATTTTCTGAGAACAATAGGTAATAAGTTACATGGATGAGAAGAAACACCTGTTTGGCCAAAATGTCAAATTTTGATCCCCTCTAACTCAGAGAGATCTGGACCGATCTCATTGAAAAATTGTGTCTAAACTGCTATCCAATAGGACTAACCTTGGTGCAAATTTCATCTCGATCGGAAGACATCGGTTTCAAAAGTTGGTGCACTTGACATGAAACCCCCCATATATATATTTTGATGAAATTTTATACAGTTTGTTCCATAAGTATAAATCCAACAAATATATTTATAATTTTATTATTTCTAAAGAAATTTCTGATATGTTTTTACCATGAAAGCTTAGCCTTCTTCTAAGTCAATTTTGATGCGACGAATTCTTCCTAACGGTACTTTGTTTTAATATATTTTCATAAAGCGCAGTTATTTGCTGTTTCATTTCTATAAATCCAGTAAGAAGATTTTAGCAAATTTGCATTTAAATTATTCCATGCTTCGACAATGGTTTGACGTAACTCTACAGCTGTGTTAAATTGGCGATTATCAGCTAAATCCTTCGTACCAATATCCCCCAGACGTTTTCCTTTGGATTTAAATCCGGAGGGCAAGACAGGATTTTTATGTTATTTGTTTGGTATGTATAGCTGCATTGTCGAGTTGGTATATCCAATTTTTTTCAGCATTCGTACTCGAAAATTAAGGAGACTGCTTTGTAAAACTTTTACATATTCTTTACTGTTCATTTTAGGTAAAACTTCTTGAATTTCCAGCGTTTGACTTGAAGAAATAGCCCCCCAGAAAAATCGTAGCTCTCGGCTCTCATCATGCCAGTATCCATGAAATCTATCTGGACCATCCAGATTGAACTTTTTCTCATCAGAAAAGATAACCTAAAAAGAACATTTTTTAAAAAATAGGAATTAAATAATATTTAGTTAGAATCAGCTTACCGAGCTCCAGTCTGTTGCGATACATTCTTCTGCAGATTTCATTCTTGCATCAATATGCCTCTTTAAAAGCCGTGGAGCTTTCAATATTTTAGCTCGGATGATGCTGAGATTTCGTTTAAGAGGTCTGCACACTGTTTGTCGGCATATATTAACTGAGCAAAGTGAAGCAAGTTGCCTACAATTCTTCGTGCTGTTGCTTGCTTCCTTATTAATTTTCCGTTCATAACTACCATCTGGCTTTCTTTTTCTGTCGCAGCGTTTTGCAGAGCCGTAACTATCAGTATTACGCAAGAAAGAACCAACAAGTCCATGACTTCGACCAATTCTTCGAGATATCTCGCGAACGCCAATGCCCTCAGATTTTAATGCAATTATCTCCCCTTTTTCAAGCTAACGGCGTTAATATTCCAAATCCTTCAATTAACTTCAAAAAACTGATGGATTTATAGAAAGGCAACAGCGAAAAGTACACATTCTGATAATAGAGTAGAAAAAAGTACCGTTACTGAGCAATGATCTCATCAAATTTTTTCTTCTCAAATTCAATTAAAAATGAGTATTTTCTGTAGTAGTCTAGGATGTGGATTTATAGTTTTGCAATGGAGTGTATGTGAGCTTCTGTCAACCCTAAGACGATTGCTATTGAAATTGGTCAAAATTACTGAATGATCAGATCTAGCTCCCATACAAATGGCACCTAAGGGATCGACTTAAGTCACTATAAGATCCATATTAACATAATTATCTTGGTCAAATTTGGTATATGTACGTTTATTACACCCACAAATAAGTACTCTACAAATAAACCCATTCTTTGGCTTAGTCCCTATTATAAAGCTGTTACCCGATTTTCACTTAAGTCTATTAAAACACAAAAATATTGCATAGATTTTCTCAAATTTAGTTTATATATGTTTTAGAGAAGAGTGACTTCGTTAAATATGATCTTGATCGGTATATATATCGACCTAGTCCTCACAGAAAAATAGCTTCCGATATGAACTTTTTCTTAGCTACAGCAACAAATTCATTATAAAGCCACAAAATTTTGGTCATTGCTTATTTTTTCTATCCTAGTAGTTGGACTACGACGACCTTTTCTCACGATATTGGGTATCGTATAGTCGGTCTAGACCGTCTATAATTTTTTTTTTTTACTTGTTTCTTTATGTTTTGCATTTCTCTTTATCAATTTGTAGTTCCTAACATAAATTTGGATAATTTCCTTTTCTATTGTCACATGCAAAAATGTTTTCGATCTAGTTAATGAACTCTCCAAGTATTGATAAGATCTACTTTTCCAATCCACTTGGCGTAGGATATTATATTGTCAACCTAGACCTAATGTTTTGTTTCCATTAAAATTTATTGGTGTTTGACAAGTCATCTACTGTATAATTTAGTCAATTGTTGTAATTAACAACATATTCGATTAACTTTGGTTATTTCTCTGTTAAGTTATCTTAATAAAATAATACTGATTGACAATTGAATTAAGTGTATATTTTCAGGGATTTATGACTTTTTAACACAAATGTTGTGGTCTCTGCTTGTACAAATGAGTTCGTTATATTCACTAAATTTGTGATAAATTAGCATTTGTAAAAATTTTTGTTGCCGTTGCCGTTAAAGAAAACGCGACGCTTTTAACGCACAACAATATTATTATGCTTAATTAAATTTTGGAGCCCAACATTTTGTTACTAATTCGCAAATTTACAAAACAATAAATTTAAGCATTATTAGACGTAAATTGTTGAAGTGGTGGATAGAATAAAGTTTGGTATGTGATTGGGGACTATTAAATATTTATAATGATATACAGTTGTGAGCATAAATATGCAACGCTGGCTTATACGACCTTTCAATGCATCTGTTGCAAAACAACGGTAACCATTTAATTTTTTTTTTTTTTTTTTTTTTGGTTATTTAAATATTTTATTAACAGCAAATTATTATTGCTTTCCAAGTAAAAGTTTCCTAATTTTCAGTTTTAAATGAAAAAAAAAATTAAATTTTAATTTTAATTTAGTTTTTAAACTTAAAATTTTAATTTTAGTTTAATTTTTAAATTTAAAATTAAAAATAAAAAAATAAAATTTAAAAATTAAAAATTAAAAATTAAAAATTAATAATTAAAAATTAAAGATTAAAAATTAAAAATTAAAAATTAAAAATTAAAAATTAAAAATTAAAAATTAAAAATTAAAAATTAAAGATCAAAAATTAAAAATTAAAAATTAAAAATTAAAAATTAAAAATTAAAAATTAAAAATTAAAAATTAAAAATTAAAAATTAAAAATTAAAAATTAAAAATTAAAAATTAAAAATTAAAAATTAAAAATTAAAAATTAAAAATTAAAAATTAAAAATTAAAAATTAAAAATTAAAAATTAAAAATTAAAAATTAAAAATTAAAAATTAAAAATTAAAAATTAAAAATTAAAAACTAAAATTAAAAATTAAAAATTAAAAATTAAAAATTAAAAATTAAAAATTAAAATTAAAAATTAAAAATTAAAAATTAAAAACTAAAAATTAAAAATTAAAAATTAAAAATTAAAAATTAAAAATTAAAAATTAAAAATTAAAAATTAAAAATTAAAAATTAAAAATTAAAAATTAAAAATTAAAAATTAAAAATTAAAAATTAAAAATTAAAAATTAAAAATTAAAAATTAAAAATTAAAAATTAAAAATTAAAAATTAAAAATTAAAAATTAAAAATTAAAAATTAAAAATTAAAAATTAAAAATTAAAAATTAAAAATTAAAAATTAAAAATTAAAAATTAAAAATTAAAAATTAAAAATTAAAAATTAAAAATTAAAAATTAAAAATTAAAAATTAAAAATTAAAAATTAAAAATTAAAAATTAAAAATTAAAAATTAAAAATTAAAAATTAAAAATTAAAAATTAAAAATTAAAAATTAAAAATTAAAAATTAAAAATTAAAAATTAAAAATTAAAAATTAAAAATTAAAAATTAAAAATTAAAAATTAAAAATTAAAAATTAAAAATTAAAAATTAAAAATTAAAAATTAAAAATTAAAAATTAAAAATTAAAAATTAAAAATTAAAAATTAAAAATTAAAAATTAAAAATTAAAAATTAAAAATTAAAAATTAAAAATTAAAAATTAAAAATTAAAAATTAAAAATTAAAAATTAAAAATTAAAAATTAAAAATTAAAAATTAAAAATTAAGAATTAAAAATTAAAAATTAAAAATTAAAAATTAAAAATTAAAAATTAAAAATAAAAAATTAAAAATTAAAAATTAAAAATTAAAAATTAAAAATTAAAAATTAAAAATTAAAAATTAAAAATTAAAAATTAAAAATTAAAAATTAAAAATTTAAAATTAAAAATTAAAAATTAAAAATTAAAAATTAAAAATTAAAAATTAAAAATTAAAAATTAAAAATTAAAAATTAAAAATTAAAAATTAAAAATTAAAAATTAAAAATTAAAAATTAAAAATTAAAAATTAAAAATTAAAAATTAAAAATTAAAAATTAAAAATTAAAAATTAAAAATTAAAAATTAAAAATTAAAAATTAAAAATTAAAAATTAAAAATTAAAAATTAAAAATTAAAAATTAAAAATTAAAAATTAAAAATTAAAAATTAAAAATTAAAAATTAAAAATTAAAAATTAAAAATTAAAAATTAAAAATTAAAAATTAAAAATTAAAAATTAAAAATTAAAAATTAAATATTAAAAATTAAAAATTAAAAATTAAAAATTAAAAATTAAAAATTGAAAATTAAAAATTAAAAATTAAAAAATTAAAAATTAAAAATTAAAAATTAAAAATTAAAAATTAAAAATTAAAAATTAAAAATTAAAAATTAAAAATTAAAAATTAAAAATTAAAAATTAAAAATTAAAAATTAAAAATTAAAAATTAAAAATTAAAAATTAAAAATTAAAAATTAAAAATTAAAAGTTAAAAATTAAAAATTAAAAATTGAAAATTAAAAATTAAAAATTAAAAATTAAAAATTAAAATTAAAAATTAAAAATTAAAAATTAAAAATTAAACATTAAACATTAAACATTAAACATTAAAAATTAAAAGTTAAAAATTAAAAATTAAAAATTAAAAATTAAAAATTAAAAAATAAAAATTAAAAATTAAAAAATAAAAATTAAAAATTAAAAATTAAAAATTAAAAATTAATAATTAAAAATTAAAAATTAAAAATTAAAAATTAAAAATTGAAAATTAAAAATTAAAAATAAAAAATTAAAAATTAAAAATTAAAAATTAATAATTAAAAATTAAAAATTAAAAATTAAAATCTTAAAATTAATTAAATTAAAAATTTTAAAATTAAAAATATATATTAAAATTTTAAGTTTTTAAATTAAAATGAATTTTTAATTTTGATAATCTTAGATATTTATTATTTTTTATAATTATTAATATTAATTGTCGTTATAATCAATTAAATTTCCTTAATGCTAAGTACCTTGTACTAATCCTGTACTTTAATTATGTATGTGATTTTATGTCGGATTAAATAAGTAAATAAATAAATTTAGACATAACTTAAACTAGTTTACAACATCTGTAGATAAAAAAAAAAAAAACAGAAAAACGAGTTGAATTGGATACTGTTATTATCAAAGAGACTAACTAGCGTTGCTAATTTTTTTCTCGCAACTGTAAGTGTTGTATGATATCTTTGGGGTGCACTGGGACACAAAATTGTATAACTTGAGTGTTGATTTGTTGCTTAAACTTAATTATTAATCAATTATTTTATTTTTTTTTTTTTTGGAAAAATATCAAATTGTTAATTAATAAAATAAGGATCATTAAAATTTTTTATCGTTGCTGTCGGTGATGTTATAAGCAACAATTCAATAAATTTTTCAATTATTTAAAATAACTGGTTCTTGCCTTTGTAGCAATCAGCTTCGTTAGAACATGTGGGGCTGCTTGCTGTTGAATATAAAAGTTTCCTAAAATTTAAATTCTTTTATATTGTTTGATAAATGTAAAATTGTTTATTATTAAGTTTATTAGCCGTTTGACCGACCCTTTTGTTTTTTTTTTTCATTTTGGTCATTGAAATCAATACAAAATCATAAAAAACCGAAATATTTTATTAATATGCCTTTTAACAGTTTCCTTTTTGTTGTTCATTTATGTATTTTTCTTTTGTACTGTCTTTTTTGTTATTGATTTTTATCCTTTAACTGATACAGAGATAATTTGTATGTGTATGTTTTTGTAGAACATTTATAATACAGAGTATGTCGTTAATAGATGGATTTTTTTATGAGCGAAAGAAAGTTAGATTTTCGTTTCAGAATTTGCTCATATAGAATTGTTATATATGAAACAAGTAAGAAAATTATAGTCGATGCAGACCAATTACCATGACCTAGACCACGCGTTTCGACAGGTGGTTTCTGGTCCAACTCATTGTTATTCATTTTTTTTTGCCTGCACATATGAAAAAGTTCATATTGGGTACTATATTTACATGCGGACTAGGTTAAAAAATGGACTGATCCGGACCATATATGGTAAAATCACTTATTTTTTCCAAAACGATTTAAGTGAGATCGGGAAGCAGCTTCATATGGGCGCTGTGGCTAAGAAATCTCATACAGGGTTTATTTATGGACTACCGAAATATTTTATTATTATATATGATTTCAATGGATGTAATGAACACAAAGAAATCAAATTTTACCATGATCTGTATTATAATTTGGATCTTATGGCAATGTAAGTCAATCTCATAGGTGTCATATGTATGGGGACTAGGTCTGAACATGGTCATCCTAAGTATGAAAAAGGCTTGTATACCAAATTTCATAAAAATGTATATAGTTTGATTACAAGGTTTACAACGACACGCAGACGGACATCGCCAAATTGAATCAGAAAGTGATTCGATCGATATAATAAGAGATGAGTCTATATCAAATTTTTTTGCTGTGATTTGGCCCCAGCATTAAAGTAAAAATGATAATGAAAATGCAAAAATCTCTACCTGCATTTGCGTTTTCTGTCAAAATTTGTAATCAAAAATTCTTTGAATCAAAAGTTTAATAAAAGTTACAAACTGAATTAATACGTGATATAAATTTTAAAAATGGATCAACAATGGGAACAAACTTCAATAGACATTTGTGAGCTTATAGTAAACCACTATTAAAGTGGAAAGCGATGAGAGACATTGTAATACAAGATGCTGAAAACAGACCAGAAAAAAGCAATTAGAAAAACTTTCTAAAGCTGGTGAGCGGTATTTGGTAAGAAAAATCAAAAATAACACCTTTGTAAGTGCTCCAAAGTCAGAAATAGCTGACACAGATTTGGGAAGAAGAACCAGTACTTCCACTATCCGCAATATGCTACGAAAATTTGGCAGGAAAAAGATGAAGAAAAAACCATTTATATGCAAGGCTTATACGGGAAAAAGTTTGCAGTTCTCTAAAGACCAGAGACAAAGCGATTTTCCGTTTCGGCAAAAGGTTTAATTTACTGAAGAGAACAAGTTTAACCTCTTCGGGTTGGATGGAAGTCCCTACATTTGGAGAAAGCTCAAAACCTAAAACCAGCTTTTAAACATGGAGGAGCCTCAGTGATGGTTTGGGTCGCGTTTTTCGCAGCAGGACCAGACGTTCCTTATTTTATTAATGGTCCTGTGTGACGACTCGTATTTTTGCCAAGACAATGACCCCTAGCACAAAGCTTACAATGTAAAGTCCTAGCTTTAGTACAATTGTCTCACGTTATGTAATCATCTGCTCTTAGCCCTGATATTAACCCCATTTATTATTATATGCAGCGATGCCAACATAATTCGAACAAAAAGCGTAAAACAGTACTTCAAAAAGCGCTAAATTTAAATAAAAACATGCGCTAGTAAGCGCTTGTATTTGATGGTACTATTTAAGTGTATGATATATATGGATATTGGGGTGGGTCAATTATTTTTACTCCATGGGTTCATCGCGATTCTGGTACTACGGGCCATAACAAGTGTATTTGCCCAAGGAACCATACCTCTAAAATCATTTTCGAGCCTGCCAAAATTTCGATGAAGTCATTTTCATGATATTTTCCATAATACTCATTCAAGTGTAAAAAAATTATTTAAAATAGACCAAAATACGCAGTGCCGAAAATTATTTGGGGTACCCATATACGACCTATATCGATTTTATTATTATTATTATTATTATTATATTGTTTTATTGAATTGCTATCACAACAAGAATAAATCTTATAAATTACAGTGATAGCAAGTAACATTTGTAATATTAACATTAAGTTACAGTAAATTTCGAGATTAATAAAAATAAAGTAAATTAATCATAAAAATTAACATAATAATGAACATAATAAAGTTGACATTTAACACAGATTCAAACAAAAAATTTTTTAAGTTCCTTTTTGAATAGTAATGCGTTGCTTTGTACTTGGATATATGATGGTAAATTGTTCCAAAGACACGTGGTGTAGTTGAAAAATTGTCTAGTAGACATTAGATATTTGTATTTTTGTGATATCAAATTTCTTCCACGAGGCGATTTTGCAAAAAAAAATTTTGTTAAAAAGATATTCTGCGTTCTTCAGATAAATAATCTTATGCATCATTAAAAGGCTTTTATATTTTAGTAAATCTTTAAAACTTGTATTATATAACTGGTATGAATATGATGATATACTATCTCGTCTACCTCTGTTGAAAACGTATCTGGCTATATTATTATATGTGACCTCGAGGCGATTAAAGTCAATAGTGTCGCAATTTGCAAATATTTCACACCCGTACAGTAGAACTGGTATTAAATAGGGTTTTGCCAAAAGCATTCTTATTTCAAACGGCGTCGATGATTGCACAGCCCACAAGTTTCTCAACATCCCATGAACTTTACCAGCTGATATATTTATATGGTTAGGCCAGGAAAGTTCAGCATTAAATGTGATTCCCAAGTTCGATGATGTTTGAACAAAGTCGATTTTTGAGTTGTTAATATGTAGAAAAATATTGTCATTCAGTCTTTTTTTATTACTTCTTGAAATGAAAACACATTTTGATTTGTCAGGGTTTATACATAAGCCATTTGTACATGTCCATTTATGTATATTATCCAAGTCACTATTAATACAGTCAGAACAATGTTGAACATCTTCTATTCTGCTGCTTATGTACAACTGTACGTCATCAGCATACATTTGTACGCCACAGTAATTCAGAACCTCAGGCAAATCGTTAATATACATACAAAAGAGCAATGGACCAAGAATGGACCCCTGAGGCACACCGCTGCTTTAGAAGTCACTCCATTTAAAGAAACCACTTGTTTACGATTAATAAGGTAAGAGGAAATAAGTTTATTAGCCGAACTTGAGAAATTAAAGATTTTCTCGAGTTTAGTGAGTAGAATCGAGTGATCAACAGTATCGAAGGCCTTACTGTGATCTAAAAGCACAAGAAATGATACCATATTCTTATCCAGCTTTGATCTAATTTCTTCCACTACATCGATCAAAACCGTAATGCAGCTTCTGTCCCGTGTAAACCCAGATTGTCTATCCGTAAAGAGATGTTGATTCTTTAAATACTCATTCATTTGCCCGTACATAAGATTTTCCATAACCTTGGATAAAAATGGTAGTATCGCAATAGGTCGGAAGTCGCTGTTATTCTTTGGAATAGGAATGATTTTTGCTTTTTTCCACATATCAGGAAAAATTGATTTTGTTAATATTGTAATAATTAAATACGTAAGAAATGGAAGAAGTTTAGGAACGACAATTTTTAAGAATCTTGGATTAATTTCTTCTAAGCCCACAGCATTTGACTTAATTGATGTAATACTTTTAAGAACTTCAGATTGATCCACACATCGAAAATCAAAAGAGTTCTCAATAGGCACAGTATGAATTTTTTCCACATCAGAGCCAACAGTGCAAGGATTTCTTTTCCCAATACCTATTTCACGGATCTCTTTCCATTTTCTCTTGCTATCAATAGCTGAAGAGAATTTCTGTCGATAATAACTGGATTTTGCAATATATATGCAGTTCACAACTTCCTTTCTAATGGATTTGAATAATGCATGTAACTCAGGCGTTTTAAATTTCTTCCAACGTTTATATGCCAAATCTCGTTTATCAATTAAACGTTTTATAATTGAAGTAAACCAAGGAGGCTGTATAGGTTTAAGTGTTTTTGTTTTTTCAGGCACAATTTCAAAAAATATTGTGAGTAGGTTATTTTGAATGAAAGCAATTTGATCATTAACATTCTCAAGACCATAAATTGAATCCCAATGAACGCAATCAATACGCTGGTTTAACGCTGTATAGTCAATGCCACGAAAATCTCTACAAGTGTAATGTACATTTTCATTGTTAACATAGGTATGATATATCATAAAAATTAAGTCATGCTTCGAAAAAACAGAGGCAGAAAATTGATCGTAAAGCAGTATATTGCATTTATGATTAGTAAAGAATACATCAAGTAAACTGTTCGAGCCACTTGGATAATGGGTTGGAACGATCGTATTAACAGGCAAAAGACCGAGCGTTTGCATGGGCTCTGAAAGTGACTTATCAACTAGCAGGTTACTATTGAAATCACCAGAAATGATTACGTCATTGTACAATAAGGACAGAGATTCAATTTTATCAAACAAGTCTTTGGTATCAATAAAGTTATACGGTCGATATACGCAGGCGACAAGAATTTTTTCTTTATCCTTCGTGTTTAATTCAAGAAATAGAAACTCAATCTCACTAGTAGGCTCTGATCTTAGCTTTACACAACAATTTATCTCCGTTCTCACATAAATTGAGACACCACCAGCGTTTGCTATCCTATCAGCACGAAATAGTTTAAATCCCGGCAAATTGAATGAACAAATATAAAACGCATTTTTCGACTTAAATTGAATGAAATCGATATAGGTCGTATATGGTTTTAAATTCGCCCAGTAGTTTCAGAGATTTCGTGAAGTTTTGAAAAAAAGAACAATTAAAAAAAAAATATTGTTTGTTCTTTAAAATTCCATTAAAAATAAAAATGCGACAAAAATCACAATCACAGTGCTCTAAAAACATTTAGTTAAACATATTTGGAATTAAATGAGCTTTATTTCATTATAATCGGTGCACAACTTTTGATTTTGTTCACCATTTACTAAGCAAACTGCATTGATAAAAATCTCGATTTACATACAAAAATAAAAGATTTTAATATGTGTGTGTTTGCTACTGTTCCATTTACGTAATAAGTGAGTTATAGTAATTGTTTTTAGGCCACCGATATCAGATTTTTTTTCTATCAGCCATAATTTTCAATATATCAATAAAAGAGGATTTTAAAGAAAAATAAAAATTTTTAATCCACAAATATTATAATGTAATTACAACTCATCGAAAAGTTTTCTTTTATAATATTTTCTGTAACTTAAAAATGCGAGCTGATGTAGAAAAATGCAGATTAGATTTGAAATCAGCGACCTCAAATTAGTAAACCAAAAAAGTTTAATTTTGTTCCCTTGTGTAATCCAACTATTCATCTTATCTGGATTCCGATAATAACATATATTTCACTTCTTTGTATTTCCAAGCGATTTTTAAGAAATGCTTCATTTAGCGTGAACTAGCTAAAATTTGTATTCTACTATAGAATTATCCGTCATATTTCAATTTTCTAGGGCTACTTAAATAATAGTATTTTAGCCGCCAATTCAACGGATACCGTTATAAGGTTTAAACTTCACTTTAATTTAAGAAATTGATGACCGATCTCAACATCTCAAATTTATTAACATTTTCCCAGAAAATGTATGTGAAATAAATTTATTTCGTTTTTGCTTGAAATCTACCGAATATTAAATAGTCAGCCTTTAAGTTTGTGCCATACATATGTATGCCAGCTAAATTATAGTCAACCCTTTCTCTGTAAGGATTCTTTTCTATGAACTCAAATAGAAAAAAATTGATGGTTCTGCACTAGCCAATTGTTAAAAATTGGTTCGAAAAGTTGTTCCTTTTCTTGGCAAAACCCATAAAAAAAATTTACAAAATATTGAAAACGTTAAGTGCCGTTCTGATAAGTTTTTTTTTTTTTTTTTTGGGGGGGGGGGGGGGGTTTGTTGTTGTTTTGTTAACATCGATGATACAATTTATGATATGATGAAAACTTTTTTAATGTCTTATAAGAAATCAGATTTAATATTAAATTATACACTCGAAAAATTTTGAACTAAAATTGTCAGGGTTGCTTAAAATTATAAAGTCTTTGAATCTTAAAAGTGAGAATTAAGGGAAATTTAATAAACATTTTTTAGATTAAAAGTTCTGATGGAAAATTGTTATTATATGTATGACATAAAGAAACAACTCAAACTCATATTATTGTATTATTTGTCGTAAACTCAATATTAATTACTCATTAGGAACATATCAAAATATTAATTGTAACTCATTTTCTGAACTTTTTTTCAACTTGTACCGTTATTTTTTACTAAGTTAATTTTTTATTATCTTTACATTCTTAGTACTAATAAAGCGTTAATCGGTTGTGTTTTATTTTCCACTGCTTACTAAAGCTTACAAAAATTACTTTAAGATTAATTTTAAAAACGTAATATCTAAATATTATCAAATAAGCAGTGATACTAATTTTAGCTCCTTTTCAAGACCCATTTTTTTCTATTTAGCGCCTTTTTAAAAAAACGTTAGATTGGTGCTTTAGTTTTGCAGTTTAAGTGCTTTTAGCGTCTTTTAAATACAACAGTTTATGTTAAACGAAATTGTATATATTTTATCAGATGTTTTTACTTGTTTTTGTAGCTGTTCACCCGATGATATGAATATGAAATTAAAGACACATATTTATATTCCTTGTAATTTATTATAACTTTTTTTTTTAACGGGAAATGGTTATTTTTTTTTAGATGAAGATGAAGGTACAAAATAGTAACATGATAAAAGGATTTAATTGATGTTGTGCTAATTATAAAATACCATCTAATATCTCTACTAAAATTAGTGCAATAAAAACAAATTTAAAATTATAGTTTTATATAAAAACAATAATGTGGCTTGAAGGTGAAACAAAAATGAACAGTTTTAGTTTCAACATGAATAGTTGTAACAAAAAATTTTCACTTTATATTTTTTTTAATTGTTATAAAAAATATCATGAAATACTAAATTATCTCAAATGTACACATAAAAAGTGTTTTTTAATTAATAATTTTATATTTTTTTAAGCATAAAAGTAGCGTTTTTCGTTTCTTTGTAATTTTGCTTCCTTTAGGGCATTTTGCTTGGAAAATGTTGGCTTCGCTGCAAAGAAGCAAACTACTTGCTATTCTAGGAATCCGGATGTGATGAATAGTTGGTTCATGACCAATGAATTTAATAATGTTTTCTCGTAGGACAGAAAATGTCTGTAACTAGTGATTAGGCTGTCATTAGGGTTTCCATTCTCGGTTATCGAGTACTCGGTTATTTCTCTATTTTATATATTACTCGGAAACTCGGTTTTTCACCATTAATACTCGGTTATTATTTAAACAATTGCAAGAGCTAAATAAATGAATTCAAGTGTTACAATTTAATTTTCTAAAATAGCCATGTCAACCAAGAACCCAAATAAAGTCTGAAGTCTGGAATTTTTTTAATAAAAATAAAAATAATGAAGACGCAAAATGTTTGAAGTGTGGGAATGTCATCTTCTGTAAAGGATCATCCACAACCGCATTGGTCAACCACTTAAAAATACATGATATATTTATTAATAAAAAGCGAAATAGTTCAGAAGAACTTCCGATGATATCCACTGGTTCCGATTGCGCTAAAAAAAAACTAGAACTGAACAAGGTAATTTATTCAATTACGTGAATCGAGACTCGTTGGGGGAAATTTTAGCAAAATGTGCTGCTGTGGATGGATTTTCCATACATGCTTTTAAAAATTTTTCAGCTCTAAAGGGATTTGTTCAATATCGCGGTTATGAAATGCCAAAAAGTTATACATCCATCATGAATCACATTAAAGATTTTGCTGTACAGAAAAAAACAGAACTTACCAGATACTTATCGACCTCGAGTTCAAAAAATAATGGACAAAAATTTAGTATTACCATAGACGAATGGACAGGCGGAAATGTTAAACGATATTTACACGTAACCTTACACAGTAAAAAGAAAGCGCATGTCTTATGTTTGATGCCAATTGAAGGTTCGTGCAATGCAGTTAAGTTGAAAAATTTGGTTGAAGAAAAATTTCTTTGCTTTGGTCTGAAATTTGTGGAAGACATTATCGCTTCCACAAACGATGGCTATATGCCAACTTTGTTTCAATCATTCTATTCACCTAGCAGTAATTGATGTTTTTTATAAAAAAAAAATGTAAACGAAAACATAATTTTAAGTGAAGGTGATGATAATTATGACAGTGATGAAAACAGTGAAGAAAATCCCAGTAATTTGGATGCAAATGCAAACATAAATTTTGATAATGTTGAATAAATAATTACAACTTTTAGACCAGATAAAGGTAAAACATTAGCAGAAACCAGATCCGTTATTAAAAAATTTAAAAATTCACCAGTATGGAACTCAATTTTGCAAAATTATGTCACAAACCACGAAGGCAAAAATTTGAGTTTGATGTTGGATTGTAAAACCCGCTGGAATTCTCTTATCCCAATGATTGAGTGTTTATTAAAATTGAAAGAATGTATCAAGAAAGCACTGAATGATATTGGTTGTTTCGATATTTATAAAGAGGAAATTGAGGTAGTTTTGGAAGAAATTTTATAAATTATGAAACCAACTGAATTGGCTGTTAACGTTGTTAACTTCTGAAGGTGTTTTTAAATTTTTGTTTGAAAAGCTTCGTGAAATTAATACTAGTTTAAGCAAAGAATTATTAACTGCATTAAAAACTCGAATGAACGACAGACGAAATGAAACAGTAATAACGTTGTTACTATATCTCCAGTGTGGAAAAATGCCTCGAGCCAATGGTGATTTTACATATTCGTCAAAAATTGCAATTTGTGAATTTTCAGATATTCTTTTGAATAAAATATATCCGGTTTCTGCTATTTCTGAAGAAGCTGGTAGTGACAGCGTGTCAACAGACGATTGCTTCGAAATAAATAGAAGAAACGGATACAAATGAGCTTAATCAAGAACTGCACAGGGCAATTTCGTCCGTTTTAGTCATGAAAAATAGTTCTAATACTGGAAAAAATATAAGAGACTTAAAATCAGATTTTAAAATATTAGATGGAACCAAAAAGCGTACGGAGAATCTTGAACGGTTATACGACGCCTTATTAACTATAAAACCAACATCTACCGCTACAGAAAGGATTTTCTCAACAGCAGGAAATTTCTTGACCAAAATAAGAAACCGCTTAAACTTCGAATCATAAGATGCACTAATTTTCCTAAAGTATTTTTTTTAAATAAAGATAAATAATTCTATACTGTACTCATCAATTATATACTCTTTTTTATACTCTATAGCCTATAATCCTATATATAGAATTTATGAGTAAACTTTGCATTCAAGATTTTTTTCAATATTTTTCTTCTCTCAAACCTCTATAACTAGAGTTATAATTAACGTAGGCTGTTGACATAGGTCTAAGAACACTCAGTGGATCAAGCTCCTTCTTTTCTTCTTTTGAGCTATTAACTGCTTAAATTCGTTGGGTTTAAGGAAAGTTATGCGTGGAGAATCAACTTTACTTTTACTATACGTTAACTTATCTTGGTATATTTTGGCATTACTGTACGTTAACTTATCTTGGCAAATTTTGGTATTATATTATAAAAATTAATATAATATAATGCTGCGGAGCAGCAGGGGTCCTCTAGTATATAATAAATTAAAAATATAAAAATATATGAATTACAAATATGTTTTTTTTGTTTGAAATACTCGGTTAACCGAGTGCTCGGTTAATTTTCCTTACAGATACTCGGAAACTCGGTTAGTTGGTTTTGCCGAGTAATTGGAAACCGTAGCTGTCATAGATTACTTCTTTTGAAAAGGTTTTTATACCCTATACCGATATTTGGTCAGGGTATAATAACTCTGTGCTGATGTTTGTAACTAGATGTAACTAGATGGTGATGTTTGTAACCTAGACCCTCCTTTTATTATACCCATCGACTTATAATCACTTTCTAAGTCAATTTAGCGATATCCGTCCGTCCGTCCATCTGTGCATCCATGTAAACCTTGTAAACAAACCACAGTTCGCAAATATGAATATATTTTGATGACATTTAGTACATAAGCTTCTATCAGCTACAGGATGAACGCTATTGAAATTAGTGAAAATCGGTTCATGTTCAGATCTAGTCCACATACAAATGACCCCTATGAGATCGACTTAAATTTCCACAATATCCAAATTATCATATAGATCTCGGTACAATTGAGTTTCTGTATGTTTATTACATTCATTCATCAGTAGTCAAAAAATAAACCCTATTGGACAATTTTAAGTCAAAGCAACCATATGAAGCTGATTCCCGATTTTTACTGAAATCTATCAAAAAACAAAAATGTAGCACAGCTTTTTAGTTTTTATATATTTTTGCACAAAAATAAGTGACCCTACCAAATATGATCCGGATGGGTCTGTTTTTCGACCTAGTCCCTATCCGAAAGCAAAAAAATTACTAAAATGCCACCAAATTTGGTTTATGCTTATTTTCTATACTAATAAATTGGACCTAAGAGATAGGGTCTCTTAACGCATGGTATAGGCTATCGTATAGTCGGTCTATACCGACTATACTTTTCTTACTTGTTTTTCGTCTCCCTTTGTTTCTAACAAAATTTAATTTGTATCTATATCTCCCTAGTATTGTACTCTAAGACTCGTTCTTGTTACACTGTACTGTTGAATAAATAAATACATAAATAAATAAATAGATAATGAAATAAATAGCTAATTAAATAAATAAATTAATTAATAAAAAATAAATAAATATAGAGATAAGTTAATAAATAAATAAATAAATAGATAAATAGATGAGTAGATAAATAGATAAATAGATAAATAGATAAATAGAAAAATAGATAAATAGATAAATAGATAAATAGATAAATAGATAAATAGATAAATAGATAAATAGATAAATAGATAAATAGATAAATAGATAAATAGATAAATAGATAAATAGATAAATAGATAAATAGATAAATAGATAAATAGATAAATAAATAAATAGATAAATAGATAAATAGATAAATAGATAAATAGATAAATAGATAAATAGATAAATAGATAAATAGATAAATAGATAAATAGATAAATAGATAAATAGATAAATAGATAAATAGATAAATAGATAAATAGATAAATAGATAAATAGATAAATAGATAAATAGATAAATAGATAAATAGATAAATAGATAAATAGATAAATAGATAAATAGATAAATAGATAAATAGATAAATAGATAAATAGATAAATAGATAAATAGATAAATAGATAAATAGATAAATAGATAAATAGATAAATAGATAAATAGATAAATAGATAAATAGATAAATAGATAAATAGATAAATAGATAAATAGATAAATAGATAAATAGATAAATAGATAAATAGATAAATAGATAAATAGATAAATAGATAAATAGATAAATAGATAAATAGATAAATAGATAAATAGATAAATAGATAAATAGATAAATAGATAAATAGATAAATAGATAAATAGATAAATAGATAAATAGATAAATAGATAAATAGATAAATAGATAAATAGATAAATAGATAAATAGATAAATAGATAAATAGATAAATAGATAAATAGATAAATAGATAAATAGATAAATAGATAAATAGATAAATAGATAAATAGATAAATAGATAAATAGATAAATAGATAAATAGATAAATAGATAAATAGATAAATAGATAAATAGATAAATAGATAAATAGATAAATAGATAAATAGATAAATAGATAAATAGATAAATAGATAAATAGATAAATAGATAAATAGATAAATAGATAAATAGATAAATAGATAAATAGATAAATAGATAAATAGATAAATAGATAAATAGATAAATAGATAAATAGATAAATAGATAAATAGATAAATAGATAAATAGATAAATAGATAAATAGATAAATAGATAAATAGATAAATAGATAAATAGATAAATAGATAAATAGATAAATAGATAAATAGATAAATAGATAAATAGATAAATAGATAAATAGATAAATAGATAAATAGATAAATAGATAAATAGATAAATAGATAAATAGATAAATAGATAAATAGATAAATAGATAAATAGATAAATAGATAAATAGATAAATAGATAAATAGATAAATAGATAAATAGATAAATAGATAAATAGATAAATAGATAAATAGATAAATAGATAAATAGATAAATAGATAAATAGATAAATAGATAAATAGATAAATAGATAAATAGATAAATAGATAAATAGATAAATAGATAAATAGATAAATAGATAAATAGATAAATAGATAAATAGATAAATAGATAAATAGATAAATAGATAAATAGATAAATAGATAAATAGATAAATAGATAAATAGATAAATAGATAAATAGATAAATAGATAAATAGATAAATAGATAAATAGATAAATAGATAAATAGATAAATAGATAAATAGATAAATAGATAAATAGATAAATAGATAAATAGATAAATAGATAAATAGATAAATAGATAAATAGATAAATAGATAAATAGATAAATAGATAAATAGATAAATAGATAAATAGATAAATAGATAAATAGATAAATAGATAAATAGATAAATAGATAAATAGATAAATAGATAAATAGATAAATAGATAAATAGATAAATAGATAAATAGATAAATAGATAAATAGATAAATAGATAAATAGATAAATAGATAAATAGATAAATAGATAAATAGATAAATAGATAAATAGATAAATAGATAAATAGATAAATAGATAAATAGATAAATAGATAAATAGATAAATAGATAAATAGATAAATAGATAAATAGATAAATAGATAAATAGATAAATAGATAAATAGATAAATAGATAAATAGATAAATAGATAAATAGATAAATAGATAAATAGATAAATAGATAAATAGATAAATAGATAAATAGATAAATAGATAAATAGATAAATAGATAAATAGATAAATAGATAAATAGATAAATAGATAAATAGATAAATAGATAAATAGATAAATAGATAAATAGATAAATAGATAAATAGATAAATAGATAAATAGATAAATAGATAAATAGATAAATAGATAAATAGATAAATAGATAAATAGATAAATAGATAAATAGATAAATAGATAAATAGATAAATAGATAAATAGATAAATAGATAAATAGATAAATAGATAAATAGATAAATAGATAAATAGATAAATAGATAAATAGATAAATAGATAAATAGATAAATAGATAAATAGATAAATAGATAAATAGATAAATAGATAAATAGATAAATAGATAAATAGATAAATATATAAATAGATAAATAGATAAATAGATAAATAGATAAATAGATAAATAGATAAATAGATAAATAGATAAATAGATAAATAGATAAATAGATAAATAGATAAATAGATAAATAGATAAACAGATAAATAGATAAATAGATAAATAGATAAATAGATAAATAGATAAATAGATAAATAGATAAAAAGATAAATAGATAAATAGATAAATAGATAACTAGATAAATAGGTAGATAGATAAATGGATAAAAAGATAAATAGATAAATAGATAAATAAATAAATTAATTAATTAATAAATGTATAAGTAAAATATAAATAAATAAAATAATTAATAAATAAATATTTATATGAATAAATAGAATAAAAAAAAATAAATAAATAGATAAATAAATAAATAAATATATAACTAAATACATAAGTAAATAAATAAATAAGTTTACAAACAAATTAATAAATAAATAAACATATAAATAAATAAATATATAAATAAATAAATTAATAAATTAGTAAATAAGTAAGTATATAAATTAATAAAAAATAAATAAATAAGTAAACAATTAAATATATAATTAATTAAATAGACAAATGAATAAATAAATAAATGAATTAATAAATAAATTAATAAATAAATAATTAAATAGATAAATAAATAAATACATAAATAAATAAATAAATAATTAAGTAGATAAATAATTAAACAAATAAACAAATAAAAAAATAGGAAAATAGATAAATAATTAAATAGATAAATGAATAACTAAATGAATAAATGAATAAATAAATAAATTAATAAATACATAAATGAATAAATAAGATAATTAATAAATACGTAAATGAATAAATAAATAAATTAATAAATAAATAAATATATAAATATATAAATAAATAGATAAATGTGTAGATATATCAATAAATGAATAAATAAAAAATATAAATAAATAAATATATAAATAAATAAATATGTAAATAAATTTATAAAAAATAAATAAATAAATAATTGAACAAATAAATAAATAATTATTTAATTAGACACATAAATAAATAAATAAATAGATAACTAAATTAATAAAGAAATAAATATATAAATAAATTATTAAATAAATAGATAAATAAATAATAAATTAATAAATAAACTAATAAAAAAAACTTTAAATAAATAAGTAAATAGATAAATACATAAATGAATAAATAAATAATTACATAGGTAAATAAATAAATAAATAAATAAATGAAAAAATAAGTAAATAAATAAATAATTAAATATATAAATAAACAAATAAATTAATAAATAAATGAATAAATAAATAAATGAATATATAAATAAATAATTAAATACATAAATAAATAATTACATAAATGAATAAATAAATAATTAAACAGATAAATAAACAAATAAAAAAATAAGTAAATATATAAATAATTAAATACATAAATAAATAACTAAATTAATAAATGAATAAATAAATAAATTAATATATACATAAATTAATAAATAAAATAATTATTAAATACGTAAATGAATAAATAAATAAATTAATAAATATATAAATAAATAAATATGTAGATTTATCAATAAGTGAATAAATTAAAAATATAAATAAATAAATATATAAATAAATAAATAAAAAATAAATAAATAAATAAGTAAACAAATAAATAAATAATTATTTAATTAGACATATAAATGAATAAATAAATTGATAACTAAATTAATAAAGAAATAAATAAATATATAAATAAATAATTAGATAAATAAATAATAAATTAATAAATAAATTAGTAAATAAATAATTAAATAGATAAGTAAATAAATAAATACATAAATGAATAAATAAATAATTACATAGATAAATAAATAAATAGATAGATAAATAATAGATAATAGATAATAAATAAATAATTACATATATAAAAATAAATGAAAAAATAAGTAAATAAATAAATAAATACATAAATAAACAAATAAATTAATAAATGAATAAATAAATAAATAAATAAATAAGTAAATAAATACATAAATGAATAAATAACTAAATTAATAAATAAGTATATATATAAATAAAAAGAAAATCAATGAGATGTAAACATCTACACCTTTTCCAATTACATTTCAGAAAGTATCAAATGTATTTCAGAAAACATCAAATGTATTTCAGAAAGTATGAAATATATTTCAGAAAACATCAAATGTATTTCAGAAATTATCGAATGTATTTCAGAAAATATCAATTAAATTTCAGAAAATATCTATTGAAATTCAGAATTAAAAAGTAGTTTACCCTACAATACCGAAAAGTTTTTATTGTTTCTACTAGTGATTTGGTGTCTCAGAAAATGTTTAGCAATATTTGGACTTATTTGTTATTCACTGGAAAATAAACTATGAAGGACGGCCTTTTAATCGAAAGAAGATGAGGACTTCATTTGTTAATCAGCTACAATATAAACACCAGAATATAATTTTGACATTATTTAAAAAAAAAACACGTTTATATCGTCACCGTAACCAACAAAAAGTTTAGAATTGACTTATTGTATTGTAGTTACGGCCTTTTACTTAAAAACTACTATTTTACCATAAATTTGTTTTCATGAATAAAACTCCATCTGTATTTTTCAGCTTAAGTCTTAAATTTGGGTATTTAATTCTAATTCTAATTCTAAAATTTTGGTAGTTTAAAATAAAAATATTAGTTGCATTTTATGTGACGATATGTAGTTTTCAAGAAATATTACAAACCCAGAGTAATTCTTAAAAAATATGTTTTTATATAGCGTTCTGACTATTTTTCTGAGACTCAATTGATATTTTCTGAAATTCAATTCATATTTTCTGAACTGAATTTAATAATTTCTGAAATACATTTGATGTTTTCTGAAATACATTTGATATTTTCGAAATGCATTTAATAATTTCAGAAATACATTCTATATTTTCTGAATCACATTTGATGGTTCTGAAATACATTTGATAATTTCTGAAACTCAATTGATATTTTATGAAATTCAATTGATATTTTCTGAAATACAAATGATACTTTCTGAAAATCAATTGATGTTTTCTGAAATACAATTTATTATTACTGAAAATCAATTGATGTTTTCTGAAATTCAATTGATACTTTCTGAAAGTCAATTGATGTTTTCTGATACTTTCTGAAACATAATTGATATTTTCTGAAAATCAATTGATGTTTTCTGAAACTCAATTGATACTCTATGAAATTCAATTGATGTTTTCTAAAATACAATTGGAAGAGGTGTAGTAATTGAAAAAACACCTAAGTTTATTTTTGACTTCTTCAAAGTTTTCCTAGTATTTAGCTTTTTAAACTCACAGCACACCTAGCGGTTCTGCTTACTAAAAAAGTTCTGTCAATAACAAATATATACTTGAATATTAAAAAAAAAAAAACTGTAAGTTTGTGAACATGTTAAACTCACAACACATCTAGCGGTCAATAGCTTGAATATTTAAAATTAATGAAAAAGATTTGTGTTTTGCTAAACAGACAGCGAACTCGGTGGTTCTGCTTACTAAATACACCAATACAGTTACATATACCGCACACCGATTTCCCTTACACTGTTTTTGTGATTGTATTGTGAAATTGGATTTTACCCCCCCCCCCCCTCTGAGCGCATAGATGTTTACACATCAATAAATAAGTTAATAAATAAATAGATAAATAAATAATGTAAATTATGGGCAGAATCAGTGTTGCCCATTCAATTTTTCACAGTACTTTTTCTAAATTCTTATTTCAGTTGTTTTTTATTTTTTTTTTTTAATCTCAGCACTCAGTACAGTATTATTATATTCTCAATTTCTCTTTGATATTGTAATGGTTTGAAAGTGCTTTTTTTTTTCTTATAAAGTACGTCTTTGGCAGTAAATGGCGACATATTTGAAAGTTGTTTAAAACCTTAGCCAAAAAATCTGTTACTTGGTAGCATTGAAAAGTTTTCAATGAAAACTGGTTAAGAATTAAAATTTCTTAATTTTCCATTTTCCATTTTCTCTCCATTTTATGAATCCTAAATAAGTATTTATAACATGTCAACTACAATTTAAATCTTGTTGAATATCATTTAATTTTTGCCACAAAAATTTTCTGATTTCAGGTTGATCTAATTGAAAACAAGTTGTGGCTGGAATGTTCGTGTGCGTCTATATCTGTATAAGTATATGCAAGAGTGTTGAGCAGTAGATAAGGTTTAATGAAAATTCAAAAATTAAAAGAAAAGAGCTTAACTTAAACTTTACCTCAACTCTATAATCAAAATATAATTCACTTAAGTGTACATGGATGGATAGGATGACAGAGATTTTCCATGCATAACAACAACCAAAACAACAACTCATGCACATAAATATTCAACTAACTTTCAATACTGCTACCAAAAAAAAAAAAGAAAAAAAATTATGTATCGTAAACAATAACCCATACGTCTACCATCATGCTCATCATGCTCATCATCAGCAGGTACTTACTACGCACATACGATAAGATGGGAAAGAGATTATATAATAACAATGTATCGTTAAAAACCTTACCAACAACAACAACTTATAGCAAAGTACTTTGGATACATTTTTACATCAATCTATGTTAGTTATTGGCACAACTAAGAACCCATAAAGCGTCAATAATAATCCTGCTGATACAGCTGCCGAAGCAGCTGGTGCTTCTTTTCCTACTGCTCGTGCTGATGTTGCTGCTGCTGCTGCTGTTCGTAGTATTTTGCTGTATGTAACAGGTTAGTAGTGCTCTTTTCTGTTTTTTTCTTGTGTGCATAATATATAATTTTTTTGTTCCATTCTGCTTGATAGCAATTTTTGTTTGTCGAGTCCTTTGCCAGGAAGTTTACCTTTTATGGTTATTTTTATTGTTACAATATATGTATATTAGGGATATAACTTTTAGAATTTTTTGCAAATATCAACATTTGCCTGGCAAGTCCGAATAGTCCACGGAAAAATATGAATACTTGCGTTTGGAATTAGCTTTTTTTTTGATGCAGCTATTTAAAAAAATTTTTCAGATTTTAGTTAGTTGCAATACCGGGAAATAGAATTCATAGCCTGAATTAAATTTTTATTTTAAGATCTAGGGAGGTATTTTTATAGCCTTTATACTTTTTCGCTTGTGATTTATTGAATTTTTATTGTTATTGATTATTTAACTAAAATTAAATTGAAAAAAAAAAAAATAAAATCGCTGTTGAAAAAAAAGTCTGAACCAAGAGTTTTGTAAAATGTCGAGAACTCCAAAACGTTGAAATATCATTACACTGTGGTACAAATTCAGGTTAGCAAAAGTTAGGTCGATTCTGAGAATGAGGGGTGAAAATAGAGGCTAAATGAGAATGAGGGGTGAAAATAGAGGCTAAATTAGAAGACCCGTATCGCGGCGTTTGTTTATGTTAGTTCGAATTTTTATTTTTAATCGACCTTCGAACTTTGCAGTCAAATGCCGATTTTCAGCATATTGTTTATATGGTTTTTTGTCTATAACTCGTCGACTAATTGATATTTTTTCAATCTGTAAAAGCCAAATTATTGCTAGAGACCTGTGCAGCAATTAAAATTTTTAAAAAAAATTGATTTAGAAAATTTTTGTGGTGCTTATGAAGTAAAATGTTGGAAAAATTATTTTTTTTTTCATGCTTTTTTAAAATATTTTCCACAAAACAAAGTCTTTTTTGCTTTCTGTTTGATCTATAATGTGCTTCTCAGTTTCTTCAATAAATTTCATTTGAAAAGAAAACAATCATAATACAAAACTTGCGTTTTCCAGCTTAATATTAATTTACTTCTAATTTTTTATGTACGAATTTTGTTGATTTTGAAGAAACATTAAAAAAGAAATTATAAAAATATGGAAAAAATATATTTTTGAAATGTTAGTTATGAAAAGTTTTAAGTAAAAAAATTAAATAAATTAAATTAATGATTTGGCCAGTTGCCGTTTAGCAGGCGGCTGTGGATCAACATCACTGCTCTCTCTAATATCTTGGTCATCGTCCTTATCATCAGAAAAGGTCGATAATTTCGTCCAACAGATATTCTGGAATTTCATCTTTGTCTTCCCCGTCTTCCTCTATTTCCTCGTCTTCCTCTTCTTCAAAGGTGTTTTTATACCACCAACAAATTTCAGCGAGTATTGCATCTGGAGATTTCTTTCCTCTGTACCTGAAACGAAAATAGTTTTCAATCATTAACATGTTTAAATTGACAAAGATATTAGAAAAATCTAGGAATTCAAAATATGCACGCTCTATAGTTACCTTATTTCAAATGGAAGCGCAGTTTGGTGATAACGTTCGCCTTGCTCATCAGATTCAGTTGGCAACTGTTGAGCGAGTTGATCAATTCATCGAAAGCTGCCAACATGTTTGCAACAGATTGCCTGTAGTTGTCTTTGCGTTCTTTACCCAAAAGTCCTTTAATGACTGCTTTCAATGCGAGCCATGCATTTAATTCTCGGTCTGTCAGAACTTAGTCAAAATCGTGACGACTCATTAGTTTCCGTATGTCGGGACCATTAACAACCCCTTCCTGAATTTTGGCGTTACTTAGTCTTGGGAAAATGTCTTTTAAGCGGTTGAATACTGCTGGTCTTTTTGCGATACATTTCAAAAAAATTTTAGCAATGCCAAGTTTAATGTGGAGCAACGGCAACAAAATTTTAATTTCAGGAACAAGACTTTCGTGTGGCCTATTGTCTTTAGGCCATTTCCGTCCAATGGGACTATTCCAGTTATGCTGTTTGTACTGGTTTCTTCCTTTAATACCTTCTCCGTATCGTGAATTCCAATCGCACAAAAAAACACGGATATTTTGGACGGCTAGATGCTGTTAAGCCTGTAATCAATGAAAATATTTTGAGGTCGCAGCAAATTCGCCACTGGCGTTCGTTATATTTGACTACTTCCAGTATGTGTTTCAAATTATCGAAATTTTCACTAGTGTCAGTGCTATACGCAATCGGAACAGAAGGCATTCTATTTGTCTTGTGCAAAAGCACAACTTTTAAGCTGATTAGTGAACTATCGATGAATAAACGTCAATCATCTTTTTTATAGGTTAACCCTATCGTCTCCATTAAGTTTTCAATATCGTTGCAATAAGCGAAATTTTTTGCATCATTCACATTGAAGAACTTTTCTAACTCTTTTCGGCGTTTTCGATATGCTGTTACTTTGGTACCTTTCGCCAGCAAATTATTTCCTTTCAAAAATGAAGCCAGTAGTTCTGATTTTTTCTGAGTCAAACACAAGTTTGCAACAATTCCATCCAATTGGTTTTGTGTGACTAGGATTGGGTCCTTTGATGTTTCATAGTATGTACCATCACCAGGGTCGTATTCTGAGAAGATATTTATGGATGTAGCAGTGGCGGTTGTAGTACTCATATCTGTCTGAAGATCAATACTTCGGTATGTTAGTACTGGAACGAATTCTGAGTGCGGTAATGGTAATTGAACACTTGGCACTGCTACATAAGTTTTATTCTTCGCTTTCCTTCTATTCAAAGTTTTATGGTAGTTGATACATCCATAGCAATTTTCTTCTTGATGCGGGCTGTTGTCTAACCACATCATTAGCCCAAAAGTCATAGCCTTCTTCTTTTCACTTTTCCATTGCATAAGAGTTGAATAGCAATTAAAGCAAACTTTTTTAAGGGCATAGTTTACGTCAGTGATAAACTCTTGCGAGAAATATTGTTTATAGGCTTCAAAAAAAAAAAAAAACACTCGCATTACCACATTTTTCATCGCTTGCTATGAAACGTCAAAAAACATTACAAAAATGGTCCATTTTACATTTTGGTTCCGACATTTTTAATACAATATATATTATACAATGTTTTTTTTTTTTGTTCTTTTTATGAAACCGATGCACTTAACTTAAATCACTCACAAAATTAAATAAGTTCCAAAAAAATTAATAGCGAATTTTATCACGACCTAGCGAAAATTAAAAGACATCAGCTTCGGCTGAGTTTCGAGTCTTAACTGAATCTTCATTTTTGAAATTAGTTCGCTTGTACGAAATAAAAAAAAAAATCGCTACCTGTGCGGTGGTTGAAAACAAAAAAGTTGTTTTACTAATTCCTAATTCTTGGAACTTCTCTTTTTAATTACTTCTACCTAAATCGCTATTTATTTAATGGTTTTGGGATTTTTAACGCAAATTATCGACTAAGACCATTTTCTTTTTATATGAAATTTATTGAAGAAACTGAGAAGCATATTATAGATCAAACAGAAAGCAAAAAAGACTTAGTTTTGTGGCAAATATTTTCAAAAAGCATGAAAAAAAATAATTTTTCCAACATTTTGCTTCATATGCACCACAAAAATTTTCTAAATCAATTTTTTTAAAAAATTTTAATTGTTGCACAGGTCTCTAGCAGTAAGTCGACGAGTTATAGCCAAAAAACCATATAAACAATATGCTGAAAATCGGCATTTGACTGCAAAGTTCGAAGGAAGATTAAAAAAAAAAAATCGAACTAACATAAACAAACACCGCACAGTGAGACAGCCCTGTAGTAACCGCGGCAAAAAATGGTTTTTGGCGTGCCATCCAATTTGGTTGGATATATGAATAACAATTCCCTGAAATTTCAGCCTCATAACTTCATTACTTTTTGGTCTAGAGCAAGTCAAAGTTGAGGTATGCCAACGCGCTTGAAATATGTTAGTTCAATATGTAATATTCAAAAGCTTAGTAATAAAAAAATACATAATAAATATAACTTTAAAGTATTTTTTTAATTAATTTAGTTGTTGTAGAATGAGTAGATGAAAAAATAAATTTAAAAAAAAAAACACAAAAAAAAATTTCTTAACAACAGAATTGTGGTGTAAAAATTGAACATTTTGCATTTTCAATGGACTAGGAAATATAGAGCAGCCCCACGCCCTAGGTGCAGACTTATACCAAATGAAAGATTGAAGTCTCAGCTTTCATTTAAAGGAAAGGACATATAGCAAAAGTTTGCAAAAGTACTTTAAACATACAAAAAACTACAAAAAATACGCAACGCGCACATTCTGTCGCTATACGTATGTTAGCATGCAATAGCATGTTTACATCTTTTTACTTTTATTTTTTTAATTGTTTGCAACTATTCACTTATTGTTTATTATTATTTTTGAATATTACATTATTCATTTAATTCATAATTTTTTTGAAGGTCATTGACTTTGGGTTAGATAGTTGCATAATTTTTAATTTAAATTGATAGTGCAAGCTGTTGTTCTTATCTAAGTTGTGTTATGCTCACTGTCTAATGTGGTTAGTTTAATTGTTATATATTGAATTTAGTTGTTGCATTATTTATTGGGTTAAGTAACAATGAGTGTTCTTGTAATGATCTCTTTTGATAAGAGATTAGCATTTCTCTAACATATTTGATATTTTATTTTGTGCTCACAAACTTTTTAAAAACAAACTGCAAAATAATATTACATTGTTGTTGTTTTAAATATTATTGATCAACAAACGGTAATTGCAATTATATATTTAATTCACAATCTATATGAGAGTGCAAGTTTATACAAGTTTATATAAAGTGTTAAAAAAAATTTACAAGGTCATGGATAATTCAACAATTTCTTATAGTGCAATTTCTGATATTTGGATCGATAGCAATAAAGATATTGATGTTGTTGTTGGTGTCATATCAACAAAATTCAATGAAATGTCAGACTTAATTATTAAAAAATTTCGTGAATTTTTAATAAAATATTTCATACCAAAATTAAAATCCAAATGGAACAAATCTGGGCGCATAAAAAGTAAATTTTTGGCTGATAATGAAGAAAAGCTTGCACAGCTTTACACCATATGTGAAGAACCTTTGGATGATGAACAACCAAGCACTTCGCATTCCGTTAAGCGTGGACGACCTGTAAAAGCTCTCGAAGAAAGCCAAGAAAGGTCTAAGAGAAGTAAAATATCTCAATTTTGTGAAAGTTTTCCAAAAGACTTGATAGTGTCTGCTGCTAAAAAATATGAAAAAAGTGAACAATTCAAATCATTTACACCAGAGAAAGCACTCAGCGTTATAATTGATGCTTCATTAACAAGACACCAATATGATGTTTTAAGAAGCTCTGCAAAAGAAATTGGTTGTGATATATTCCCACACTATAGCAAAATATTAGAAGTTAAAAAAAATGTTATCCTGCAAATATTAAGGTTGATGAACGTTTTAGCAGTGTTGGATTACAAGAATTACTTGATCACACTGTTTCAAGAATTTTTCAAACAAAAACAAAAAGTGAGATTGATGAGATTCCAAATTAGTTGAATTTAATAAGTAAGTGGGGGTGTGATGGATCATCAGTGCACAGTGAATATCATCAACGTTTCACCGATGAAAATGTTTCTGATGAAAATATGTTTTTAACATCTCTTGTTCCGTTAAAGTTAACTGATCTTTACAATGATTTTTATTTGTGTTGGACAAATTCAGAACTATCTTCAACAAGACTTTGTAGGCCTATGAAATTCGAGTTTGTGAAAGAAACAGCAGATGTTATTAACAATGAAGTGAATCGTATAAATACAGAAATTCAAAATTTAAAAACGACAGAATTCGAAATGTTCAACAAGAAGTTTGCGATATCTCATAGTTTAACTATGACGATGATTGACGGAAAAGTGGCAACAACAGTCAGTAAGAATTGCTCGATGGCTGTTTGTTTCATATGTGGAGCAAAACCTACTGAAATGAATAATTTGGATGCAGTTATCTTGAGAACAAATTCAGCTGAAGCATTGAAACTTGGAATTTCGCCGCTACATGCTCGAATAAAATTCATGGAATGTATATTACATATCAGTTATAATAAAAGTTTTAAAGCGTGGAGGGCAAATAAAGACACAAAAGAACAGAAAGAAGCTGTTAAAACAGAAATAAAAAAAAAATTCAAATTAGTTCTGGGTTTAAAAGTCGATGTGGTGAAACAAGGCATGGGAACAACCAATGATGGTAATGTCTCTAGAAGATTTTTTGAAAATCCAGAAATAACCGCTGACATAACTGGTGTAAATGTAGACTTAATTCACCGCTTTAAAATTATATTAAATACTATAAATAGTAGTAAAAATATAGATGTTGGTAAATTCCATACGTATTGCATGGACACTGCAAAATTGTATGTGGAGCTTTATGGCTGGTATTACATGCCTATCACTGTGCATAAAGTTCTCATTCACGGCAGCAAAATGGTATCTGAGGCTATATTGCCAATAGGTTTGTGTTTGTTTGCAATATTTATTTTTGAAAGTATTTTTTTAAATTTTATTTAATATTAACTTTTTTTTTTGAATAAGGAGTATAGAAACTGTAGGCTATTCCATTCTCATAAAAATTCACGTATTTCTACGAATGAAGATGTAATGCACTATTTGCAAATATCATCAGATCCTTATATTAATTCATTTAGAATGAGAATGAAATTGAAAAAATTAGAATACCATGATGATATTAAAAAATTATTGATAGAATGAAAAAAAAAAATTTGTTCTTTTTTATTGCATTTCAATGGGAGGTGGGCGTAATAGTGGGCGTGTTATTGTAATTTCTGCATGAAACATTTTAAATGATATAAATTACAGTAATATCAAATTTGAAAGTTTTCCTAAAATATTTTAGAAAATATGGCACTTTTTATGTTGAGGTTGTATGGGTGGTGGGGGTAAAAGTGGGCCAAAGTTCAAAATTTTTTTCCGATAATGTTTGTAACAATATAACATTCAAGTATACCAAAATTGAAAGTTATACCCAAAGTATTACGGACAATACGGCGTTTTACAAATTTCGATTGTATGGGAGGTGGGCGTAAAAGTGGGCGAATTTTCTTAATTTTTTTTTTAAAACTGGAATTGTCTCAAAAATAACCTGTGCAAAATTTCAGAGCTCTACAATGACTCCTTGTATTTAATGCCGGCGTTGTCTCACTGTGCGCCGCGATACGGGTCTTCTAATTTAGCCTCTATTTTCACCCCTCACTCCCAGAATCGAATTTGTTCCACAGTGTTATTGTATTTTAAACAAATGCAAAGCAGAAAGATGTTATTAGAAGGTTTTACGCCTTAGCAAAAGAAGGAAAGAGTAATGATAACAGGTATGTTAAAATAACTGAAGAAAAAAATTTTGAATTTATGGATATAACTTAAAATAAAATAAAAATACTATGTGAGAACGATCACAGGGGTGATGTGTAAACATATATTTATGTACATATCATTTTAAATCAAACAGAAAGCGTCATCTATGCATCACTTATAGCAAACAACTCCAGGGGCTCAGCTAATATAAAAATTATTTACTATTATTTATTATTTTAACTGGGGGCAAATCGTCGCCTTCGATATCGAGTAAAATTTTGGTTTATTATTTAAAGAAGACGGACAATCTTCGGACTTCGTTTCACTTTTACTGTTATGGACCATAACTCGTTAGCTGTAACACAGTAAAATTTCTCTTAGTATTTAATTTTGGAAAATAAAAAAATAATTCGATTCGACTCCTGGTTACTTTAATTGGGATTGTTGAATTAGCTTAAATAATTTTTATATTAGTAATAGCGTTATACATACTTGTGGGGTTGTTATAGCAGAGGTTGTTGAATTAGCTGTAATAATTTTATATCATAATCTTTGCACCAATACACTCATACTTCATACCGTTTTTGTCGTACTTCTCACTTCGTAAGCTATTTTTGTGATTTTATTGTGAAATATTTTTCTACCCCCCAATGGGAGATGTTGAGAAAAAATTTAAAAAGTTGATATTATCTTATCAAAAACATTGAAAACGTCCGAATGATAGAAATTTTAATGGATAATTTGATGTATCCAGTGAAAGAGAATCTCTTTCTGAACAAGAACCATTCAAAATATAAATTCTAATGATGAAGGTGATATTGAGGAAAATCTAGAATTTTAAGATTATTATGTGAATATATTTACAATTCGTCCGTGAAAGTGCAGCGCCTGAATAAATGCACCAATTAAGCATATCATTTACTTAGTAGACTGTTAAAATTGATTTTAGGATTTTTTGCCCCATTCGATATAATTATTATATTTAAATCATCTGTATAAGCAAAGAAGTTAAGGTTTTTTGTGAGAAAGGATGCGATTTACGATGTGTTCGGGCTGAGTTTTATCTCCTCCTGCACTGCAACCAATTCGATCTATTATGCAACCTTTTTTACAGCGTTGAGGAACTTTATGATGTCCTCCACCGCCAATGATTTGTATGTTTCCTCCCTAATTTCAGATTGGCCAAATAGTTTGTCTTTGGATATACAAAACGTTGGACATTTTGCCAGAATATGTTCCATGGTGTCGTCGTCCTCCATGCAGAATCTGCACGTTTTATCTTCAGCCAAATTCATTTTGGGCATCCCTGCTCCTTTTTCCGCTTCAATGCAAGAATTTTATCAAGTGTTGTAGTAGTGTTTGTTTGTTCCAATGCTCTACTGACTCATCTTTAATTCATCTGTCGATGTTCTCGGATATGGTCTTTCCGCTCCTCGTCATCGGCTTTCTCATTTCCTTCCTACCCATTGTATCCTGGTACCCATATAAGCGTCACCTTATTATAAAGGCTAATATCACTAAGTTTATTATACGTTATTATAAAAACTAAAACAGACAAGTAGGAACTTTGTGGGGTGATAAGAATAACTATTGCTGATACGAACGATGATTTTTCGTTAAGACATAAAGTTTGCTAAGCAGTTTATGATCTTTGGGCCTACATTCCATTTGATAAGTTGATCAACAATGGTGTGCAAACCAATTTTATCATAAGCTCTTTCAAAGTCGAATGAAAGAATAGTCAGGTATTGTCGTGCAGAGAGGGAGCAAGTTGTTGGATAGTCAATGTACATAAACGATTCCGCAGTGGATTTACCCTTTCTAAAACCCATCTGTTGGCTGTTGATGAGATTGCTAGAGTTGAGAAAACATCATAATCTGTTTGTCACTATTTTGTCCAAAATTTTCGAGAAACAAGAATTTAGTGACATATGTCTACTAGAGTGGTCCTTAAAAAATGAAAATGCGATTTTGGGGATAGGCGGGGTCCAGTTTGTTACCTTTCAATATAAAACTAATAAATGTGAAGTTTGGGAAATTTCAAGTGTGTTTATATGGGAAAAATATGACTTTTTTTTTGAGATTTTACGAAAACTTCGTTCTATAGCTTAATTTTTCCGACAAGTTGTTGTACGAATCGGGATCTATATTAAATTATCTTTTCAAAAAGCTATAAAAATTCAAAATCGAATAAAAATTCGCCAAGAAATAGCAAATGCCCCAGAACACTTTTGTGCCAAAAAAAAACTAGGTCATGAAATTTGATAGCATTTTTTTTTTCTTTGAGAAATTGATTAAAGGCATATTTTTTTCTATGTCTATACTTATAAATACTCAGATATGAACTACTGTTTTATTACAACGTTGTTAACCTATTCCGCATTGAGACCGAAAATGGAAAATTTTTTTGATACAATTTTGAAAACTCCTTTTTCAAGTTTTCAAAAATTTTCTTAAACAAAATTTAAAAAAATGGATCTGGAACTTTATGGTTTTGTTAAATACATATTACAGATTAACTGTGTGAATCTTTAAGCAAATCCCTCTGCCAGAATTTTTTTGACAAGGATTTTATTTTTGCGGATTTCGAGAAAAATGAGATTTTTGTAAAATATTCTGTAAATGTACTCTTTCTAAATACTTTGTATCAAAAATTCACCACCTTTCTACTTTTTAATGTTATATTTTATCTTAATAGCCTAGGATTTCGGAAAAAAATAATATGACCCCATTAACCCTTTTCGAATTGATATTATACAAAAAATTCAAATATTTTGTAAGTGCTGTTGAATTTTTAGATGCGACGCTTAGAATATAATTACCAAATGTATAGAACTTCCATTCCTAAGATTTGGGATAAATCCGAGAACGTTAACCCATTATTTGCCAAGGCTAGCTTTGGATTTTAAGACATTTTTAAATAAAAATTACCGAAAACGAGTTTTTCTATTAAACTCGATAAAACCCCTATTTCGAATTTAAGAAAAGTAATTCGGTTAATTTTTTATTTATTTAACCCTTTAGTGCTCCTGGGATCAAAATAATTCATTGTGATATATCTTTGGTGCAATTATCTGCTTATTGCCCGCGAATATAAATTAAAACAACTTTTAACCAATTTTGTTATAAAATTATTTTGTGTATAGAACTATTTGTGTATAAAAACTGTCTGTATGTTTCCACTATATACTTGTCAACCGCTTGACATCAAGCATCGTGTACGCGTGCTTGACGTTAGCCTATACATTTGCTGTACGACCTGTACAGCATTCAATTTTCATTTTACTTTGAAGTGTCAACAGCGGGAGAAACAAAATAGAAAAAAATAAAAAGTGTTAATTTTAATGTGATTTCAAACTTATTTGCTTTTTAATAAATAAAATAAATAAAATTTATTATATAGGCCAAAAAATCACTTTTTTCATCCGACATTTTTAGCGTCCGTTCTGTCTGAAATCTCGCTCAAAGTGTGTACGTGCTTGATGAGAAAATACAATACATTCTTCAAAATCTCTCATCCAAAATCTAAAATTTTTGATTTTCCATCCAGCATCGTCGGTGCCACACATACTCAGGCCCGTTCTTGGCGGGGGTGCAAAAGGTGCCCTTGCACGTGGGCGGCGAAGTCAAAGGGCGGCCACCTGCCAACTATTATTTAAGAAAATTAATATTAAAAAAAATTTGATTTTAATTTTGAGTACTAAACTGAAAAAAAAAACTTTGTCTAATTAAGTAGAAGCAAACAAAACGTTATTTTGTTTTACCAGAAATACTGTGAAGATCCTAGTACATAAAAATTTAAAAATTACTGAATTCTGTTCTTCTTCAGACTCTAATATTCATATAAAAATTTGAAAGAATGTGTGTATGTACGATATTTCTTTAAAAATTTCTAAGTGATATTCATGGGAATTTTTAACTTATTTTGATTTGTTCAAAGTAATAACTAATTAACGCAATAAAAGAGTATGTGTATGTAAAATTGTGAGTACATGTTTTGATTTTGCTGCTCCTTTAGAAAACACATGAATACTTTAAATTTGTTTTTTCCAATTAACTTATGTTTTTTTATTTTAAAATCCATGACAAAATATGTTATTATTATATTAACTTATTATATTTATAGTGAATTAGAATTAATTACAAGTGGTCATAGTTGGGTACCTAATACATTTTTATTAATAATTGCTTACTAAATATTATTATAAGTGTTTATAAGTTTATGCTACAAATACAGAATTGTTAATAAAGGTAAGCTTTATTATTTATAAATCGTATTATGAATAAGAAAATAACACACCTTCTTAGATTTCAGGAAGAAAAACAAAAAGGCAATCTGGTGCTTACTATCGAAAAAAGAAAGACAAAAACTAAAAGAAATAGAGAAACTAAGTGGGTCGTTAACGCAATTTTTGCAACATTCAATAAAACCACATGTGGCTAGATTCGTCTTCAAGCCCTACAGAAAAGCCAGAAAGTCCTCGAGATGACTCATAAACATCAGATTCAGAAGAAGAGTTTTCTTAAGAAGCTGAATTAGTAAGCTCGTCTTTAGTGCTGGCAGATCCTGGAACATGGCCTGAAATTTAAGTGAAGAAAGGACCAGTGCAACTTCGTGATAATGTTCATTTCCCACCAGATGAGGCAAACAGAAGATTTTCTACAAAATATTTTTTTTAGAAACTTAGAAAATGGTGAAACAGTTTCCAGAAACTGGATAGTTTACTCTTCACAACTGAATAATGTATTTTGTTTTTGCTGCAAATTATTCAGCTTAAATATTATTAAGCTGACCAGTGGTGGATATTCGGATTGGCGACATGCAACAACGTATTTTGTTCAACATGAAAATAGTGCACAACATATAGAATGTTCAAAAAAGTGGTGTGAATTAAAAATGAGAATGCAAACGAACTGTGCAATAGATAAAGAACTTCAAACATACTATAAAATGGAGACAAAACGATGGCCTCGTATTATTGAAAGAATGATAGCTATTATTCAATTTTTATCTGGTCAGTCTTTAGCATTCCGAGGCACATCGTCAGAACTATACCATCCAAACATGAAAGCTGTAGAAAAGTTAACTAAATTTGATCCCATAATAACAGAGCATGTAAAAAATGTACGAACTTCAGAACAAAAAAAATTCATATTTAGGAATCCATTTTCAAAACTAATTATTTAATTTTATTTAAATTATTTAATTTTTTTTCTGCCTCTCCATATAGATGGAATATTTTAAAAATTAAAATTAAAAATTTAACTTTAAAACCTTTAGTGGTACTAGATGGTCAAGTCGTTTTGACGCTATAAGACCCTTGCAGCAAAATATTAAAGAAATTTCTGAAAGTTTAATCAATTTCACAGATGACCAAAGCAGACATACATATAAGCACAAGGAATATGGCAAATCGTTATCTGAGAAATTAAAGTCATTTAATTTTTTTGTTCATTAATTATCTGGCTAGATATACTTTCAAAAATTGATGTAGTTAGCAAAATGCTACAAAATTCTAACATTGACATTATTGAATGTAGTTAGTAAAGCGTTGGGTAATTTAAAAAGATTTTTAAATGCGAAAAGAAACGATGCCAGTTTTAATGAATATATAAGCCAAGCTACAAACCATGCACGTATTATTGATGTAGAAAACGAATTTCCACAGACCCGCATAAGAAAAAGACCCGTCAATTGTTATATGAATCAAGTGACGAATTTGTACAAGATCCTAAACAAAACTTTAAAATGAATTTTTATTTTCGCATTATAGATAGAGCGAATAATTCTGCAGAGGAAAGATTTACGTTGTTAGATCAATGTAATAATACCTATGGTTTTTTGTATTCCTTCCATTTGGAAGTTTTTCTACAAATAAGTATTAAGGATGCCATAGAGAAAGACCTCAATGTATATGAACTATTTAACGAAATATTAAGTTTTAGGTAAATATTTCTTACTGTGGCAAAGCCTATAATGACTTTGAATTACATCATACAAAACGACTTAATATCATCATTTCCTAATTTTTGTATAGCATTAAGAATTTTTTTAAACACTTCCTGTAACTGTAGCATCTGGATAAAGAAGTTTTTCAAAATTAAAATTGATAAAAAATTACCTAAGGTCGTCGATGTCACAAGAAAGGCTAATCAATCTTGCCTTGTTATCGATAGAAAAAGATATCTGTGAGAATATAAGCTTATCTCAAGTAATTGATGATTTTGCTTCAACAAAAGCAAGAAGAGTAAAATTGTGAAATCTGTTTTTGTTTGTTAGTTTCATTTACTTTGTTTTTTATGAAACTAATAGGTAATTTATTTTATGTTTATTGAAATGAAATATTACATAATTTTTTCTAATTTATTTGTTTTTTTAGGAACTAATAACAGACAAAGTTGCTGGCAACCCTGAGCGTTGAACGTACATTTTATCTGTGGTTAAATATAACAAAAATAAAATACAAATTGTGTTTAGAAAACTTATCCTATAAAGACAAAAATTTAACAACACTTAAAACATAGTTTCTAGTATTGGAAGAACTTAAAGTATGCCAAAAAAAAGCTGCTCGTAGAAGTATTGCTAATAAAAGTAATACAAATATTTGTGTTCAATGTGAAGTTGAAGTTAAAGAAGAATCAGATGATTTTATAGAATGTGACAAATGTGAAAAAATGTTTCATTTTAAATGCTCTGGTTTATCTAAAAGAGAGTTTGAGAGACTAGTTAAAGATGATAATGCGGTGTTCTTATGCCAATTTTGTAAGGAAGAAGGTGGAGATATTAGAAAAGAGTTAAACACAATAAAAACAGAATTAAAACAATTAAAGAAATTAGAGAAACAAGATCAGCTGACCGAATCAATACAATTTATGTCAACAAAGTTTGATGAGGTATTCAAGGATGTAGCCGAAAACAAGAAAAAAATATCTGAAATTACAAAAGAAAATAAAAAAACTTAAAAATGAGATAAAAGATCTAAAAAGTTCTATGAAAATTGTGAATGATAAATTGGTAAAAAATGATTGTATCATTAGTGGTCTGGAAGTTGCTAATGGAGTTAATGCTAAGGATGCTGTCTTTGAATTATCGAAAGATATTGGTGTTGAATTGGGACAAGGTGATGTCGAAGAAACTTATTTTGTTGGAAAAAGAGATAAGAAACCGGATGTAAAAAAACTGTAGTGATTAAATTTTCATCTAGATTTAACAAAGGAAAACTAATGTCATCAAAATCTAAATTGAAAGAAAAAGAAACAACAAACAGAATTTACGTAAATGATTACCATAGCAAAGAAACTTTGAATCTATGGAATCATGCTAAATCACTAAAAGCTATAGGCTATCAACATGTATATGGGCAACTTCAAATATTTACGGCACCTAGACAATTTTTTTTTTTAAAGTTTTTTTTTGTCTGACATCAATGTCGATATGCGTGTGTATCAACCGATATTTGAGCATGTGAAATCCGTTCGTGTTAATCATTTTTATTAAACGGCGCAAATTTTACGGCGGTTTAAAGTTAAAAATTAAAAAAATATATTAAAATTACAGTTTTTGTTACAATTGAAAAAGGATAACGGTTGTGGATAATACCCCTTAAGGGCTTTCTTAGCATACTAAAATATTTGTAAAAGCTTCAATACTTTTTAAAAAAACACTGAAAAAAAATAAACAAAATTTTTTTTTTTGATCGTGTATGCATATAAAAATTTATTTAAAATTGTTAAAGATTTTACAAAATTACGGCTAGTATGAGACATAATTTGCAATATTTTGGGTAAAAACTATTTGCTTATCGCTAATGGTTTAAGAGATATAGCCATTTAAACCTTACCACTCATGATTTTTTTTACCAAATTATATATTAAGATCAGTAATACCTTTAAAATTGTTAGTTTTTTCTGAGTTTAGTATAGTATTAATATATTTTTCAATACTTACTGAGATATTTATTCTTATCCCATAACATTTTTTTTAATGTTTCGAACAAAATAAAATACCAAAAAGACTATTTCAATTATTATTTATTAATTTTTTTTATTTAAAATAGTAAATGTGTTACAAATTAAGATATAGCATCAAGATCTATCAAATACTGCAGTTTTTAATATGAATAGTAATAATTATATAATTAAAAATATTTCAACATAAAAGGTAAAAAATCATAAAAGTACATACTTAATTAGTAACTAAATAATATGCAACGTAAGTTAATTAATTAAGTAACAGATAGTAACTATTTTTTTCGTTGTCTTTTAATTTTTATTTCGGCAATTGGATTATAATTATCAGGGCTTAGATTGTAATGATAACAAGGTGGTTCTTTATAACATATATTGCATGACAAGTAGTTAATAAATAATTTATTACTTTGGTTATTGCACCAAATGACTTGATGGATCTTCATTGAGTTCGGTGCAGGCTTTATGTCAATTTTTAAAAGTTCATCATAGTATATTATATCATTTTCGTGTACTAAGTAGCCATTCACGTTCGATTTGGTTATTAAATCGAAAATATCTTGTGCAGAGATAATATCTCTTCCGTGTAATACAGCTCGATCACATAATCCTTTCACGGTGCCTCCTATACCATCTGCAATACTTTTACCATGGCCCGAAGTTGAAAAATTCCATGTTGCCTCTTGAAGTTTTAAAATTGTGCAATGATGAAATAAGAGATAAAAATTATATTTATTTTTATATTGGGTTGCAGGGCCATCGCTTTGAAAATGAATTATTTTGACACGAGGTACATGCTCTTTAATAAGATTTAGCACTGGTTTTATATGGGCCCAAATGGATGCTGCATCGTGGCGTAGGCACTCAGAAACAGTACAAAAAGAAACACACTTTATAGTGTTTTCTAAAGGTTCGCGGAAAAAAAATGCACCGGTATGTAAAGATACTTGTTTTTTTGACGCTCCGAAGTGTACGCTCTGAATTTCGGTTGCATATTTACACAAGTAATTCTCCGAAAAATCGACGACTACAAGAACTTCACCTTCCTTTAAAGTGTTTTTTAAATTTTGGACGAATTTCAATTGGTGGTCTGTATCATGAACATGCTTTAAATAAAAAGGTGTTTGGGTATTTAGTAACACAACTAACTCGTTAACATTGCATTTTATAGCTTCTTTTGACGTGACTTTTACGTGGTATATTAAGCCTTTAGCACCCTTTCGGTCAATTGTTTTCTGACACCACTTATAGTAAAAAGTCTCTTCTAGACCAATTTCAGCCTCCGGAATTGCTTTTTTATTGCAAACTTTGCATTCTCTATACATACAAGATTTCGAATCTAAGTTACATGCTACCATTGAAATAAAGTTATGTGAGCTAGATGAAGATAAAACCTTTAATCGGTACAACTTTTGCAGCATTAAATCAAAGTTAGTGTGTGTTTTACACAAACATGTATTTCGAGCAGACATCTTACTTTTAATTATCCAAAAGGGCTTGTATTTAGCAAAAGTATTAAAGGATATTTTGAGTTTAGTTTCTTTGCAAAACTTTTGGTGCAGATTAGTAAGAGTATCTTGAAGAAATCGTTTTCGAAATACTTTACCATTTTTCCTTATAATATCCCTTTTTCCTGGACATATACCAGAGATTTGATCTTTTTGTAAAAACTGTTCAATTAAATGTTTTATTGTGTTCTTCTTACAACCTCTATTTTCTTGGAGAGATTTAAAATTTATATTTTTATTTTGTTGATAACGATTAACTATGTGATATAAAATTTTACGGCTTTTATATTTCTTTAACACTTTTCCAGAAATGATTTTGGAGTACATAGATTTTTCTTTATGAGTTACTATATTTTGTTTATTTTTAACCAATTGTTTTCTAAAACCTCACAAAACATTAGTCGCTTTTTCACCGCACTGTGTCCTTGTTTCATAATTTTTTTTACATTTTTTTCGGGAGTGGTTTCAATTGGTTTTGATATTCTCTTAAATTTTTGTTTCCAATACCTTACGCGAGTTTTATTATCCTCAATAGTTTTTCTCATCTGTTCAATTTTTCTTCTTAATGCAGATTCCCGAGCTAGCGAACGTTTAAGCGCTTTTCGAACCCGGTTTGTTACCTTCAAACATTCAAAAGATTTTCCACATTCTTTGCAATTAAAATTGTTCTGCAAATTAGAAGCTGCAACTGACGCTTCTTTAGTTAAATCTTGGCCTTCAGTGATAGATTCTAATCCTTTTTCAATTTTTTTTAATCCGCAATTTTTTGTTTTGATGGCATTGTTTTTATTATTATTATTATTATTATTGTTATTTAAAACCGAATACCTAACTGACTTTCTTACACCAGTTTGCGATTTGTTTGCTGTTTTTTTTTTTTTGCTTTTTATTTTTTCAGATTGGCGATATTCGCGTCTTTTATCGGTTAATTTGTTTCGCTTCTCAGTTTTCTTTTTACGAATTTCACGTTTTTTTAATGTGTAATCTGAAACCATTTTACTAATTTTTATTCACAACTGTTCACGCACATAAATAAAATAAACATATTAATTCTTTGAAGCATTCAGCAAAGGCTACTGTGATCATAGAGTTTTTATAATAAAGCAAGTGCTTTAAGATGTCATTGCATCGGTGGTAATTTGACGGTTTTCGCGGTAGTATATTTCAATTGTTTTGTTGAAATTTGTTAAGGTGGCCCTGGTGAATATTGTTTAAAAATATAGTCTCACTTTCTAGGGTTTAAAAAAACGCGTTTTTTTTTTGCAAATATTAATATTGGAACGATTATAAAATACTTGTTGGGATTCTGGGTTACTTATTAACCCGAATTCAAAAATAATTCTTTTAAATGTTCAAAATCAAATATTTCATACTAGGATGCTTTTTGAGGTTAGCAACATTTTGTTTCCGCCATAAAATTTTAAATCCTTAAAATTTTTTGATGCGTTTTCGATTTTAGTATCAAGCTCAGTAAAGTCTTCCATTCTATGTACGTTTGAGCAGAATTGATACAGCGCTTTAGTTGTCACAAAGCGAAATGTGTTTGGAAAAAACTGTCGCTGCACGCGCCAGGATTGTAAAAAAATTATTTTTTTTGCACTTTATCGGTTTAGTCCGTCGCGAAGAATCTATTTAGATATCTAATCATGTTCCTATTCCATGTTTTTATATAAAAAAAAAGTTTAAAAAAAATTGTTTTTTTGCAAAAATTTTCAAAAGTTCATAAAATTTTTGCGTTTAAAAATTTTAAAGTGCGTTTTTGCCTCGGAGGTGCACTTTAGGAAGTTACTCACATCACGCAATACACTAGCCAACTTAAAAAACAATTCAGATTGTCAGACGCAAAAAAGATACATTTTCAAAAAATTTACGCTAATTTCTTTTAAGTTTGTGATGTCCGTGATACGTTATTTGTGCACTGACACCAACTTGATATACCTCAAACTTTACAAAATTACGCCGTTATTTCAATTCTGCACTTAAAGCTCATTTTTATTAAACGGCGCAAAAACCCTACGTAAAATCTTCAAAAAGTTTAAGATTCCGAAAATTTTGGTTTCACTTGTAAACCACCATGCAAATTTTCACTCAGCAGCGATATCAAAAAAATTTTTTTAATGGATATATCCTCCAAGTTTAGTGACTATATTTTGTATTGGTTTGGATCTGAAAGCTAAAAACTGTTACAAAGAAAACGGGATGAATGAAAAAACTCTTGCAAGTTTCAAGTCGTTTTTTTAATTTTTCGAATTTTAATTGACCACCAATTCTTAAGGTGAAGACTTTTCAACGTAAAACTTTGCACGTCATATTCTTCAAGTATAGTCATCCAAACTCTGTACAACGTTTTATTCAATTCATAAAACTTAACGAAATAAGAGGCATAGTATGTCGGTTTCAGCAGGTGCTCAAAAAATTTGAAATAACTCATATGTCCGTGACGGTAGAGTTTATTGTAAAAAAAGTGATATAGTTATCAAAGGTTCAACTTATAAGATGTCAAGATGATGTGGATGAATTATTATTAACTGCAACAACAAATAAGCATTGGAAACGTAGATCTTTAGTACAAAATAGAAATGAGGCTGCTGATGATTCTAGTGACGGTGATGGTGCAGCTTATGAATCCCCTTATTAGGGAAGTATATTTTTTGTGTTTTTTATATAAAAGTATTAAATATTATTATTTTTTTCAAATCATTATGTATAAAAATCAATATTTTCAAAATTTTTCAAATTTTCAAAATTATATTTATGGAATTAATTTAAATTTTATGAATATAATTAGTATAAATATCAGAAGCGTTTCTTCTTTGAACAAATTTAATAAATTTAAATCTTTAATTGCTAATTTTCCGAAATTGCCTGATGTAATCACGGTACAAGAAACATGGTTTGAAAGAGATGTTTTACAATTATAGAAATGATGGTTATGGTGGTACATCACTATTTATTAATAAGAATTTAAAATATTCGGTAAATATTTGTAAAACTGAAAACTTTGTTGAGATAATATCTATAATTATAGAAAATTTTAAAGTAAATCATAATCCTGTGAAATTAAATTCATATCGCAGAAATGTTCGGTTAATGATTTTATAAATAGTCTTGAAGTAGTTTTATATGATTGAGCTCAAAATCCGCTTTTAATAGTTGGTGATTCAAACATTGACATGTTCCATGGTCAACATTTTGTAGATCTATCTGCAATGTTTCAGAACTTTGACTGTTCGAGCGTCCATAACTTGGTAACGAGACCTACCAGTAAAACATGTATAGACCACATTTTTAGTAATTTTTCTGAGCAAATTTATGTTGATTCGATTGAGTGTAATCTTTCAGATCACAATATATTGTGCTGTAAAATTGGTAGTAAAAGACAAGTCAATGATTTTATTGAGAAATCAAAAATTCATTGTGATTATATGAAAGCCAAAGAATATTTACAAAATAATATACCATTTATTTTCTCAAAATTGGATGTATCTGATCAAACAGAAAATTTATTTTCGTGTATGGGAAATGCGTTAAGTAATTACACAGTTGTTTCAAGTTGTAAAAAGCAGCTTTGTTTTGAGATGACTCCTTGGGGGAATAAGAACTTACAGGAACTTATTTTACTCAAGAAAAATTTGCTGAAGAAAAGACGTAAATGCAAGAATGGTCATAGATTGAATGACATGTTAAAAAGGTTGAGCAGGGTCATTAAGGTAGCCATTAAGATATGTAGAGATAACTACTATGTTGATGGTTTGAATGAGGCTGGAAATGATCAGAGGAAATGTTGGAAGTTTATAAACTCTACTCTTGGTCGGTCAAGAGAGCGTAAGGTAGTTCTTACTGATTCTCAGGGAATTGTAATAAATTCGGATCAGGTAAAAACCGATTACTTAAATACCCATTTTCTTAAGTCTGTGGAAAATCTTAAACAGCAAATTGATGTGCAGTTGGGGCGATGTATTTACTTCATTGAGAACAATTTCTCAACTTCCTCACCGTTTCAATTTTGGATATGTTATTTTAATGACATCTCTGAAGCTATAACTACTATTAAAATAAACAAAAGTGCTGGATACGATAACATATCACCTAAATTTATTAAAGAATGTGGAGATGAAATTGCACCATTGTTATGCGACATTTTTTGTAAAATGATAACTACCTCAGTGTACCCCAATGTTCTGAAAGTTCATAAAATAATTCCAATACCGAAGGAAATTAGATCTTCCACTGTAGAGAAATATCGACCAATTGCAGTTTTATCTTCAATAGATAAAATATTTGAGAAAATTATTTATGACAAATTATTATTTTATGTAGAGAAAAACAAGCTATTGTATGATTTTCAATTTGGTTTTAGGAAAGGATGTGGTGCGGAGGATGCTGTTTTAAATATAATAAACTGTATATGTAAAGGTTTGGATGAAGGCTTTAATGATGTTGTAGGAGTATTTTTAGACTTTTCGAAGGCTTTTGATCTTGTTGATCATAAAATATTACTAAAAAAATTGTCATTTTATGGAGTAAAGGGTAAAGAATTATTGCTGTTTGAAAGTTATTTCTCGGAAAGGAAACAATATGTTCAGGTCAATCAGTCCTCGAGCTTTATTAGTACGGTTAAATATGGAATACCCCAAGGAAGTGGATTGGGTCCCCTGCTTTTTTCTATTTACTTAAATGACATAGGTAATCTTGATTTAACAGGAAAGATTTTCATTTTTGCGGATGATGTATGCATATTTTATCCTTTTAAGCACGACTTGGTGTTGAAAACTTATATTGAGAGGGATATGGCTTTAGTATTTGAGTTTGCTCGTATCAATGGCCTTGTTGTTAACCCGAATAAGACAAGATTGGTTCGTTTTGGGCCTAGCTCTAGTTCTAACGATTTTACTGTGAATATTGATGGGGTAGCACTGAAGGAAACACACTCAGTTAAATATTTAGGAATAACATTACAAAATAATCTATCGTGGGACTTGCATATGGCGGAGTTAAAGGGGAAAATTGCTACGGGTATTGGAGTTTTATACCAATTACGAAATAAATTATCTGAAAAATCCAAATATATGATATTCCAATCTTTAATTCAATCACATCTAAATTACATGGGAATGGTCTATGCATATAATAAGTGTAATGTAGCATTAAAATCTCTACAGTGTTTACAAAACCGAGCATTGAAGATTATATACAAATTGCCAATAAGGTATCCAACAATTACTCTGTATAGAGATATTGCTAAAACAGTGTTACCAATTTATGGGTTACATGAATATCAGGTTTTGATATATGTTTTCAAATGCATGCATGATATTGGCCATCGTACTTTTAATTTTTTGCAAAATCAATCACATTTCAACACAAGGAATGTAACGAATTTAAGAGTTCCAAGATGCAGATTTCAAAAGACAAAACAGCGTATCGATTATATTGGTGGTATAAAATATAACAATTTACCTTTGGAAATAAAATCTATTAATATAATTTCAGTTTTTAAAACGTCTTATACAATAAAATAGAAATGCTTCTGTGATAATTTTAATCAAACCATATTATTTTTTTTTATCGTAATTTAATATCATTGTACATTTTTTGAATTATAAATTCGCCAGCTTGCCTCAACAATGCCTTTAGGGCGCTGGGGCCATTATTATGTATGAATATTAAATACTTATGTACAATAAAATAAAATAAAAAAAAATAATTAATTTTATGTTTATTGAAATGAAATACTACATCATTTTTTCTAATTTATTTTTAGGAACTAATAATTAATTTTATGTTTATTGAAATGAAATATTAAATGATTTTTGTTGAATTATAAATTTTAGTTTTATTTAAAAAAAAAAAAAAAAAAAACAAAAAAAAACAAAAATTCTGTTCTTAATATAGCATGGTGTCGTAAATAACTAAACATTTTTTCTTCACATAGTTTGATTACGTTTTTATATTCTATATTCAATTCTATAAGGGTTAAATTTTACATGAAAATTATCACTCCATCGTATGATTTGCATATCAGCGAATTCTAATTAACAAATTTAATTATTGGGGTCGGCAATATTGTTTTGCACCTGAGCGGCCAGCAACTCAGGAACGGCACTGCACATACAACAAATTTTCACTAATACCACCATAATGCTGGATGGGAATTTGATAAGTGTAAATTGCGTCTGCAGCATATTTATACCCTATACCACTATGTGGTTTGGGTATAATGACTTTGTGCTGCTGTTTGTAACAACCAAAAATATTTGACCTACACCCATCTTTAATTATACCGATCGAATCAGAATCACTATCTGATTCGATTTAACGATGTCCGTCCGTCCGTCCGTCCGTCTGTGTGTCCATGTAAAGCTTGTAATCAAACTGCAGGTCGCAAATATGAATATATTTTCATGAAATTTGGTATTTAATCTTTTATCAGCCATGGGATGAACGCTATTGAAATTGGTGAGAATCGGTCCATGTTCAGACCTAGCCCCCATACAAATGACCCCTATGAAATCAACATATATTGCCATAAGATCCAAATTATACAAATCTTAGTCAATGTGGGTTTGTATGTATATATTACATCCATTAATCAGTAGTCTAAAAATGATCCCTATTGGACAACTCTTAGTCATAGGCCCCATATAGAGCTGCTTCCCGATCTTCACTTAAATCTATCAAAAAAAACAAAAATTTTGCACTGATTCTTCTCAAATTTTGTTTGTATATATTTTTGCGAAATACAAGAGACTTTACCAAACATGGTCAGGATCAGTCCATTTTTGGGCCTAGTCCCCATATAGATATAGCATCCGATATGAACTTTTTCATATCTGCAGCCGAAAAAATTAATAAAAATCCCACTCAAATTTGGCTTATGCCTATTTTCTATATCCAGTTAGTTGGGCCTGAGAGATAGGGTATCTGAACGCATGGTATAGGGTATCGTATAGTCGGTCTAGACCGACTATAATTTTCTTACTTGTTTGATTTGCAATTGGGGATTTTTAAAAGAAAGTTAAATAGTTTGCGTAATTGCAAATATACGCAAAATGTTTTTTTTTTGGAATCCACAAGCTGAAACCCCATAGTACTTTACTAAGGAAACAGTTTTACCCAATCTCACCCAGTAACACTTCGAAACTCTATATTTATTTCAAAAATACCCATTTTTTGGGATAATATTCAAAAAAATGTTAAAAATATTTCTAAAACATTTTTCTAAAAAGAATAATATCAAGAAGATAGCCCAATACCTGAAGTTGAAGCTTCCCTTTCAAAAAAGTTTTGATTTGAGAACAAACAACCAAAAACAAATACATGAAATTCGTAGTTTTTTACTTTTTACCACTTTGCACTTAATTAGCCAAAATTATTGAACTTTGTGGGAGTATAATAAAAACTAAACAACATGGAAAAATTGTTTTGACAGCAATTGATGGCGAATTTTATATGCTTTAACCCGGTACCAAAACTTATTACAATATATCAATTTAAACTTTTGAATTAATTCTCACTTGTGACACATTTCAACTCAATATGCGACGCATTTAGGCGAATGTTTTTCTTAAGATTTATTAATTTAAGACAGTCGAAATTGAGTCATTTAAGAGGGAATTTTTCTAATGCCAGCACTTTTTGCGCATTAGAACGGGGAACGTATTTAAGCGGGTCGCATTAAAGCGGGAACTATTGTATATGATTTTACTAAGGTTTTATCAGTTTTAGGATGCTGAATTTAAGAATGCTGCTGATATGCAACTCTTGTTTGAGCTCGGTAATACTTTGAGATATTATAATGAAAATGGAAAGTTTCCATTCATTAACTTTAAATCATTACCACCAATGCATAATGACCGATGGAACTCCAGAGTAATATTTGGTATCTTTGCATTTATTCTTCTTCCAAATTATTGGGAAAATCTTATCCTTATCTGTAAGTTCATATGGCGGCCATGGTATGATGTACAGTTTTCGGATCACTGTTTCCAAAAAATAACTTTTCATCATTAAAAAAAACTCTTTTACACCATTTAAGAAGGTCAGGAATGTTTTTTATGGCTCTGGGTGCAAGAACCTTCTGCAATTAATAGACAAAAGAGCAGCAATATACATACTTATGTGCAGATCGAGCTGTGAAAATAGTGTAAGATTTGTTTCCGCTACGCCAAAACTAAACTTAAAATTTTTTTTTGTAACACCTAATTTGTACTTTTATTTATTAATATTGTTATATTGTTCTAAAATTGTTAAAAAAAAAAAAAAAATAAAATAAAAAAAAATCTTGCAAGGTTTTAGAAATCGCATTCGGTGTGGAAGATTTCTGTTTCAAACTGACCTAAGATATCGGTTTTATTATCCGTACAATACTCCCCATAGCGTAGTGCCGGGGAAATTTTTAGTCAAGAAAAAGTTATATCCCTAATGTATATAATATATATGAAATTTAGATTTTATGGATTTTAAAATTGAATTATTGTACAAAATAATTTTGAAGTTTTTTTATTATTAAGGCCTGCGTCAGTTCATCCTTTACTCATATGTGTGCTGGGGTGGATGATCATGTGATTTTTTTTATTTTTGTTTTTATGCCTTCTTAGCTCAATCAATTTCGTTAAGTACCGACTGTAAAATGTGTAATAAAATAAATCTTTAAGCATATGCTCATAAATTTTTAAATTTTCGAAAAGTTTGAGGTGATAAAAAAGCCACAATAAAACGACATGTCATTTGGTTACGTCAACAAATATTAAGGAAACTGTTTAAAATTTATGGCTGTTTAAAGCGAAAATTTTAATTTTAAATTGCTAAATAATTACGAATATACGAGTATGTATATAAGATTGAATAAGCCAGATTTCCTAAGCTTTTCCTCTAAGTGAATCAGTGTGATGCAAATTAAGCCACTTAAAGATTTACGAAGAACAATATTTATGCTGAAGGAATTATCTCTAAATAAATAAAAGACTTTCATTTATACACTTTGAATGGTGATCTTGATATTACTTAGTGGACTATATGTGTAACCAAGCATGTACTTGTGTTTTTTACTTATAAAAATCTCAACTTATAATCTCTCCAAAAATATTGCATTATTTTCTTGAAGAACAAATTGTTAAAATACAAATTTGTTCTATTCAAGGCACTTGACACAAGGAATTTAATACAAATTCTTCCTATATGTACTTTCTTCATTTTGTTGGCATGACACATGACAAAAATCCTCTATAATCTGCCATTACTACAACAATATGTTGACATATAATATTTTGAAGGTTGCGTTCTTAAAGAAAATGAAAACGTATAAACTTATGTACGACCTAACCAGCTTGCAAAGTTCTTAATGCCGGCTAGTTGACTGGCTGGCTGGTTGGTTGACTGGTTGGCTGGGCTCTAAAGTAATTCTCATCTATTTACGTTATGGTCATTTAAAACTCTTCTGTTAAGGACTTGTTGGCTGGCGTTAATTTAATTTTATAGCATACCAGGCCAATGAAATTTGGTTTGTATGTACGTTACACCGTTCTGTATGGTTGGGTAACGTGGGCATTTTTTTTTTATACATTGAAATGAGTGTATGTTTCTTTATAGGATAATACGAGTATGTACAATATATAATAGTCGAACATGTTACGAAATGGAAACAAGTAACTATGTATGAAAATGGTTTTGTCAACGACATTAAACCAACCAGAACCTCTGTAGTTAAGAATTTGCTCAACATGTTGTTAACCTAGACCCAAGTGATCACACACGTACAATAATCATTTATGCGGGTTATTCCATGCCAAATCAATTAGTTCTCAATTCGAACTCTACAGATTCTAAAAAATTTCCACTGGTGATGTAAATAATATATAGAATATACTATTTGAATTTTCTTATCCGATTGGACTAGACCGACTATACGATGCCCTATACCATGCGTTTAGAAACCCTATCTCTTAGGCCCAACTAACTGGACATAGAAAATAAGCAAAAACCAAATTTGAGTGGGATTTTTATTAATTTTTATACCCTATACCACTATGTGGTTTGGGTATAATGACTTTGTGCTGCTGTTTGTAACAACCAATAATATTTGACCTACACCCATCTTTAATTATACCGATCGAATCTGATTCGATTAAACGATGTCCGTCCGTCCGTCCGTCCGTCCGTCTGTGTGTCCATGTAAAGCTTGTAATCAAACTGCAGGTCGCAAATATGAATATATTTTGATGAAATTTGGTATTTGATCTTTTATCGGCCATGGGATGAACGCTATTGAAATTGGTGAGAATCGGTCCATGTTCAGACCTAGCCCACATACAAATGACCCCTATGAAATCGACATAAATTGCCATAAGATCCAAATTGTCATATAGATCTTACTCAAATTGGGTTTGTATGCGTTTATTACATCCATTAATGAGTACTCTAAAAATGATCCCTGGGACAACTGTTAGTCATAGGCCCCACATAGAGCTGCTTCCCGATCTTCACTTAAATCTATCAAAAAACAAAAATATTACACTGATTTTTCTCAAATTTTGTTTGTATATATTTTTGCAAAATGCAAGAGACTTTACCAAACATGGTCAGGATCGGTCCATTTTTGGGCCTAGTCCCCATATAGGTATAGCATCAGATATGATATGATGCCGAAAAAATTAATAAAAATCCCACTCAAATTTGGTTTATGCTTATTTTCTATATCCACTTAGTTGGGCCTAAGAGATAGGATCTCTAAACGCATGGTATAGGGTATCATATAGTCGGTCTCGACCGACTATAATTTTCTTACTTGTTTTGGCTGCAGATATGAAAAAGTTCATATCGGATGCTATATCTATATGAGGACTAGGTCCTCATAAAGTCTCTTGTATTTTGCAAAAATATATACAAACAAAACTTGAAAAGAATCAGTGCATTATTTTTGTTTTTAATAGATTTAAGTGAAGATCGGGAAGCAGTCTATATGGGGCCAAAGGGATCATTTTTGGACTACTCATTAATGGATGTAATGAACGCATACAAACCCAATTTGAGTAAGATTTGTATGACAATTTGGATCTTAAGGCAATTTATGTCGATTTCATAGGGGTAATTTGTATGGGGGCTAGGTCTGAACATGGACCGATTCTCACCAATTTCAATACCGTTCATCCCATGGCCGATGAAAGCTTATATACCAAATTTCATCAAAATATATTCATATTTGCGACCTGCAGTTTGATTACAAGGTTTACATAGAACACAGACGGACGGACGGACATTGTTAAATCAACTCAAAAAGTGATTCTGATTCGATCGGTATATTTAAAGATGGGTCTAGGTCAAATATTTTTGGTTGTTACAAACAGCAGCACAAAGTCATTATACCCAAACCACATAGTGGTATAGGGTATAATAAAAATCAGAAAATATCTGCTCGAAAATATAAAATCATTTCTGCTCGAAAAAAAAAAAAAAATAAACAAACTATTATTCGTGCTCGAAAACATAATCAGCACAATTACGAATATTCTCAAAGAATTTCTTTCTCACGGAAAATACTTTTCTCGAGAAAAAAATCCTCCAATTATAAATTCCGCGTGAACAAAAAAATGAATAAGTGGCATCATCGAATTTCGAAGCCAGTTGTTTTGCTTATTGACAATTAATTTTCTGTTTCTTTTTTGTGTTCGCAAACGAAAATAAATTTATTTTAAAGAAAAATTAAATAAAAATGAATAGCATAGCTATGATGCGAGCAATCTTGGAGGAAATTGGTGTTGTAGAACAACTACAACGAAATAGCTAAAAAGGATTGATAGAAGTCAATTGCAGGCTGAATCTATGGAAAAAGCAATCAATGCCTGAATTGGCTCTCATTAAAGTTAAAAAAGTTGAAGTTTGGCTTTATTTGTGGTCTTCAGCCTACAAGATTAATAAAATATTATTTATTTTTTATTTAAATTTTGTTTTATCAAAATACTTCTTACATTTTTATGTAAACTCCCGTCTGTTTTGCAAGGGCAATTTTTTGTGGGAAAAAAACAAATTCAAGTGCATTGAGAATAACTACTTTTTTCCCATCGAATTTTTTTCCGAATGAATTTTTATTCATAATAGGAGAAAAGGGAGAAGTGAGAAATTTCATGCGGAATTTTTGTTTAGAATTGGGCTGAATATTAATAAAATAACTGTTATTTCTGCTCGAAAAAAATAAAAAAATTACTGTTATTTGTGCGCGAAAAAATTAAATTAAAGCAACTGTTATTTTTGCTCGAAAAAATAAAAATAAAGAAAATGTTATATCTGCTCGAAAAAATGAAATTACTTCTACTCGTAAAAAAATAACTGTTATTTCTGCTTGAAAATGTAAAAATAAAAAAAATATTTTTATATCTGCTCGAAAAAAAAAATTATTGCTGCTCGAAAAAAATTAACTGTTATTTGTTCTCGAAAAAATAAAATTTATAAAATAACTGTTATATCCACTCAAAAAAAAAAAAAAAGAATAAAAAATAACTGTTATTTCTGCTCGAAAATATAAAAATTAAAAAATTACTGTTGTTTGTGCGAAAAAAAATTAAATTAATAAAATAAGAGTTATTTCTGCTCGGAATAACAAAAAATAACTATATCTGCTTGAAAAAATAAAATTATTTCTCCTCGAAACAAAAAACAAATAAGTGTTATTTCTCTTTGAAAAAAAAAAATCAAAAAATAACTATTATTTCTGCTTAATGCAAAAAAACAACTGCTTGAAAAAACCAAAAAAATTATTTTTTTCTCAAAAAAAAAAAAAAAAAAATAATAAATACTGCGGTTTTCTCCTCGAAAATATAAATAACTTTTATTTCTGCACAAAAAAAAAAAAATAATAATAATAAAACAAGTAAAAAAAATTATGTAGGTGTTGACCGACTATACGGAACCCTATACCATTCGTTTTGAGAGATTGTCTTCGATCCAACTTTGCTGAGACTATAACCGGATATAGAAAATAAGTATAAAACTAATTTTAGTGGCATTATTTTTAGTTTGAGGCGTGCAGATATGATGTTATTTTTATATGAGCACTAGTTTAAAAAATAGACCGATGACCGTGACCATATTTGTGTAAGCCACTTACTTTTCTCAAAAACATATACAAACTGAATTTTAGATAAATCTCTGCTATACTTCTGTTTTTTGATAGATTAAAGTGAAGATTAGGAATCAGCTTTATATGGCGATTATGACTAATAATGGTTCTACAGGGTATATATGTGGACTACTGATTAGTGGCTATATATATGATAATCTGCATCTTATGACAATTGTAGTCGGTCTGATAGGGGTCATGTGTATGGGGCCTAGGTCTGAACATGCACCTATTTTCACAAATTTCAATAGCGTTTATCCTATGACCGATATAAGCTTATATGTCAAATTTCATCTAAATATATTCGATTTGCGACCTGTACCGATATAAGCTTATATGTCAAATTTCATCTAAATATATTCGAATTGCTACCTGTAGCTTTATTAGAGGTTACATGGAGACACGTAGGGCGATCTTTCGGTCTTTAGATATAAATGGTTGAGTTAAAAATTAATCAAGCTGAAGATCAAATGTTTTTGCCCGAAATAAAGCAAAATACATTGGCACATTTGTTTCGAGAATTGATCTATATTCTGCAAGATAGGTTATACAGAAGTTTCGGGTCGATTTACCAACCCTTATCAGCAGTAGATAGTTTGTTTGGAAAGAAGTTAAATACCTTTGCTGAAACAAACCAAATGAGAATTCAAGCAAAGAGTTATACTGTTGAAACGTTTTCCAATATAACAAATAAAATATAAAAACAATTTTGACACAAAATGTTTGTATGTATATGGGTACACATTGCATATTACAATATACGTTTTTGTTTTAGTCTTGAAAAATACCATTAGATTTTCAATTTATTGTTTTCTATTTTTACAAATATAGAAATAACATCATATTTATAATATGATACGAGGCCGGAAAAATAAGTCCATGACTTTTCGAACTTCCCTCGTAGTTATGTGAAATGCAACACTGCTCCCATTAAGTACCACCTGTTAACAGCTGTTCAAACATACAACCTCATGGTTTTTTTTAATGGAAAAAAGTGAATTTCGAGTGCTCATCAAACATTAAAAAACCGTCATCAAACCAAGGCAAAGCTTGATAAATAATATGGGGTCTCTGCACCATCGATTTCAATGGTAAAAAAGTGGTTTACTGACTTTCGTTGTGGTCGCACAAATACAAATGACGCTGAATGTTCTGGACGGCCAATTGAGGTCAATACACCCGAAAATGTCGAAAAAATCCACGATATGGTGTTGGCCGATCAAAGAGTAAAAGTGGGTTTAAGAAAGATGTCTGCAAGGTGGGTGCCGCGTTTGCTCTCAATTGACCATAAACGTTATCGTGTGATAACTTCAGAGGATTGTTTGGAGTTGTTTAACCGCAAAAAAAATGAGGTTTTGTAACTGTGGATGAAACATGGATCCATTACAACACTCCGGAGACCAAGCAGCAGTCTTAGCAATGGGTTTCTCCGGGTGAACTGGCTCCGAAGAAGGCCAAGGTGAGTTTGTCGGCCAAGAAGGTGCTGGCAACAGTTTTTTGGGATGCATGCGGGATAATCCACATCGATTACCTGCAAAAGGGAAACACAATATTCTCCGGATTTAGTCCCAATATTCTCCGGATTTAGTCCCAGTGACTATTTCCTATTTCCAAACCTAAAGAAATGGCTCGGTGGAAAGAGATTTGGCTCCAACGATGAAATTATTGATCAAACAAATGCCTATTTTATGGACCTCGAAAAATCCAATTTTTGGAAGGGATACAAAAATTGGAGAAACGTTGGACTAAGTGTATTGAGCTAAAAGGAGATTATGTTGAAAAATAATTTTTTTTTTGCAAAAAAAAACTGTGTTTCATTCTAAAAGTCACAGACTTATTGATCCGCCCTCGTTTTATCATCAGGAAGAATGATTCCTAAATGTTGCATTGAAATCTGTAGAGGTCGCGTTGAAAATTAAAATTTTTTGGTTGTTTTAGCATGGAGTGACCCATGTAGCAAATGCTTGCTTTGGTAGTGTATTTCTAATAGTATATGCAGTTGCTCTAAGCACAAGGTGTTCGGTAAATACTACCGGTAAATACTACTGCCTTAGTCAGCCCTTCTGCTAAAGTCGTAAAACTATTTATTAAATTGAGGGTTTTTTCTTCTAACGGTTATTTTGAGAATTGGTAATGGGAGAATCCGGAGCTGAAAATTTTCAATTATTTTATTTATGACTAGTATGCCATGTCGTGTTTCTCTACGACTTATCGAGTCTTATTACCATGTATGTTTTCAAAATCAATTTTTACTACGGAGTTTGTATTGTACATGTAAAACATTTTATTTTATTTGTTTTATATTTATTTAAATACTTCCATGCGTGCTGCTATACAATATTTTTTTATTTTTTCAATCGGTGCAAAAATGATCAAATTTTTCGGCGTTCCTAGTCTGGAGCAAGCTGCCCGTGAGAAAAACATGGATTTTCCAAATTAAATCCTGCAACACTTAATGATTGCCCTTGAATTTAGAATATCATTTGCCAATTTTTTATTTTAACGATTTTAGATTTTGACGATTTTCGAAATTGGCGATTCTGCCCATATTTTCCACGACTTCTCACATTGGTAATTAATGTACTTGTCAAACGATTCAAGAATATCGCTTTCTTTGCACTTCAAATTTATTTGCTTAGTTTTTTCTCACTACTCACATTACTATATGATGAACCCATACAAAATGGCTTTCCCTTTTATTGTAATCCGGTTATCAGACATCAGTGCCACGCCCACTGCTCCGATCACGCCCATTTTTTGTTCGACTAATCACATATGGGATGACGCAAAGTCCCAAGGCTTTCATTATTACAGTACTCCAAATATATGACATATAATATTTACTTTGTATGAGGGTGGCACGCCCATTGGTTCGAACCCGTCCACTTATTTTCCGACTACTCACGTTAATAATATATGACCTTAGGCAAATTTTCAAAGCTGTCTCTGTCAGAGTTCTCGAGATATATGATAGTGAATAATTAATTTGTATGGGAGGTGCCACTTCCACAATAATAACAAAAAAAGTTAGATTTCAGATTTACTGTAAGTCTCTATACAAATTTCTTATAAGCTACAAAGAAACATACATACTTTCATATCGATGGCTTAATTTAAAATAGGCGTAACTCAATTTTTTTCTAAATAGTGATTTTTTGTTTATTCTGGTAGGTAAATGTCAAATGTATATTGCCTCAAAATTTCAGGGGGATATAGTTGCAAATAATAGATTTATAACGATTTCAAAAATAGCCTTAACTCAAGTCAAAGAATTTTTGAAAGAAAAAGCCCTAACTCGTTTTTTGTATTGTTTGATTGGTTTTCACCACGAAACAGTAATACAAGGTAAATTTGTCAGCGCAGCTGTAGGTGTGCGTTTATATTTCCCAAGTATCAAATTCGCTTTAGCGGAGAAATAATTTGATGAAAAATTGAGGCGGTAAGTTAAGCAAAAAATTTTACTACAAGCCGCCGGTTACGAATACATTTTTAAATGAAAATTCGTGTATGAAATATAAAATTCTCTGCTGTAAAGAAAAATTGTATTGTATATTGTATAAATCAAAACAAACAGTGCAGTTTTTAAAGCCTAACTACATTTAAAAATCATAACAAGCTGATGTATTTGGCGGCGGCTCGAGTTTTCAAAAACGACGGCTCACAGTGATCAATTTCGCGAGATAGCGGTCAAAACTCTATAACTTTTGACCGGATTGGTATTTTTTTACGCAATTTGTTTTGTTCGATAGGAGGGACTTTAAGCTTCAATTTGCGTGTTCAAACGTAAAAATCGACTGATAGGAACGTAAGTAATTTGGAGTTAAAAATGCAAATTAATTTTTTGTTGAGTTTCCATGTAAAAGTTGAATATTTTGACATTTTAAATAGGTATTTTTTTATAATTTCGTATTTTCTTCAATCGTATTTTACAACCAATACTTATTTATTATTCCTAAACTTAATTTTGGTCAGAAAATGCCAACATTTGGCCCCTGACATTTATTTAGTCTCAATATTCACAGGGGCCAAAGGTTGGTTTTTTTGGAAGAAAGCTAATTCTTGTGAGGATTAAACTGAAAAATAACACTGAAATTCCCAACAACATCAATACCATTTGGATATATTATATACAGAACACAACATCGATAAAATTTTAAGTAAACTTTTACTATTGATTTAAAGTGCACATACATATATTTTATTTAAATGTATTAATAAAAATTTATACTAAAATTAGAAACAAATTATAATCTTTAAACTAGTATTAATTAAACAATATTAGTAAAAATTTCTTCCAAATAGCTTTGATTTTCATTTTGCAGTAGTTGTTTAGCTTCTTGATCTAACTCTAATGAGGTTGATTTACATTTTTGTCGAATACTGGACATATATGGGTCTGATGTGCACAACAAAATATTAATAAGATCTTCATTAGTACAATATCTGGAAATTTTTCTTGTATTGTGCTCGCGAAAGAATCATTAGTCTTTGTTCCTTTTTTCTTGGGCTTCTTCTGAGAGATCTCCAATTGGAAGCATATTGTGCTGAATTATTTGTTCCCCATGGAACAAAATTTTGTGAACTGTGGTTGGCATATGTCTCCAAGAATATTTTTGGTTATAAAGGGTTGCTGTCTCATTAGCATACTGACCAAATTTTTTTGTATCTATCTTTTTGCTACATGCTATAACTTGTAATATGATTTGGAATCGTCGTATTAAATCATAATCTACTCCAGTTATAGAAGCTGCAGTTTCTGGATCGGAAAAAAATCTCCTTGCTGTGTTTCCATCATTAGAATTTCCTTCTCCTTGCTTTGGCTGGTCAATTATAAGGCCTATCTCACGGTATTTTTCTTGAATATCTTTTTTTTTTTGCTTTCTTTTTTTTCCAAATTTTCTTTGTTGTTTCTCACTGTTTCGCCTAACGCACAGTGGGCGATTGGGCCTCGCTAGCGGCATTTAATTCAAATTTTCAAATTTGAAAAAGCGTTAATTTTTTTTTTACAAATCGATAACAGATGCTTTGATTAGATTTTTGGCGGTTTTTTATAAGCTCTACGATCAGCCGATCATCAGCTGTGAGCTGTCAAACACAAAATATGTTTTAGCAAGTGCTTTACAATATTTTTTCTTTGTTGTGCGCATTGATTTCGAGCTCCTTGGAAATTTATAATTTTTACTTGTTTTATTAAAAGTGTGGCTTTTTATTAACTTCAAGGTATGTATTACATAAAAAATCAGTGTTTGTGACCGGTCTATAAATGTGTTGTTCATAAAACGTAGTGGTAATTAAGTGTATTAACAACTAGCCCGCACTAGCGTGCACCTGTCGTTCGTGGAGTCGAACTTACAAGATTCGCACGGATTCGGTCTAACTCTTTTTTTAGCTAGAAGTATGAGTCATTGTGCGTCCAAAATGTGTAATATGAACTGCTATTACCTGATAACCTTTAAATCATGGCACTTTTTAGGAACAATGTCGGTAGCAAAACGGGTACTTTTTTTAGTATGGCATGAAGAAGCGATCCCAACCAAGAAGTTTCTCACCATGGAAAACTTTGTATTTGGTACTGTTCTCAAAAACCTTAAATATACTCAGGAGGAGCAGTACGAGATTGGCAAAAAGCTGCGAAATTTTAATAGTAAGCTTGTAGAAAAGTGGAAAAACTGTAGAAGAAATAAGGTTTTTTTTGAAAACAAAAACCAGGAATGGCTAGATACGCCGTTAGTATTGATTGAAAGATCATCTTCCGAAATTATTGGACGTCCACAAAAAGATATTTCGGAGTGTTGCAAAAAAACGCAAGTTAAGAAATTGTCAGGCCTTACTGAAGATGTGCCGGTAAGATTTTGAAAACTATGAGTACCCCTCAGCGTCTACCGACAAAATTTTCTGATGAAAAAGCACTGGCGCTATTTGTAGATGTTGGACATACCAAGTACACATGGAATTTGTCAAAGAGAGCCGCTAAAGGGCAAAACGCCGATATATATCCATGCTACGACAAACTGCGTTGTGCGAAAAAAAAATGCTATCCTAGTGTCATCACGGTCACTGATCATTTCGCTGAAGTACCATTACAAAGCTTAGTAGACCATACGATTGCTAGGATTATTGAAGCACACCCAGAAAGTTTTCAAAACCATATTGAAAATAATAATAACACCCAATTAACTGCTACCTACAAATGGGGTTGTGATGGCAGCAGCGGCCATTCTACTTACAGGCAAAAATTTAATGACTTCGATGGAGACATGATAGATCAATATTTATTTTCAATTTGTATGGTACCATTGATAGTGCAGAAAGGACCGACAGTTTTATGGAAAAACAATCGGCCTTCTTCTACCCGATATTGTCGACCCATTAAATTACTTTGCGAGAAAGAATCGGCAGACTTGTCTCGCAGAGAAATTCAAAACATTAACATCCAAATATTAAATATTTTTCCAACATTTGTGAGTACCTTAAGAATTGATCACCAATTTCATATGACCATGCTTGATGGCAAAACGTTCAGTGTCATATCGGAATCGGCTTCGCAAACATGCGGAATCTGTAGCGCGACTCCCAAAAATATGAACGATCTAAATTTGGTGAAAAGCTTTCCTATTAATGCAAACCTATTTGAATATGGCTTATCAAGTCTCCACGCATGGATTAGGTTTTTCGAGTGTGTTTTGCACATTGCATATAGAATACCAATACAAAAGTGGTAAGCTCGTGGTGCTGACAAGGATGTCGTTGAACAAAATAAAAGAAGTATTCAGCAGAAGCTAAGGGAAGAAATGCATTTGTTGGTGGATATACCAATGGCTGGTACTGGCAGCACGAACAACGGAAACACTGCAAGGAGGTTTTTCCAACAACCAAATTTGGCTGCTCGTATAACAGGAGTAAGCTATGATTTAATATATCGATTTAGCGTAGTCTTACGAGCATTGGCTTGTGGATACGACATAAATTCGGACGCATTCGGATCGTACGCATTGGAAAGTGCCGAAATTTTTGTTAAAGCATACTCCTGGTTTTACATGCCATCGTCTGTTCACAGAATTTTAATTCATGGAGCAGATATAATAAACCATTTTTCCCTTCCGATTGGTATGATGTCCGAAGAAGCTCTTGAAGCCAGGAACACGGACTATCGAAACATATGCGAGAGCAATACAAGAAAAAATTGCAGGAAAAATACAATGGAAGATATCATAAATGTTTTATTAGTTTCGTCTGACCCTTTGATGTCTTCATTGTCAAATGGGTCTTCAATTTCGTCTGCAAAAAATATTATTATGGACGATGATGTTAAGAGCTTGCTTTTACTGAAGCATCTAGATATGCCTGATTCTGATTCCGAAGATAATTTTGATTTATAAAATTTGTTTATTGAAGTTAAAAAAAAAATTTTGAAATTAAAAAAAAATTAAAAAAAAAATAAAAAAAAGATTAAAAAGATTCCGAAGATAATTTTGATTTATAAAATTTGTTTATTGAAGTTAAAAAAAAAATTTTGAAATTAAAAAAAAATTAAAAAAATTTTTAAAAATTAAAAAAATTAATTTAAACAAAATTTTGTTTTCTTAAAAAATTCTATGACTTTTTTAAGAGCTGTGAAAAAAAAACGACTGAAGATATCTTTTTTCGTTTAGAAGTTATTAATTAAATGCCGCTAACGAGGCCCAATCGCCCACTGTGTAACGGGCCAAATTCCAAATCGTATCCCAATTTAGGAATATGCTCCATAAAATGAATTCTAGCATGAAGAGGTGACATTCCAAATTCATATGCTTCATTAAAACTATCGTCTTGTGTTGGTGGTTGGCTCAATTGACGTGATGTTTTTTGGCATGTGGTGCAGCTTGACGGTGACTTTGTTTTGGTTAAAGCTTGTGCAACTTTTCCATCAATCATTGTGAGACACATTTTAAAATTTACTTCAATGTCTTGGTCATCAAATTTAAATGTTACTGGTTGAAGTTCTTTAATTTGATCATTTATTTTTCGAACTTCTTCATCTATGACATCTTGAGTCTCCTTTTTGTAAGCAAACTTTATTGGTCTACAAAATTTTGTTGACGAGGGAATTTCATTCTTCCATACATCTATCTCTGCAGCTCTACTAGTTGACGGCTCTGAACCAATATAAGTTTTTGTTAAACGTAATGGAACGAAAGAAATCATGAATAAATTGGCATCTGATGAATTTTCCGCATTACATTGTTTGTGTTGTTTCTGGCCAGAGGACCCATCACATCCCCATTTAGAAATTAAAGTCATGCTGCAATTTTTAAACTTCTTTAAATAGTCATCATCAAATGTCTTTAATAATCGTTCTGCAGTGTGTTCAAGAAGATCCTGCAATTTTATTTCTGCTGAAGTTGAAGTTACACTAATGGCAGTTGGTGAAGGTAAGCAATCTTTTTTGGCAGAAACTATATCTCGATATGATGGAAAAATTCCACAATTTTTTTCATTGGTTCGCTTCCGCAATTCTGTATATTGGTTTTTAGTCATTTTCAAATCCAAAAATAGTGCAAATGCTTCTTCTGGAGTAAATTTATTTTCTTCAGTTGGTGTCGGCATACTTTCTAAAATCCTTTTGGCTTGCTTCCACTATTTTTTCAATGATAGCAATTTTACCCTTTTTAGTTTTCGATGGTTGAATTTGATGCAGAAATGAATCCTTTATGATGCTACAAGAAACTTCTTCATTGATATGTTTAAGCTTGCGTCTTCGTGATCTTTCACTACAATTATCAATTGGCTTTGCTGGTCGACCACCTTTTCCAGTTTCCGTGGTAGTTACTGATGGCTTTTTAAAAATAAGTTTATTTCTTAGCCATTCTTGGTTGCGTGAGTAAAACAATTTCTTGTTTCTGGAACATTGATTGTACCGTTTTCTTAAAGTATTTAAAAAGTTTTTTATTTTTAAGTTATGAATTTTAATTTCTTGTTTGTCGCATATTTTGAAGAATGGATTATTCATTATATGTAAAATAATGTCGTTTTCATCTTTCCGTTCAAAATATATATCAGATAGAACACTATAACTGAATTTAGCCATTGTTTAAACACTAATGAAGAAAAAAATGAATGCATGGATTAATATACTATTGCTCGAAGTTTCAACATGATCTTTTTTACCTCTTTGAAATATAATATAACAGGTAGTTGGTTTTACCAGTTATTTCCATTGGTTTTAAATTTATTTGCAATTTTCACCTATTTAAGTTGTGTAATATTAGATGGCAATAAAATCTTTTTTACCTTTTCCAAATGAATTGCCAGATACCACATAATTTGAGAGTTCTATTGTCATTTTTGTCAAAATTTTGATACACCCTTCTATGTGGACTAGGTCCAAATATGGGCCAACTTCTCCTAATTTCAACAGAATTATTTTTTGGGTCAATAAGAACTCTTGTACAAAATTTCATCAAAATATATGAATAATAGCCACTTTCACATACAAATAACTTCTCAAAAAATATGACGTGCATTTGTACCGAATATCTTACCTTGGGTCAGAAAAATTGCTGTAGCTCAAAAAGTGCAGTCCTGATGCATGGACATGTATATATAGGAATGTAGGGGAGAGTTAGGACTACAAAATAGTAAATTTGTGTTTTGACTCAGCTTGACTCACAGGAGTTGTGCTCTATGAAGTAGGAAATTTCCGAGAAATTTGACCTTTCTTAAAAAAAAAATTTAAATTGTTCTGAAAACAGTAGAGCTTCAATTTTTTTTTACCAGTAATAGGAAATAAGTTAGGTTACAACAAAAAATTTATTTCGTCCAAAAATCTTGAAAAACAAAAAAGTTATGATCATTTAAACTTTAAAAATTAACTAAAAATATCATAAATTTACTAAATTCTGAAAAAGCCCATATTGGACCACCCTGTTCTCAGTGAAATAGTTGAAATAGAGTTCTAATTTTTTGGCTCCCGAGGTTTACTACTGTCTACTTTCATATGAGTCTAATAACTTTAAAATCGGAGAACAAAAACCAAAAGGAGTTTTGGCCGCTATCTCAAAATATTGACCACAGTGCGGCGGTGGCCACTATAAATCGATCGACTTGTTTCTCTGTTTTTGACAAACAGGAAACATTTTATACTAACAAAACGGTACTATAATACAAATATACAAATATTTTTTGTGTACCGATCACTTGGCAATTTTGTGTAAAAATATTGTTGAAGAGAGAAAAGTTTTGACGTTAAAAAATTAAATAATATAATAAATAATACGAAAGCAAGCGAAAATTCTGACTCTGATTCGGGGAACGCAGATGGTGTTCCATCAAGGAAAAATATTTTAATGAGGTGTGAATGGACACATAACGTACATAAAAAAAAAAGAATAGAAGGTCTGCATTATTTTGGTATATCGAATAAAGAACTTTCTCCTAAGCCTCTTAGGAAACTAGTTGAAGTGAAGTGCACTTAGAAATTGTTTATCTTTTAAAAAGCACACTCGAAATGAAATCTTTAATTTGTGTTGGAAGATGACATGGGAGCAAAAACGGATGTATGTTATCAGTCTTACAAGCTGTTCTGAGACAAAAATTAATTGTATTGAAAAATCGAAAATTGAGACATAATTTAATCAGACTACAAGCGTGCCGTAATATGTTTTATTCAAAGCTAGGTATAAATACCAATACCAACCTTCTTGCAAGGGTACAGGGAATGGGTTCCATGTGTATCACTGGTGCCCTTCGTACTACATCTACGGATGCCTTGAACATCTTGTTACACCTAATACCGTTGGACATATTAGGAAAGCAGTCGGCGGCCTCATCGGCCATTCGTCTAAGAAGCACAATACAGTGGCGTGGTCATAATTGTGGCCATGGAGTGATCCTGACTGACAGAAACTTACCATTGAACCCGGATTATACTACTCCGGGGAGTGTATTCGAACGACACTACAACACTTTAATAGCGACCAGGGAATCTTGGTCAGGGAGAATTCCAGTTAGCAGGTCTTCCATAAATTTCTACTATTCAAAGTAGCTTGGACTAAATCTGGCTCGCAGGTTGCCAGACCACTGCAGTGTATATCAGGCAGAGGTACTGGCAATAAAGGAAGTTACTGACTGATTGGGTCGGAATATTCTGTCTACAACCGCAGTCAACATCTACTCTGATAGTCAGGCTGCAGTAAACTCCTTGGAATCAATGCTCCTGAAAGCAAGAACCACCCTTAACTGCCGCACGTCTTTAAACGAGATGGCCAAGCAGTTCGACATCAGACCCATATGGGTCCCAAGGCACAGGAATATACCGTGAAACTGTAAAGCTGATGAGCTGGCAAGACAGGCCACTACCTTACGGGTTCTAGCGGACTTGGAATGTATTGGTACACCCCTGGAATCGTGCAACTTGGAACTTCGGCTTCACACCGCTGGCATAATGGACAACAGATGGGCTAATGGATCAACGTGCAGGATCACGAGACAAATTTGGCCGGCTCTGAATCATAAGCGCACTAGTGCGCTACTATCACTCCCCCGTGGGGAGTCTCGTCAAATGACTTCTGTCGTAGTTGCATGGATGTGGAGGAGGTGGAGAGCATAGAAAACTTCCTTTGGTATTGTCCGGCGCTCTCCATAACGAGACTTCGAACATTGGGATCGCCGTTTCTTCACGATCTCTCTGATCTCTCAAATGTGGAAATTTCACATATCAGGGGCTTCATCAAGAGCTCAAACTGGTTCTACGGTGGGGACTGAGGGGAACACCTATTCGTCCCGTAGTATCACAATGGACCCCAGAGTCTAGGTGTGCTTTTCCTTTGGATAAGCAGCCACTTCTAACCTAACCTAACCTAGGTATAAAAGAAAATATGGTTCGGAATTAGATTAGCGGTGCCAGTAAACATGGTATGCAAGAAAATCCCGATAAGACTTCAAATCTACGCAAATCTGCTAAACGGTCATCTGTCACAGGAAAGCGCAACGAAGAAATGCGTACATTTCTACAACAATTTTTAGATGAGTTGCCAAAAATGGAGACCCGTTATTGTCGAAGATACCAAAAAAAAATATTTTGAATCGGATTTTTACATCTATCAGGAAATTTACCAGCTTTATGTAGCAGAGTGTGATTCAAAAAAAGAAACTGGAAACATAAAATTGTCCTATCCAATTTTTATGCAATTATTAAAGGAATCGAACTGTTCGATATTTAAATCTAAGAAAGAGCAGTGCAATATGTGCGTATCAGATGAAGATTATAAGAAACATAGAGAAGAAACAAAAAAAAAATACGTGAAGAAATATATAATGACATAAAAAATGGTGAGTCCGGACTATGGATGCGCAAACGGTAAAATTAATTCCTCAACTAAAGATGAGTGCTTCATATTATAAAAAGCAGCTACAAATACATAATAATAACTTAATAATAATAATAACTATATTAAAATGTACGAATCAGACAAATATGTTTGGAATGAAACATATGGATGTCTAGTATGTTCCGTTTTTGCGACATGAATCATTAAACACTTGAGGAAAATCCAAACTCGATCGCCAGAAATCCATCACGTAATTATTTACTCAGATGGCTGTTTCTACAAAAACCGCAATGTAGTATTGTCTAGTGCATTGCCGGCTTTTAGTATAGAAACGCAAATAACGATTGAACAAAAATTTGTAATAAGTAGACATACGCAAATGAAATGTGACTCTAGCCATTCCCTTATAGAAAGAAAAATTAAAAATAAGCAAATAAATTTGCCGTCGCAATTTTTGCAATTACCAAAGGAGGTACGAAAAGTTCCAGCACCCGTGCAAGCTCACCATTTGCACTCTTCGATTCGTCCTGGTAAAAATATTGCTTACTATAAAAGTTCTAGAAATGTATGTACTCAAACCTCTGTTTCAAATTTTAGACAGAAGTATTAGGCCGAGGCCATGTAATGAGCGGCAAAGCGATGAGCGAAAAAAAAATTAAAACATATGAAATACTACTGAAATGGCCACAAAATGAGCAGCATGTGAGCGGCATTTCTGAGCGTTTAAGCGGCACCGCTCAGGAATAGAACTTGTTCTAATTTTCAGTTGTTTTCTGAGCGGCAATGAATTAAAATGGCAAACAAAATTGCTTTTCTTTGTTTTGTCAATCTGTAGCGCGATTCAGTAACTTCTTTTTAACGATAATTGATTCGTTAGAAAAAGAAAATAACTAAATTATCGATTTTTGTATTCAGTAAAATTTTTAAGCGATATTCGCTATTACTAAAGTCACCTGTTGTTGTTATCTTAACGACAACTATTTTTGTGTTGTTTTTCAATCGATAAAAAGGTAAAAAGTTTGAAAAGTTGAAAAATTTTGCTTTTATTATAAAAACTTTTTATATAAATAATAAATAATAACATTGACAATGGCATTTTGACAACTAACCGCTCAGAAATGACGCTCAGTAATAAGCCACTTGTCGCTCAAACTCGCCGCTCTGCCGCTTGCCGCTTTGCCGCTCATTGCGTGGCCTCGGCCTTAGTGAGTTTAGTGTAAATATGCTACGAGTTTTGGCGCATGGCCCATCCGGAACAATATATTTCAAAACAGATATAACTGACTATTACGAATTTCTCCCAAATAGATCAAGTCGGCGATTAAAGATATCCCACTTGATTCACTTTGTAAGGAGAAAATAGCAATCATCAAAAAGAAATGGGACCACCTACAGGATTTGAAAAAGTTTTTACCTACAGATTGCCATCTTTTTTATGATAACTTGTCTTATAAGAACTAATTTTTACAGTTCACTTCTGATTTAATCCTTTCAATTTCATGAATTACTTCCTTTTATTAATTAAACCTGAATTATTATAGTAACTAGCAGATTCCAGCGCTCGAAATTCGAGTGCAATTTCTAGGCAGCTTTATTTTTCAACTTAGCCAATTCACAAACCAAACTTTTATGGTTTATTATTACTGTGAATGAAGATAAATTCATTAACAAACACATTAACAAATTTAATAAAGCACACATATCATATGTATAATTTTTACTAAACTTTAAATGCAATAAAGGAAAAAAATTTCAAAAACTGTAAATCTGTAAAACGGCTAAAAAGAAATACCTTTCAAATAATATAAGTTTGGTCAAAATCGGGATAAAACGGTAGAATAAAACATCGGTCACAAGAAATCGCCTAGCCTATTAATATTTTAGATATGTCTCATTTTTAACTCAGTTTAAAAAAGCACTAACTTAATTTTTTTTTTTCAAAAATATCAATCAAAAAGCGCCTATCTTAGTTAACTTCATTAAAATAAAAATAAAATTTTTTTTAATGAGAAATAATATGTGATGCCTCTTTTTATTAAAACATTAAAACTTTTTTTGTATCTAAAATTTTACAGATTTTTTTAAGTTTTTAAGTTTTTCTAAAGTAAAATTTGTCTCTTAGCCAAGTTATTTTCAATTAAATATTTTTATTGACCAGTATTATATTAAGTTATTGTTTTTTTTGATTAGAGACTTAAAGTTGTCGTTTAATAAACTTTTTTTATAGAAACTGGAGACTGGCATTAACAGAAACTTGGTATGCAAAATATTTTTTTTTTTTTTCAGAAATCTGATACATTCTTCTCTATGCTACCATAATCTCCATTGATTGTTAGAGTTTTGTTTTTCATAACCGTGCAAAGCTTTAATGTCTTTAAAAGTCACTAAATTTTATATTTAATTTATGATGATGATTGAAGTTTCAGTGTTTATATTTGCTAAGACTCATGGTTGAAATACGATTATCGAGGATAGCTTAATAACAGAAAGTTTATCGTCGTTACCATTTTTGTTTGCTAAAGTAGGGAACAATTATATTAACGAGTTGAATTAATTTTATAAATTTCGATTCTTTTGTTTTCTTAGCGTCAACATAAATTAAACTTTTTAAAACTTTTAATAATTTAAGCTTAATGCAAAAGTTGGTATAAGAAAGGAACAATGATTGTCATTGTGAAAATAAAGTAATTCTTAAATGTTCATTATTTTATGTAATGAAAGAGATTTTCTACTCTATATATCTAAAATAATCGTCAACCATAATCAAAGCATTTTTCCATTACGTTTGATTTTTCTTCTTTCATTGCACGAGTATGTTACAGAAAATTAAATCATTGACTTTTTATGCTGCTGTTGCTACCTTTGTTATTTCCGTTTGGCCTCTGTGTTAACTCTTCTTAGCATACAAAGTTAATTAGGCCATAATGTAATTACTTTAACAAGAATTCATTGCACGGCCAAAAGAGAGCATCAACATTTAAAGTTGGCCACATCCTGTTACCCCCAAATTTTAATGTGATTACCCATAAAAAGCTACCATTATTATGGTAACACGAGTAATGAGAGATAATCGTATCATAAATTGTTATAATTGTAAAATAAACTCTAGAATTTTGTTTAATGTATGTATGCTTGAATGTCCTTAAATAATTGTCATTAGAATGAAATTATTGCATCTCATTGTATTTGGTCGCAAATAGATTTATTTTAAATTAGTTTTTCCATAAATTTTCTTCCGCTTTCAGGTTTTTTTTTTGTAAACTTTTTTTTTTTTCAAACCATAAATATTATTTGTAGAAATACCTAGAAATGTTTATGATGTCATACTATTTTTAAAATACTGAAATAAATTTGCTAAAACCAATTTAAATACATACACTTGCTGGTAGAAATATCCGTACACCTACAATTAAAACTGTAATATTACGAAAAAAAAAAAAAAAATAAGAAAAAGCTTATTTTTTAAATGAATTATAAAGCTTTTTATTAGTTTTTTTTAAATGTAGTGTCTTTGACAAAAGACAAAAAGAAAAAGTATTCGTATATTTGAAATAAATTTATATTAAATATTGTTTAAGTTAGTAGCTTGGGGGTCATCCTTTAGGATCTCTATGAGCCGATTTGGCATTGACTTAACCAATTTCAAAGTACCTTCTTTACTTATTTTAAACCATCCATCCAAAATGACGCTTTTTACCATTTACTTTGAGGTTATTTTATGCTGACAGACTCTGCGCTTTTGGGTTAAAGTCAATTGATTGGTGTGGTGATTTCAATTGATTTTAAGTATGGTAGATCAATCACATCTTGACATTGTGCGCCGTATGTTTTGAATCATTATCCTATTGGAACCAAGGCCAAGGCCGAATTGGTGTAAGGTTTGGTTTAAAATGTTTATGTTTTCAAATTGATTCATTATAGACTCAATAAATACGAGTTTACCAACCCCGTTGCCTGCCATACAACCCCAAAATTTTCTTTATTTAATGCAATTCCACTTTTTCGCGAATCTAATTTTCTTTATTTAATTCGAATGCAAAACTTGCTTTCTTGTGAAAAATATATCAAGATTCCAAACTTCTGGAGCCATGTTTACGTACTCATTTGCAAAGTCTATAAGTTTTTGTACCCTATACCGCTATGTGATGAGAGTATGGGTCTGTGCCGATGGCTGTAACTACTATAAATAGCATACCACGATCCACCTTTTATTGTGCCGATCGACTCAAAATCATTTTCTGAGTCAATTTAGCTATGTCGTTCATCCGTCTGTCTGTCTGGTTGTTTGTCTGTCTGTATGTCCGTCCATCCGTCCATCTGTGTGTCCATTTTTAATCAAATATGTCACAAATATGAAGATATTTTGATGAAATTTGGGTTATAACTTTTTATCTATAATTGCATGAATGGTATTGAAATTGATGGAAACCGGTGCATGTTCAGATCCAGCCTCCGTACAAAAAACCCCTATCATACCATTGAAATTGTTATACAATCTAGATTATCATATACAGTGGCGACATTTGAAATAGCTCGTTTCAGTTGCATTAATATGAATTTGTTGCCGCAGATAAGAAAAGCTCATATCGGAAGCTATTTTTATATCAGGATCAGGTCGAAAAATGGACCGATCAAGACTATATTTAACAAGGTCGCTAATTTTTCTCAAAAAGAAATACCAACTAAATTTGAGTAAAATATATACAAAAATGTGTTTTGATAAACTTAAGTGAAAATCGGGAAACAGGCTTATATGGGAATTATTCGATCTCGTAGGGGTCATTTGTATGGGAGATAGGTCACTAGTGAACATTCACTAGTGAAAGACTTCTGACTGACACATATAAAATTTTAAGGTTTACATGGACGCGCAGACAGACGGATGCACGGACATCGCTAAATCGGCTTAAAAACTGATTCTGAGTCGATCAGTGTAAACAAAGGGGGATCTAGGTCACGTATTTTTGGTAGTTACAAATATCAGCACAAACTCTTTATGCCCTCACCACATAGTGTTTAATATGAATATATTGAAATTAATGAAAATCGGCACATATCCAGACCTAGCCCCATACAAAAACTCCCATCAGACCGACTAAAATGGTCGTAGTATCCAGATTATTTTATAGATACATATATATATTAATAAAATTTGGTATATGTTTATGTATTATAACCACTAATCGGTAGTCCAGAAATAACCCTGTATAACGATTTTTAGTTATCGTCCCCACAGAAAGCTGATTCTCGGTCTTTACTTAAATCTATCAGAAACATGTAAGAAAATTATAGTCGGTCTAGACCGACCATGCCTACTGGATATAAAAAATAAGCATAAACCAAATTTTAGTGGCATTGTTATTAATTTGTTTGCCTTCGGATATGAAAAAGTTCATATCGGATGCTATATTTATATGGGAACTAGGTCGAAAAATGGACCGATCCTGACCATATTTGTTAAGGTCACTTAGTTTTTGAAAAAACATATACAAATCAAATTTGAGAAAAATCGGTGCAATATTTTTGCTTTTGATAAATTTAAGTGAAGATCGGGAATTAGCTTCATATGGGGGCTATGACTAAGAATTGTCCGATAGGGTTTATTTTTGGACTACTGATTAATGGATGTAATAAACACGCAGAAACCCAATTTGACCGAGATCTATATGATAATTTTGATATAGCAATTTAGTCGATCTCATAGGGGTGATTTGTATGGGGACTAGGTCTGAACATGGACCGATTTTCACCAATTTCAATAGAGTTCATGCTATGGCCGATAGAAGCTTACATACTAAAATATGTCCACATTTGCGACCTCTAGTTTGATTACAAGGTTTACATGGACACTCAGACGGACGGACGGACGGACGGACGAACATCGTTAAATCGACTCAGAAAGTGATTCTGAGTCGATCGGTCGATAGGTGAAATATTTTTGTAGTTGCAAACATTTGCACAAAGTCATTATACCCTGACCACATAGTGGATACAGTATAAAAATATATATGGGGGTTTCATGTCAAGTGCACCAACTTTTGAAACCGATGTCTTCCGATCGGGATGAAATTTGCACCAGGTTAGTCCTATTGGATAGAAGTTTAAACACAATTTTTCAACAAGATCGGTCCAGATCTCTCTGAGTTAGAGGGCATCAAAATTTTAGATTTTGGCTATACAGGTGTTTTTTCTCATCCATGTAACTTATTACCTATTGTTCCTAGAAAATTTTCTCCCAAATAGTTTAGATAGCTATTTCTTCAATATTTCGCAAAAAAATACTTTAAAAAAAAATTTTTTTTTAGACTTTTTTTTTGCTAAATCAAAGCATTTTTTGCCTTTTTCTTCAAAAATGGCATATTTTTTTTTTTTTTTTTTTTCATAAGTAAACTTAGTATTTTTCCTTTAAGAGCTTTTTGGTCGCTTAGTGGGATGGGAGTGGGATATCTATGAAAATAAATGTTTTGTAACTCAAGACAACGGTTTTTAAATTTTTCACAAATGCACTATTTTTAATTTTTTCCTATTTGTGTGTAAAACTTACAAATAAAACTTATACTGAGAAACTAGACAAATTAGCCTTACCGAAGATATGTAACATACCTTCATAACATAACAGAAGAGAATGGTTCTCTGTAATCTGAAAGAGTTATTTGCAACATTTCAATCTGAACACGAGGATGTTAGAATTGGCTTCACGAAATTTACCCAAATGAGGCCAAAACATTGCGTTTTGGCAGGAAGCAGCGGAACTCACACAGTATGCGTTTGCATTTACCATGAAAATGTTAAACTGATGTTGAAGGAAATCAACTTAAAGTATTTAACAGATGATTCGGCAGAAGATTTACACGATTACCGCGATTGCCTTGCATTGACTATGTGTCCTAAGGCAACAACTTCTTGCCACTTAGATGCATGAACCAATTGCCCAAAAACCACATTCAACAAAGAAAATTTAATCAACTCTTTAGATCGAGGATATATAGAGGAGGTCAAATTTGATTATTGGATTCAGACTGACAGATGCACATCGAAAACAATCATTTTAAATGTGAATGATTTTGTGGAAGAAATGTGTACAGGATTGCTAAACTTGAGAACCCATGACTTTTTAGTCAAAGAGCAATGGTCATTCTTCAAGGATTTGAAGATACATTTAAAGTCTGGTGAATTTGTTATTTCATATGATTTCGCAGAAAACTATAAATATGTTCTTCAGGATGCCATACAAACATTCCACTTCAATAACGACCAAGAACTATATTCACAGTAGTTATTTACTACATGAAAGATGAAAAACTGGAACACAAAAGTATGGCAATCATATCCGACGATTTAAAACATGATACCGTTGCAGTTTATGAGTACCAGAAGATAATACTAAAATATCTAAAATCTAAATTTACAGTAAAGAAGGTATACTACGTTTCGGACGTAGCTCGTCAACATTTTAAAAACAAAAGTAGCTTCGCAAATCTTATGGCTCTTGAAAAAGATTGTGGAATGCCAGCTGAGTGGCATTTTCATCCTACTGTTCATGGTAAAGGAGCATGTGATGACATTGGAGCAAACCTTAAAAGAAATGCAGCGAAGTATAGCCTCCGTGCTCTCATCAAGATCGCATCTTAGATGCGACTGCTTTATTCCATTGGGCAAAGAGTTATTGTAAAGAAACTAAAATATTTTTTAGTAGCAAAGAGGATCATCAGGAAACATTGAAAACACTGAAAAGCAGATTCGATGCTGCGGTAACAATCGATGGCACCGCTCAATACCAAGCTTTTATACCGCTTGTCGATGGAAGACTCAAGTTGAAAAAGTTTTCTGCCTCTATTCAATGCGATTGCTTTCCAAAGCCAACAAATAAACCAGCAGCGGAATCAAAGCAGAACCTAGTAACGCCAAGAAAGGGTGGACCAAAAAACGCAGTAAATAAAGGCGACAAAAAAGCTGGATGAAGGACTGGGTATTTAAAAATTTACAAGACTTAAATACTTCATCAGCTACAATAAATTAAGTATAAAAATAGTTATGATATAAATGGATCTAATGTAATTAAGATTAAATTTTATTAAATTATTTATCTTTTTATTTTTAACATTATTATTATTATACATTAATTTAATTATTATAACAAATAAATAAAAAATAATAATTTTTCAACATTTCTATAGAAAAAAAGTGATTTTTTTTCCTGAGGTTAACATATTCTGGGTATTACAGTATCGAGGGTATGAAATTTTAGTTAGGTATGTTACATACCTTCGGAAAGGTTAATTTGTCTAGTTTCTCAGTATAAGTTTTATTTGTAGGGTTTTACACACAAATAGGAAAAAATTCAAAATAGTGCATTTGTGAAAAATTGAAAAACCCTTGCCTTGAGTTACAAAAGATTTATTTTGATAGATATCCCACTCCCATTCCACTCAGCGACCAAAAAGCTCTTAAAGGAAAAATCCTAAGCTTTCTTATAAAAAAAAAAATAAAATGGCCTTTTTCAAAAAAAAAAAGGCAAAAAATGCTTTGATTTAGCAAAAAAAAAAGTCTAAAAAAATTTTTTTATTTTTGTATTTTTTTCCGAAATACTGAAGAAATAGCTATCTAAACTATTTGGGAGAAAATTTTCTAAGAACAATAGGTAATAAGTTACATGGATGAGAAAAAACACCTGTTTGGCCAAAATGTCAAATTTTGATCCCATCTAACTCAGAGAGATCTGGACCGATCTTGTTGAAAAGTTGTGTTTAAACTACTGTCCAATAGGACTAACCTTGGTACAAATTTCATCCCGATCGGAAGACATCGGTTTCAAAAGTTGGTGCACTTGACATGAAACCCCCCATATATTGCATAGATTTTTTAAAAATTGGTTTAATTTTTTTTTTTTTTTTTTGATAAAAGTGACTTTCATCAGACCGTTTTTAACTTAATCCCCTCATAAAAATAACATCTGATATGAACTTTTTCATTTCTGCACAAAATAATAATAATACCACTAAAATTTGGTTTATGCTTATTTGGTTTCTGCCTGTCCGTCTGTGTGTCCATGTAACCCTTTTAACCAAACTACAGGTCATATGAATATATCTTTACGAAAGTTTGTGTGCAAGCTTTCGTCGGCCATAGGACGAGCGCTATTGAAATTGGGGAAAATCGGTGCATGTTCATACCTATTCCTCATAAAAATTACACCTATGAGATCGACGTAAATTGCCCGAAGATCCAAATTATCATATAAATCTAGTCAATTTTGGTTGGTATATGTTTATTACAACCATTAATTAGTACCCTCCAAAAAAAGGTATAGAGCCATTTTTAGTCACAGTCCACATATAAAGGTGATTCCCGATCTTCACTAAAATCTACCTAAAAACAAAAGTAATGCTGCACACATTTTTCTCAATTTAGTTGGAATATTTTTTGCGAAAAATAATTGACTTCAGCAAATATTGTCAGGATCGGTCTTTTTCGCCTAAGTAGTAGAGTCCTAGACAGAGGAACCGATATGATATGAATAATGTCGGCAGACAGAAAATTTATGCTTAATTTATTTATATCCAAATAGCTCGAGTTGCTCATTTACTACTCGAGCAGCTCGAGTAGCTCCATACTCGAGTAATAGGAAGCTCTACTAAAATGTTCATAATTCAATATATTTTATTAAAATTTTTATTAATATTTAAAATTTTCACCTTCAAGTGTACGGATACTTTTTGTAGCAAGTGTATGTATGTATCATTTATATATACACTTAAAGAGTTTAGTTGGTAATTATACTCGTAAAACAACTACACAATTGAAATTGTAAATACGATAACATCTGGCAATTAACTTAAAATTTAATCTTTTCATTATAAAATAAAGCAAATTATTATTTATTTTTCACTAACGATTCATGGTTCAGGTGACAGAACACTTAAAAGAATAAATTTGTCAAACTGTCGATAAAAAGTGAAATTCGGAATTAACTTAAAATATTTAATATAACTTTTTGAAGTGTAGTCCTCAGTAACAAAATATACACATAATACAAAACTGTTACAAATTGAAATTTGGTTATATGTATGAGTATATATTGTATAAACATTAGTGCGGATCGATTTTGTCAAATAAACAAATTTCGTAAGTTTGTAGCACTAAAACGATGCAGATTGGGGACGAAGTTGAAAAAAATTTACACAGCCTATTATCGTCGGAAGTAAAATTTGTATAAAAAAAAGTTTTTAATCTTAGCAGAAAAGGAGAGTTTTTGTCAAGAGTTAACGAGCTAATCAACTCGACAACAACCATCGTATGATTTATACTCATATTACCCTTTTTTCTTAAATCAGGACAACTCAACTTTCATGCCGGACACTTGTTTCGTTCCATTTATTGTGTGTTTGTTTAAAAACATTTTACGTTCTCAGATATAAATCAATTTAAATTATGTTTAAATATCATTATTTGGAATTTAATAGATTGTGATATTATTGAAAACAAAAGCAATATACCACAAACTACATTCAGCAGAACTGTAAATCAGTTTTGAACAGTATCAATATATAGATGGACACATGTATGGTATGATGGTTAGGGCATTCCATATACTGTGGAACAATTTTGGTGTTATTGTCTGGGGGTTGAGAAATTCTAAGTCAGTTGAAAGTACTACGCCAGTATAGTAAAACCTCCTAATGGTTTGCCGTTCTCAGGCCAAACCTTGTTTTTAATGACCTTTTTAATTTTTTCCACATCCTGATGTTTGTTTTCTTAGTTTTTCAGCTATAACTCAAGAACCATTGATGATTCAGCAAAATTATAGGTAAAGCTTAAATAGTTAATTTTTATTAATATATCCATGTAAAAGCAAGTAAGAATTATAGTCGGTCTAGGCCGAGGATACGATATCTCTTAGGTCCAACTATTTAGATATAGAAAATAAGCATACACCAAATTTGACTTGCTTTGTTGTTAATTTTTTTTTCGGATATAAAAAAGTTCATATCGGATGCTATATTTATATGGGTACTAGGTCGAAAAATGGACCGATCCTAACCATATTTGGCAAAGTCACTTTTTTTTTGCAAAAATATATAAATACCAAGTTTGAGAATAATCTGTGCAATATTTTTGTTTTTTTGATAGATTTAAGCACAGCTCAGATTTACTCGATTTTACTCGCGAGTGAAAAATACTCGCGAAGAAGAGTACTCGAAGAGTACGAGTGTTACAAAAAGTTTACTCTCCACTCGTTTATTTTATGTGGGAGTACTCGCGAGTACTCCTTTTTAAAAATTAAGAGTGGGAGTAAAGATCTTCGAAATAGAGTGAGAGTTTACTCTTAAGAGTTTTTGTTTATTGAATTTATTTATTACACGAGTAATAATATAAGGATGGAAATAAAAATAGTATATGTGTAAAATGCAGTGACTTTTTAATATTTTATATTTTTAAGTAGTCCATTATTTAATTTTAGTATCAAAATATTGTCGAGTGTTTCTTTTTTAAGGCTGGTTCGTCTTGATGTCAATATTAATGCCAATGCGCTAAATGCTCATTGTAGCCGTGACTCCGAGTATAACTCTCTTTGTTTAAATAAAAAAAAAGTTACAGGAACAGGCCATCAGTCTTTCTCATACAGTGCGCGTGTGCGGAGCAATTAGTTTATTTTATTTATATTTTCTTATATTTTCTTTTATGTTATATTATATTATAATGAATAATAAAGAAATAAATAATGAAACGCGAAAATATTTTCGTTATGACAGTGAAGACAAAAAACACAATTTGTGAAATTGACAATTGTGGAAAAAATTAAATGGAAAATTTTTAATCTCAAATTTAAAACGACACATAACATGCTTTCATAAAACTGTTGCTGGCATTTTAAAATTTGTCAATTTAGAAGAAATTAGTATGGATGAAAAAACATTAATCCGTGGTTGTGTAGAATTGATATCAATCAATAATGTCCCATTTAAGCTGTTTGATTCAAGGGGATTTAAAACAATTGTTGATCCAATGTGCAATGTACTTGGAATTCATATTAATTCGTCTAACATTGTTGAAAAAATTGATAAAGCTGCGAAAGATGTAAGGGACTTAACTGCACAAGATGTCAAACTGAAAATGTTATCTATAAAAGTAGACAGCGTAACAAGGTTTGGAAAGAGCGTTTTGGGAATCAACGCACAATATTGCGAGAATGGTACATATATCAATTGGAATTTTCTTTAGAAATGTTAAATTAAAATTTATTATATACTTATCAGGAAAAATTATCATACGAACACTAGGTATGATAGAAGTTCTCCAGAAATATACTGCTGAGAATTTGAAGGAAGAAATATTAACAACTCTTTGAAAATACTCCATTCCAATTGACCACATATACTCCTGCATAGTGGAAAATGGAGCACATATGATAAAAGAAGAAGAAATAGAATTACAAGAAAATGAATTCAATAGCTCTGTTTCTGAAGTAGATCATGAGGAGAACGACAATTTTACTGACGATATAAGAATTTTTGATCTTACTGAGAGTGCCTGCAGCAAAATATTTTCTACAGTAAGATGCGCGGCCCATACCACACAACTTGTTGTCCATGACGTGTTGAAAAGAAACGAATATTTTATGCAACGTATAAAAAATATTCGCGATGTTAAGAAAAGTAAATCCCAGGGGTACAAGTCAGCGTTCATTTATAGCAACGCAACTAAACCTCCACTTGACGTATCAACTAGGTGGAATTCGACTTATGTCATGTTGGCCAGCCTAAGGAAAACCAAATAGTTTTACATAAACCTTGCTGAGTTCCATGTTGAAATGAGCATTGAAGAAGATAAATGGCAATTCATTGACCAATTTATTGCAGGATTTCATCCGCTCTTCATTTTAACAAAAAAATTGCAAGAGGAACAACTAATAATAGGTAAGAGTACAAGCACCTGAACTTTATTTTTCATATAAATCGCTTAATAAACAAACTTTATATGTGATTTTTTTAGAAGTTGGAGAATAACCAATACTCGAATGATATTATACATTATATGGACAAATGTACACAGAAGTTACTTGACAATGATGCATTTCGTTCTGCAGTGTACGTTGATCCAAGATTTAACTTTGCTGGATCAGCTTACTTTACGGCTGAACAGCGCAAGAGCGCAGAGATACACATTGTTAAGTTATGGAATATCATTAAAATCATTGGTCCATCCCACCCCGTAGTTGAAAATTCTCCATCACCTCTTCAACCGACATCAGAATTAGACTTGTTTATTCAGTCAGATGCCGAATGTGCAACCGAACCATCTGCTGAACTAATTACTTCAATTAATATAAACCAAAAGTTAAGAAGGTAAAATTTTTTAAAAATTTTAACTTTTTTATGTTAGTGTAAAAAATATTATTTTCTAGATTAATTTTATCGAAGCGGGAGTCATGCAGTACGGACATTATGCAATGATGATCATGCAAAACAGTTGACGAGCTACAATTATATGAACTGCTTCAAGTTATACTCGGAGTTCAAGTCTCCGTAGAACAAGCATTTAGCGCATTGGCATTAATAGTGACATCAAGTCGAACCAGCCTTAAAAAAGAAACACTCGACAATATTTTGATACTAAAATTAAATAATGAACTACTTAAAAATATAAAATATTCAAAAAATATAAAATATTAAAAAACCTAAAAGGATACAATTCCCACTGTCATTAATTATGATTGCAAAATTCTTAACGAGTGCTATGTAGCTGTGTAATTAACTTCAAATAACTACATACAAAAATACATAATTACATACATTCGTTCATTCATTCATTCATACATATACATAAATATATTTTATAAAATAAAACTATTAAAAAAAAAATAAAGACTAGAGTACTCGGCAAGTGTATAATCTGCTCGATTTCGAGCGTATTTTACTCGCACTCAAAATCGAGCAAAGCATATGCGCTCTTATTCGAGTGGCATAGAAAAATAGAGTATACTCGAATTTTTTTCTTCACTCGCCGGAGTACTCGCGAGCGAATTCGAGCGAGTTTCACTCTCTACTCGAATTCGAGCGAAGATTTCGGAGCTCTGGATTTAAGTGAAGATCGGGAAGCAGCTTTATATGGGGGCTATGACTAAGAATTGTCCTATAGGGTTTCTTTTTGGACTACAGTTTAATGGGAGTAATAAACATACACAAGCCAAATTTTACCGAGATTTATAAAATAATTTGGATTTTATGACAATTTAAGTTGATTTCATAGGGGTCATTTGTGTGGGGACTAGGTCTGAACATGGACCGATTTTCACCAATTTCAATAGCATTCATGTTATGGCCGATAGAAGCTTACATACCACATTTCATCAAAATATATTCATATTTGCGATCTGTAGTTTGATTAAAAGGTTTACATGGACACTCAGACAGACGGACATCGCTAAATCGATTCAGAAAGTGATTCTGAGTCGATCGGTATAATGAAAGATGGATCTAGGTCATATATTTTTGGCAGTTACAAACATCAGCGCAAATAAATTACACCCTAATAATATTAATATTAATAGGTAAGGCGATTTCTTGTGACCGATGATTTGTTAAACAATGTTTTCCCGATTTTCACGAAACGTATCTTATTTGAAAGGTATTTCATTAAAGCTGTCCACCAGACTTCAGATTTTTAAATTTTAAACTTTTTTTTAAAGTTGCTACTAACACATACATAAAATTATATAATCTATGTGTGTGTTTATTAAATTTGTTAATGTGTTTGCAAAAAAAATTTGAGTTTGTTTTCTTCGTTCACAATAATGATTGTGTTGAATTGAAAAATTATTTTGGACATAGCATACCTTTCGGGTCAATAATTTATTAAATGAAACAATAAAATTTCCTAGAATTTGCACTCGAATTTCTAGTGTTGGAATCTGCTAGTAGGGTATAAATAGAACAAGTAAGAAAATTAAAGTCGGTCTAGACCGACTATACGATACCCTATACCATGCGTTTAGAACCCTATCTCTTAGGCCCAACTAACTGGACATAGAAAATAAGCAAAAACCAAATTTGAGTAGGATTTTTATTATTTTTTTTTGGCTACAGATATGAAAAAGTTCATATCGGATGCTATATCTATATAGGGACTTGGTCCAGAAATGGACCGATCCTGATCATGTTTGGTAAAGTCTCTTGTATTTTGCAAAAATATATACAAACAAAATTTGAGAAGAATCAGTGCAATATTTTTGTTTTTTAATAGATTTAAGTGAAGATCCAGAAGCAGCTCTATATGGGGTCAAAGACATCATTTTTGGACTATTCATTAGTGGATGTAATGAACGCATACAAACCCAATTTGACTAAGATCTATATGACAATTTGGATCTTATGGCAATTTATGTCGATTTCATATGGGTAATTTGTATGGGGGCTAGGTCTGAACATGGACCGATTCTTACCAATTTCAATAGCGTTCATCCTATGGCCGATAAAAGCTTATATACCAAATTTCATCAAAATATATTCATATTTGCGACCTGCAGTTTGATTACAAGGTTTACATGGACACACAGACGGACGGACGGACATTGTTAAATCAACTCAGAAAGTGATTCTGATTCGATCGGTATAATTAAAGATGGGTCTAGGTCAAATATTTTTGGTTGTTACAAACAGCAGCACAAAGTCATTATACCCAAACCACATAGTGGTATAGGGTATAATAAAAACTACCGATTTATGTTTGATTTAATATTAAAATATCACTCATACGTGTATATATTTTCTACTCTACTAATAAATAATAATCATACGTCCGGAATAATTGTGTTATAAAAAAAAATTATATAAAATGGGAAAAAAAATTAAAATTTTTGGAAGATTGCATTCGATAAAATAAGACCTTTCTCAACCCCAAGACTGGCTGTTGCACTGTGGTATCGATATACCGAAAATTGTTATATCCCAGTTAAGACTGATAAACAAAATGAATTTGAGGGGACTTCAGGGCTAAAACTCAGTGTGGCATTTCTTAATTAAGACCTGGGGCTAATCATCTCATTCGATATCGAGTAAAATTAATCGAAATTCCATATTATGGTTTATTTTAAGAAGACGAACAATAGTCAGAACTCGTTTCACTTTTACTATAAACTATGGACCATAACTCATTAGCTAAAATTACTCTTGACCCCTGTTGTCGGTCAACTAATGGACAACATGCTCTTTTTAAAGGGCTGCTCTTAGATATATTTTTATATTGCGTTTGAAAATCTCATTTATTTGATTTATATTTACATTTATTCATACAAAAATAGAATTTTTTAAATCCAAAGGAATTTTGTTGAATTTGGAAACTCTGGCTGAAATAATATATTGTACAGTTCTTGTTGTACAAAGTTTTTGTTTTTTAAGGACTTCTTTGTAGTAAGCTCTTTTTTTGGCTATCACATACCAATTACCAAACAAAATAACATAAACGACGAAAACAATAAAAAAAAAATAACAAAGTTCTCAGTATGCTCGTGTGTAGTAAAAGAATAAATTTGTTTACTAAGGCTATCAGGATATAGATGCCTACGGTTGGTTATTTGAATCTTTATGGATTAGCTAGTGAATATGGTTAAAAAGGTGGAAATTGAATTGTTTGTAATAGTTAAATTATGCAATGATATAGCGAAATGCTATTAGTTACCGTACAAATAATTTTAGTATTGTACAAGAAACATCTGTAGGCAATAAAAATGTTTTATTTTATAAAAGCACGTCTAAACTGTTAGAGAAAGTGCAAATGCACCATAGAGAATTTATTTATATAACCAGGGGTCTAGTTTTCGCAGTCGTAAGCGAACGTATTTTTGTTCGAACGTGCGAATTTTTGTACTTTGGGAATTTTCTTATACGATAACGATTAATATGTAGCGATATTTATGATTTTGGGATTCGATAAAAAGTTATCATTCGAATGCAACCTTGCGAAATTTTACTCGTTAGCAAAATAGCATGCGAAAAGACATTTTTCTCCAAAAAAAAGGAAATGTTCGTTCAAAATATATATAATATATTTAAAAAAATATTTATTTTAGTAATTTTAGGTCAAAAATAAATAAATAAATAATAAAATTTTTAAATTTATATAAATTTTCAATCAGAGCCAATGAAGTGTATACGATTATGTGTGTGTCCTAAGTGTCTCTCGGTATCAAAGAAAATTTACTGGATATTTTTCGAAGTCACGCGTATAATTTCACTATCTTCGGCCGTCATATTTTGCTTATAACCACAACGAACTACCGTATCTACGAAAACAGAATATTTTACATGAGTTTAGAAAAATAGATAGCAGAGATTTGTAAGTAACCAAACTGCTAAGAAAGTGATAAATATATTGCCATTATAGCTCCGGACAGCAGCGTGGAACGAAGATTTTGAAGCAACGAGAAGTTTTTTAATAAATAAAGGTTTAGAAAGCCTTGTTGTAATAGGAGATCTAAATGTGCGAATAGGAAACTTACAACAACCCCTTGATGAATTCCTTATGTCAAAATTTAAAGCTGCTATGCACACAAGAACGTCACAAGATGCGGTTATAAATTCAAAGGGTAAAATGTTTTTTGAGTTCTGCAAAGATTTTGGACTACATGTTGTAAATGGACGTACAAAAGGAGACGAATCAGTAAATGATATATATATGTGCATTAGCACACGATAATTTGGAATTGATTGAAACTTTCAAAACTACCAAAGCGTGGTCTGACCACATGCCAATAGTTTTAACTTTGAAGGTTACTGGCACAAATTTTGAAAATCGATTGAAGCTGCTGCCAAAATTAATATGGAATGAGAGAAAAAAGGATGAATACAGAGAAAAACTTAACCAACAATTAAATATTCGTAAGCAGCAAACAACAGTATTAAATCTACAAGAAATCACAGAAGTTATAAAAGCTGCAAATCCAATCTGTAATTATAATAGAATCCAAATTAGGAAGGAAAATTAATGGTTTAATTTTAATTTTCAACGCATTAAATTTGTATCGGCAAGAAACTACAAGAATTAACAAAGATAAATGTCTATTGGAAAACAAAAAATATAAAGAAGTGTGTGAAAGAACTAAAGTTGAATACTACAAAAGCCTAGAAAATAAAATTAATTTAGTAAAAATCAATAAAGATTAAAGGTACAGAACTTCAATATAACCCTGAAATAGATGCTCACGTATTTCAAAATTATTTTTTTAATCTACTGAATCCTCCATTTATATCGAATGATCTTGTGTATGCGGCAAATTTTATAACGATGATGATATGGATCGACCAATAAATGCATTAAAAATAAGAAATGTATTGGCCAAGGCAAAATAAATATAACAAGGCTCCTGGAGAGGACCGAGTAAGTTACGAATTTTTTTAAAATGCAAGTGATAGATTTATAGAAGAACTTACAAATTCATACAATATTATATTTGAAACAGCAAAATTAGATGAAAAGTTCATTACAAGTATAATCTTTCACATTTGACAAGTAAGAAAATTATAGTCGGTCTAGACCGACTATACGATACCCTATACCATGCGTTTAGAAACCCTATCTCTTAGGCCCAACTAACTGGACATAGAAAATAATAATAAAAACCAAATTTGAGTGGGATTTTTATTAATTTTTTTGGCTGCAGATATAAAAAAGTTCATATCGGATGCTATATCTATAAAGGGGCTAGGTCCAAAAATGGACTGATCCTGATCATGTTTGGTAAAGTCTCTTGTATTTTGCAAAAATATGTACAAACAAAATTTGAGAAGAATCAGTGCAATATTTTTGTTTTTTAATAGATTTAACTGAAGATCGGGAAGCAGCTCTATATGGGGTCAAAGGGATCATTTTTGGACTATTCATTAGTGGATGTTATGAACGCATACAAACCCAATTTGAGTAAGATATATATGACAATTTGGATCTTATGGCAATTTATGTCATTTTCATATGGGTAATTTGTATGGGGGCTAGGTCTGAACATGGACCGATTCTCACCAATTTCAATAGCGTTCATCCCATGGCCGATAAAAGCTTATATACCAAATTTCATCGAAATATATTCGTATTTGCGACCTGCAGTTTGATTACATGCTTTACATGGACACACAGACGGACGGACGGACATTGTTAAATCAACTCAGAAAGTGATTCTGATTCGATCGGTATAATTAAAGATGGGTCTAGGTCAAATATTTTTGGTTGTTACAAACAGCAGCACAAAGTCATTATACCCAAACCACATAGTGGTATAGGTATAATAAACTCCAACGTTATTTTCTAAAAAAGATTTTAAGACTACCACCTTTTACACCGACATATATACTGCTTCTTGAAACTGGTGTCGAACACAATCATATATATACCTTGGACTTACACCTTCGCTACATTATAAAAACGTTACTTGATTTTAAAGTAAACTGGCAACCAAATCAGTTGACAAAATTAATTATCGAAAAAGAAGCATATTGGTATAATGATATCAAAATGTTAACCAGAAATGTAAACACATTATGTATGTTTTTCAGAATGTTACACTAGAGAACACTTGGAATGCTTAAGGGCCGATATTATAACTAACTAAACAGAAAAGATATGGAAATAAATAGAGAAAAGGCAGCAGCAACAGAACGTTTTTACTCTAAACTTAATTTTAGAGAGCAATAAATTTATTTTAAGATAAATAACATAAGTGTCATAAGCTTTATCTTTAAAGCAAAGTGTGACCTAGTGGAACTAAATGGAACAAGGTTTCAACAGCAAAGATCGCGTATCTGTTCATTATGTAATCTGAACGAAATTGAAAATATTCTTCATTTTTATCAGCAAATGCCCAATTCCTCGCCACATAAGGTAGCGGTACTTCAAAAATACTACCCTGACAGAAACTGAATTAATTAACATTCTCAGTGACGCTAAAAATTACTTTAATGAAATATCTCGTTATGTTATAGATGCGATAAGTTATAGAAAAGATCTAATTTTGGAATTTAATTATTAACTATTTTAAATATAGCTAAATATTATTTATCTTTCTCCGAATAATGACAAATAGTCATAGTCGTATGTTCTAATGTTCGTCATATTCCTTAAAGAAAAATTGTAATACAAAATTTAAATTAAAATAAAGAACAAATTAACTAAAGCTGCGATCACACTACGTGTTTTGCTTGTGTTTGTCTTAGTTTTTTAGCACGTGTAATTTGTAGACATAGTGTGAACCCTTTCAAACATTGTTTACGTACAACACATTTTGCAAGACATATATGTAAATTTTTCAATTAGAGCAGGTTCTATTTTGGCAAGACAAACATATGAAAATACATCACTGCTTGTGGTGAAAGAAAAACAGAGTAACTTATAAAGATTAATATTGAAAGAAAAATAAATTGCTTAATATTAATTAACAATTAAAAAATATATAAAATATATAACTTTATTTTTAACAATAAATTTTTGTAAATTCACAAATTAAATCAGCTGTTGTTTACATTTAGAGGTTATGTCATACGGAAATACATATGTACGTTTGAACGCAAAAATTATGAATCGTATGTAAAACGCCAATTTTGACACACAAACGGAATTGCGTATGGATCGTAAAACTGAATTTACATATGGAAAATACACATAGTGTAAACACACCTTAACTAAATATCTGGTGGGACTCAGCAAAGAGCCTAATAATAACATACTAGCAGATTCCAGCGCTCGAAATTCGAGTGCAATTTCTAGGCAGCTTTTTTTCAACTTAGCCAATTCACAAATCAACACTTTTATGGTTTATTATTATTGTGAATGAAGATAACAAACTCATTAACAAACACTTTAACAAATTTAATAAAACACATATATCATATGTGTAATTTTATGTATGTGTTAGTAGCACCTTTAAATGCAATTTACTTAAAAAATAAAGGAAAAAATTTAAAAATCTGTAAATCTGCAAAACGGTAAAAAAGAAATACCTTTCAAATAATATACGCTTGGTCAAAATTGGGATAAAACGATAGAACAAAACATCGGTCAGAAGAAATCGCTTAGCCTTTTAATAATACAGATTTATACTTGGCGTTTCTTTGTTTAGCTTTGAGATGTGGTTGGATGTATTTGAAGCTGTATACAAGTTAAGAATCTCTCCTATACGACCGAATGTTATCTCCCTGGGTTTTAGAGGTAAATATTGTAATCTTTGAACGATTTCCTAAAAGACGAGTTTATTCAAAATACCGTAAACGCACACGAAATTTTTTATTTTTGCACATTTTGTGTAATATAGTGTCAAACGCCTTTTCATTATATAGGAAAAAAATTCATTATTTCAAATTCCACGGCTACCTGGCTTCAATATACGAGGGAGGTCCCAGAACAAGCCGTATTGACAAAGAAAACGCAACAAATTTGGGGAAAATTTTCGTTATTTCTCAACGTATATTTATAGGTTCGATACCCTGTTTATAGTAAGAACTGTCTAGCTCCTTTAAAATAGCCTCTTCATTGTTGGCAAAACTTTTACTGTCGAGCCATTTTTTCAAGTTTTAAATAGAAAATAATTCGAGGCAGCTAGATCTGGTGAATAAGGTGCGTGTTGAATAATTCGAACTGAAATCCATGGATTTTGGTCATCGCAATAGTGGTTGTGAGAACTGGTATGTTGCCGTGATGAAACAACACTTTCTTTTTCGCCAAATGCGGCCCTTATTCCTTAATTTCATCACCTAGACGCCTCAATAAGTTGGCATAATACTCGAAATTGATTATTTTTCTTTTTGAAGTTTATCAATAAAAAATTATTCCACGATAATCCCAAAAAATAGTCACCAGTTAGAACTGGCTTCGCCTTCTTTGCAAACGATTCTAAAATTTCAAACGATTCCACAGTTTAGACTGTTACTTTGTCTCAGGTGTGAAGCGGTGGACCCATGTCTCATCCATGGCTACTAATCGATGCAAAAACTTGGCTTTATTGTAGTGAAACATCGGCCAACACTTGATTGAAACATCTTCACAACGCTGTTTTTTGTTCTATTGTGAGCAAACGCGATACCCAACTTGCGGCCAGCTTTCTCATCTCCAAATTTTCGGTCAATATGCGATGTATTGCACTTTTTGAAATGCTTCTCATTTCAGCTAGCTGACGAACCTTCAGCCGACGATCAGCCAATGCTATTTTCTTGATTTTCTTCACCGTTTCTGGCGTGACCACTTCAATTGATCAACCACTGGCGAAAAGTCCGTTTTTCGAGTGTAAAATATCAAAAATGTAATGATGCAGTTTATTAGAGAATTGTTTAATTAAGAGAAATTTTTTTCTAGAAATTCTTTTCCGTCCAAAATAACGGGGCATAGTCACCTAAACGAAACTCCCTCACATCTTCATGAATTTCAATGGTCCGGGTAGATAATTTCTTTGTGTCATATCAATTTGATGTAAGTATATTTGAAAAATATAGTATTTCACCATAATTTTGAAAAAAAAAAAAAAATTTAATGTAAACAAATAAATTAATAAATAAAAAAATAATTGGATAACAATAATAGTTTAAAAAATAATCAGGTTTTTGGCACTCAAAAATTCAGTATTTTTAATTTTCTTGGACAAAAAAAAAATGTAAGCTTTATCGACCTTTGTGTTCTGGTTGAAAAAAAATAAAGGTGAGGGTGCATTCTTTTGATTTAATAAATAATATTCGGATAATATTGTATATTGTTGAACAAAGTTATAAATTTTATAAAAAAAAAAGTCACACGAAATTTCATTTCAGTAATTCAAAGAAACACGATATAAAATGGTGAATACTTCAAGTCCCATGTGTTTTAAGAAGCTGAAGAAACTCGAGAAGCTTGAAATAAGGACTATAGAAGGTATAGTCTAATGTCGCAACAAATACTAATGTTTTCCACCGTTTTCTTGTATCGTCAGATACGACGATGTCGTTAAAGAAATGAAGAAGATGAATAAAAGTCTATATTTGGATACATGTAAAAATATTTATCAGCCGTTTATCTTGTTTCAGCTAGTTTTTTTCATGGAAATATATTGTTACTTCTAGCTTTTAAGCCGAATTTCAAAACTTTTGCAGTTTATTTCTAACTGAAACAAACTTTTTTTGGGTTATATGGGCGGTAGGCATGGCATATTTCTGTAAAACTTTGGAAACATCTCTACTTCATTTTACTGATAACTTGAGTTAAGTTACAAGACTTTGAACGAAGAAACAAAAATTCGGGTCCAAAAATTAATATTCGGATTACATGGTGTATTTAAGGATGATTGAGTGTGTAATTCAAATTGTTTTCTGTAATCACTTACGACTTGCAATAAGTATTGCTTTTCTTTAATTTAATATTATTATATTAATTTTATATTTCATATTCTTTTAAATAAAATGTCTTTTGTTAGCTTTGGGTCATTTGTGGGTCTTCTTATTTTATTTAGAAAATTAGAGATAGTTTTTATACACAAAATAAGTTTATAACAAAATTGGTTAAAAGTTGTTTTAATTTATATTCGCGAGCAATAAGCAGATAATTGCACTAAAGATATATCGCAATGGATTATTTTGATCCCAGGAGCACTGAAGGGTTAAAAAAAATAAAAATTAATCGAATTATTTTTCTTAAATTCTAAATAGTGGTTTCTTCGAGTTTAATGGAAAAACTCGTTTTCGTTAATCTTATATATTAAAAGAATTTATGAAAACTAAAGTCAGTCCGTCTGGCCGTTCTATCCGGCCGATTTCCTTCATTTTTTTAAATGAAAGGTATTTAGACACAGATATGTCATCAAGCATTGGAATTTACTCAACTCCCACCTTACTCAAGTTATACTTTTTTCAAGATTTTTTTTAATATGTTCCTTTACTCAAACCTCTATAACTAGAGTTCTAATTAAGGTAAGCTGTTGACATAAGTCTAAGAACACTGAGTGGATCAAGCTCTTTCTTTTGAGCTATTAACTGCTGAAATTCGTTGGGTTTGAGGAAAGTTATGCGTGGACAGTCAACTTTACTTTTACTGTACGTTAACTTCTCTTGGCATATTTTGGCATTACTGTACGTTAACTTCTCTTGGCAAATTTTAGTATTATATTATAAAAATTAATATAATATAATGTTGCGGAGCAGCAGGGGTCCTCTAGTTTTTATTTTTTTTTTAAAATATCTTATTTAAAAATATCTTAAAATCCAATGCTGGCCTTGGCAAATAATGGGTTAACGTTCTCGGATTTATCCCAAATTTTAAGAACGGAAGTTCTACACATTTGGTTATTATATTTTAAGTGTCGCATCAAAAAATTCAGCAGCACTTACAAAATATTTGAATATTTTGAATAAATTGACTTTTAATAGCTTGGGGTCATATGTGACCCCAATTTCAAAAGGGTTAATAGGGTCATATCATTCTTTTTCCGAAACCCTAGGCTATTAAGATAAAATATAACATTTAAAAGTAGAAAATTGATGAATTTTTGATACAAAGTATTTAGAAAGAGTACATTTACAGAATATTTTACAAAAATCCCATTTTTCTCGAAATCCGCAAAAATAAAATCCTTTTAAAAAAATTCTGCCATTGGGATTTACTTTAATATTGACACAGTTAATCTGTAACATGTATTTAACAAAACCTTAAAGTGTCAGATCCATTTTTTTTAAATTTTGTATAAGAAGATTTTTTAAAACTTGAAAAAGGAGTTTTCAAAATTGTATCAAAAAAATTTCCCATTTTCGGTCTCAATGCGCAATAGGTTAACAACGTGGTAATAAAACAATACTTCATATCTGATTAGTTCTAGGTATAGAGAAAAAAAAAATTATGGCATTAGTCAATTTCTTAAAGTTGAAAAAAATGCTATAAAATTTCATGACCTAGTTTTTTTTTCACAAAAGTGGTTTGGGGTATTTGCAATTTCTTGGCGAATTTTTATTATATTTTGAATTTTTATACCTTTTTGAAAATATAATTAAATACTAATCCCGATTCTTACACCAACTTGTCGGAAAAATTAAACTATAGACTATATATATATAGACTATGGTCAATTTCGATGAAACTTAAAAGTTTTCTTAACGGAGTTGATAAAAGGCTCTGGGTCAAATTTCAATGTTCCACGAGCTCTTCTTATACTTTTTGCAAAGAAATGAATGAAACGATCCCACTGTGCGGTGTTCGTCTTGCCAGCTCCTACAGCCTTGTTTAAACTCTGCCATCCAATATTTTGTAGATGTATACGAAGGAACATACTCAGCCAGGGTAGAATCAATCTCGGCTTTAATATTGATTGGACTGAGATCTTTCAAATGAAAGTATTGAATCAGATAACTGTAAACAATTTTTTCCACGTTTTCAAATTCACTGAGATTGTTTACTTTTGATGGCGCCATCTATAAGTCAGGTCGGGTTGTTCTGGGACCACCCTCATGCGCTTTAATTTGGCCTCTTTAAATTGTTTAGGAAAATATCCATCAAACAAACACCAACACCAACTAAAAATCTTTGCAATAATATTATAAAAACATCTGGCACTTCTTTTAATGTAATCGGTTTGACTCCATCTTTTTCAGGGGTTTTTTTTTTTTTTTTTGTTTTGCATAGATTTAACTGAATATTTTACCTCTTCTGTGTTAGTTAAACATCCTATTTTTATTGACCTTTTATAATTGTTGTATTAACTTTGAGAAAATAGCTCTTAAAAAATATAAATGGGAATAAAATTGCGATGTAAAAAAAAATCCTATTTAAATAATCAGTTGTGATAATCGATTATGGCAGGTTACACTGATGGTTTTTATATTTTTATACAATATAAATTTTATGGCCCACATACAAGTGGGTTGGTATCGTGAACAACAAAATCCATACCAACCATACTTAAGTATCTTGTTATAACCAAAAATTGTCTACTTTAAAAAAACTGAAAGTATAAATAAATCTCGGTGAAAATAAAATTCGAACAGGTATGCTTTGGAGTAGAAAAAAAAAAGAATAATCTCATCTCATAACAAAGGAAGGAAAGAACAGAACAGAAAAAATCCATACGACCTATGTAGTGATATGATTTTATATTTGGCATTTCATTTAACTTCTTCGTAGGGTTCAATAACAAACTGTAAAGTATGTATGTATGTATGTGTAGAGCACAAAGTAGATAAATAAAAAAAAGTTATTCCAAGATAAATAACAAAAATAATCAAACATGAATATACCTCAGCCATTCAATATGAGTGCGGTGGTTCTATTCGTATACATTGTAGTGGCAGTCAATCACCCAACTCTTTTATTGGCAATCAATAAAATTTTACGCTATAATAATCAAAGCAATTTGCCATAAGCATTAAATTTAGTGAGAAAACTATATTGAATCCTTAATATAAATAGACTAACATACATACGTACTTACATACATACATACATAGCATTCATATGTGTATATTTATCTATCTATCTAATGGTATTCAAGGCTACAAAATCCTCCCCCTGTAACTCGTTATCGCTATAGTGTTTGAAGGACTAAGTAGGTTTGTTTGTTGGTTCGTTCGTTCGTTAGAGTTGTTTGGTTCAGTAACTAGATTTTACTATTAATAAAATCATTCTACAAACACACACCCTCGCAAACAGTTAAAAACCACAAACATAAATTTAATGTTATATAAATAAAATGGTATTTCACATCTATCTGTGCTATGATGCTGTTGCTGCTGTCAGTATTGCTAAAGAGGAGATTGGCTTAACATTCAAATTTCCCTTTTTTTTTAACAGGATCTTTAAGAGTTTTGTTGCTGTAAAGTTGTATGAACAGCAAACGACATACAGCCATACACCATACACCATAAACCACAAAATATTCTTCTACTTTGACTACTATTGACTACTTTGTAAATAGAAGTTTGCACGTCATTGCTGCAATTTTGGTGTTTTTGGTTGGCTCGTTATCTTGTGCTGCCTTGCTTGCGTGAATTATATTATGACATTTAAGAATTTATAACTTAGGTTAGAGGTTAGAGATTAGAGATTTGATTTAGATTAGATTCTTTATTCATCAAAATTTTACAATTAAATATAACAAAGTAATATTAAAATTTATAATATAAAGAATTTATACGGCTTGGTAGATTTACCGTCAGCCGGAAGATTTGATTTAAATATAAAAAAAGAAAAATATATAAAAATATAAAATTTGTACTTATTTATACCAACTAGCAGATTCCAGCCCTCGAAATTCGAGTGTAAATTCTAGGAAATTTTATTTTTTCATTAAATAAAGACCCTAAAGGTAAGCTAATCAATTATAGCCAATTCACAAATGAACACAAAAAACAAACTCATTTTTATTACAAACACATTAACAAATTTAATAAACACAAACATAGCATCCCTGCAGGAAATGTCAATAGTGAAACAGTACTGATTCACTATTGACTTTGTCACCTGTACTACTCACCAACTATACCCCAGACAATGTAATTTTCTATAGACATTTAACATGTACGTGTCATTGCAAATCACTAGTGAAATTGGTACTATTGATTAGGTAGTGACTAGGTAGTTCTCATGGGACCATATGTAGACATTGGAACCAGAGATTTACTAGTGACTAGGTAGTTGGAACCAGATATTCTTGTACAAATTTGATTGTTCTTTCACTTTTCTTTTATAACTTCGTTGACTTATTATGTATTTTTTATTTGATTTATTATAAAATATATTTTTATTTACCTTTTATATTAAATTTTTCTATATATTGTTTTAAAACTTTAGTTTTTCATCCAACCACGTAGTTTTCAAACAAAACTATAGAAATCAAGAAGAAACAGAACTCCCAACTTCACTATGGAAAATTTTTTTTGCCAGATAATTTAAAGTAAATAGTGTAGACGCTTAGTTGACAATGTCAACAAAATAGCAGACAAAAGTGGTGACTTGGGGACACTTGACCCCAGGCTTCCTGCAGGGATTGTATAATTTTATGTATGTGTTAGTAGCAACTTTAAATACAATTTACTCAAAATAAAGGAAAAAATTTAAAAATCTGTAAATCTGCAAAACGGCTAAAAAGAAATACCTTTCAAATAATACACGTTTGGTCAAAATCGGGATAAAACGGTAGAACAAAACATCGGTCACAAGAAATCGCCTAGCCTATTAATATTATAGATATACTGATTTCATTAATTTTGATTTAATAATTATATTCTGTGATTAAAAATTGTCTATATTTCAAAGCATTTCGAACATAATTGTATAAGGGATTCTAATCTTCAAATGTATCACCGTTTAGAATATCAAAGAATTCATAATCTGTTATTCTTGAATATCGGAGGAATCTGCATCTGATATGTTGTAGCACGGGACACCTTCCCAAGAAATGTTGAATTGCTTCCTCTTCTTTTAAGTTGCACATTGAACAAATTCTGAATTGTGCGATAGGTTGTTCGATGCTAAATTTAGTTGCGTTTAAATACAAAAGATCACCACGGGTTTTCCTTATCAACGGATATTTTTTCTGGTTGTAGCTCTCTTTACAATAAGTAATACCTTTGGAGAAGTCCAAAAATTTATAAATTCTTCGTTCACTTTGTAATGCCCTCTCATAACACTGTGGAACAAATTCAGGTTAGCAAAAGTTAGGTCGATTCTGAGAGTGAGGGGTGAAAATAGAGGCTAAAGTAGAAGACCCGTATCGCGGCGTTTGTTTATGTTAGTTCCAATTTTTTTTTTAATCGACCTTCGAACTTTGCAGTCAAATGCCGATTTTCAGCATATTGTTTATATGGTTTTTTGGCTATAACTCGTCGAATAATTGATATTTTTTTCAATCTGTAAAAGCCAAATTATTGCTAGAGACCTGTGCAACAATCTTATATATTAAAAGAATTTATGAATAAACTTTGCATTCAAGATTTTTTTCAATATTTTTCTTCTCTCAAACCTTTATAACTAGAGTTTTAATTAACGTAGGCTGTTGACATAGGTCTAAGAACACTCAGTGGATCAAGCTCCTTCTTTCTGAGCTATTAACTGCTTAAATTCGTTGGGTTTCCTTTATATTAAAAGAATTTATAAATAAACTTTGCATTCAAGATATTTTTCAATATTTTTCTTCTCTCAAACCTCTATAACTAGAGTTCTAATTAACGTAGGCTGTTGACATAGCTCTAAGAACACTCAGTGGATCAAGCTCCTTCTTTCTGAGCTATTAACTGCTTAAATTCGTTGGGTTTGAGGAAAGTTATGCGTGGAGAATCAACCTTACTTTTACTGTACGTTAACTTGTCTTGGCATATTTTGGCATTACTGCACGTTAACTTCTCTTGGCAAATTCGTTGGGTTTGAGGAAAGTTATACGTGGACAATCAACTTTACTTTTACTGTACGTTAACTTCTCTTGGCATTACTGTACGTTAACTTCTCTTGGCAAATTTTGGTATTATATTATAAAAATTAATATAATATAATATGATGCTGCGGATCAGCAGGGGTCCTCTAGTTAAAATTTAAAAAAAAAAAGTTGATTTAGAAAATTTTTGTGGTGCTTATGAAGCAAAATGTTGGAAGAATTATTTTTTTTCATGCTTTTTGAAAATATTTTCCACAAAACTAAGTCTTTTTTTCTTTCTGTTTGATCTACAATATGCTTCTCAGTTTCTTCAATAAATTTCATTTGAAAAGAAAACAATCATAATACAAAACTTGCGTTTTCCAGCTTAATATTAATTTACTTCTCATGTTTTATGTACCAATTTTGTTCAGTGTTGGTTTTGAAGAAACATTGAAAAAGAAATTATAAAAATATGGAAAACATATATTTTTGAAATGTTAGTTACGAAAAGTTTAAAGTAAAAAAATTAAATAAATTATATTAATATTTGGCCAGTTGCCGTTTAGCAGGCGGCTGTGGATCAACATCACTGCGCTCTTGATCATCGTCATCATCATCAGAAAGGTCGATAATTTCGTCCAACAGATATTCTGAAATTTCATCTTTGTCTTTCCCTTCTTCCTCGTTTTCCTCTTCTTCAAAGTTGTTTTTATACCACCAACAAATTTTAGGGAGTATTGCATCTGGAGATTTCTTTCCTCTGTACCGTATTTCTTTCCTCTGGGTCGTATTCTGAGAAGAAATCCTTGGATGTAGCGGCGGCGGTTGTAGTACTGATATCTGTTTGACAATACTTTGGTATGTTAGTACAGGAACGAATTTTGAGTGCGGTAATGGTAATTGTACACTTGGCAATGCTACATAAGTTTTATTCTTTGCTTTCCTTCTATTCAAAGTTTTATGGTAGTTGATACATCCGTAGCAATTTTCTTCTTGATGCGGGCTGTTGTCTAACCACGTCATTGGTATAGCCTTTTCTTTTCACTTTTCCATTGCATAAGAGTTGAATAACAATTAAAGCAAACTTTTTTAGGGGCATAGTTTACGTCAGTGATAAACTCTTGCGCATTGCCACAGTTTTCATCGCTTGCTATGAAACGTCCACAAACATTACAAAAATGGTCCATTTTAGATTTTGGTTCCTACATTTTTAATACAATATATATTATACAATGTTTTTTTTTTGTTCTTTTTATGAAACCGATGCACTTAACTTAAATCACTCACAAAATTAAATAAGTTCCAAAAAAATTAATAGCGAATTTTATCACGACCTCAGCTTCGGCTGAGTTTCCAGTCTTAACTGAATCTTCATTTTTGAAATTAGTTCGCTTGTACGAAATAAAAAAAAAAAAAAAATCGCTACCTGTGCGGTGGTTGAAAACAAAAAAGTTGTTTTACTAATTCCTAATTCTTGGAACTTCTCTTTTTAATTACTTCTACCTAAATCGCTATTTATTTAATGGTTTTGGGATTTTTAACGCAAATTATCGACTAAGACCATTTTCTTTTTAAATGAAATTCATTGAAGAAACTGAGGAGCATATTATAGATGAAACAGAAAGCAAAAAAGACTTAGTTTTGTGGCAAATATTTTCAAAAAGCATGAAAAAAAATAATTTTTCCAACATTTTGCATCATAAGCACCACAAAAATTTTCTAAATCAATTTTTGAAAAAATTTTAATTGTTGCACAGATCTCTAGTAATAATTTGGCTTTTACAGATTGAAAAAATATCAATTAGCCAACGAGTTATAGCCAAAAAATCATATAAAAAATATGCTAAAAATCGGCATTTGACTGCAAAGTTCGAAGGTCGATTAAAAAAAAATTCGAACTAACATAAACAAACGCCGCGATGCGGGTCTTCTAATTTAGCCTCTATTTTCACCCCTCACTCTCAGAATCGACCTAACTTTTGCTAACCTGAATTTGTTCCACAGTGTAATTATTACGATAGGATTGCGCGTCTTCATTTGTTGGAGTAAAGCTCAACATGTATTGTTCCATACGTCTTTGCATTGGCTTATGTTGTCCGAATCTAAATTGTAGTTATTTAGACGATCAATGTAGTCTTTATACCAATAAATATTTTTGGAGATTATTACTTTCGATAGTTTGTAGGGTAATCTTTCATGATCATAGTCAAATAGTACTCTGGAAACTAATTTCAAATGTAATCCATAGGTATAAAAATGTGCGTCTTCCTGACCAGTTTCTAAACTTAGAACGTAATTTGGCGTGTTATGTGGCAATTTCAGAATAAGTTTTCTGAAAAATATCTGCAACTGATCAACAATTGACCTGCAAACGACCTGAAATAATTTCCATTTAGCTTTTAACGACACATCCCTTTTTTCAATAAAGTTTTTCCATGTTATATTCAGGCAAACTTTTGCTGCATCATTTTTTGCACTCACATAGTTGGCGAAAGACAATCTAGGAGTCAGAAAAATACCTAGATATTTATACTGTGACACAATTTTAACTTCTCCCATATATTTGCATGTTTCATTTGACCCAATACGACCACCTTTCCGAAAAACCATTATCTCTGAGTTTGTTAGATTAACTTCCATTCCTCATATTTTGCAATAGAGTTCTAAGTTGTTAATCATTTCTTGTAGCACTTTAACGTCTTCTGATAGAATCACGATATCATCTGCATACATTAAGTACACGTATATTTATATCATTTATAAAAATACCACCTTTAAGACTGTGATGCAGGTCATTAAGATATAATGAGAGTAAAAGTGGTGACATTAAACATCCTTGTTTAACTCCAGAATTGGTATCAAAGTAATCTGATAACTCAGTTCCAGTCCATACTGCAGATTTTGTGTTCTCATATATATTTTCTATAAAATTTAAAATTTTTGTTGATAATCCCATTTGATGTAGTTTATAAATATAACTTAGCAAATAAGGACTTAGATTAAAGCCAGTTAATCGAGGAGTCGCTAACATATACATACATACAGTGGTCCTTAAAAATGAAAATGCGATTTTGGGAAGAGACGGGGTCCAATTTGTTTCCTTTCTATATAAAACTAATAAATGTCAATTTTGGGGACAATCAGATAAAGCGAAGTCGCGCCGGAAATCGATTGAAAATTTCAAGTGTGTTTATATGGGGAAAATATAACGTTTTTTTTTTCAGATATTACGAAAATTTCGTTCTATAGTTTAATTTTTCCGACAAGTTGTTATATGAATCGAGATCAATATTAAATTATCTTTTCAAAAACCTATAAAACTTCAACATCGAATAAAAACACGCCAAGAAATAGCCAATGCCCCAGACCACTTTTGTGTGAAAAAAAAACTAGGTCATGAAATTTGATGGCATTTTTGTCAACTTTGAGAAATTGATTAAAGCCAATATTTTTTTTTGGTCTCTGTACTTATAAGCACTCAGATATGAAGTATTGTTTTATTACCACGTTGCTAACCTATTGCGCATTGAAACCGAAAATGAGTAATTTTTTTTAAACAATTTTGAAAACTCCTTTTTCAAGTTTTAAAAAATTTTCTTAAACAAAATTTTAAAAAATGGATCTGGCACCTTAAGGTTTTATTAAATACATGTTAGAGATTAACAGTGTGAATTTTTATGTAAATCCCTATGCCAGAATTTCTTTTACAAGGATTTGATTTTTGCGGATTTCGAGAAAAATGGGATTTTTGTGAAATATTCAGTGTATGTAATCTTTCTAAATTGTTTATATCAAAAATTAATCAGTTATCTATTAAAACAAGTAAGAAAGTTATAATCGGTCTAGACCAGTGAAGGCCGTGCCAACCACACTGGTGCTCGGCTTCTTATATGTATACAGCCGAACAAAAACAAAAATACTCACCAAAGAGTGAAAGTAAACAACAATTTCATTCAGTATTATGAAAGGTTTTGCACAAAGCAGGTCTATGTCGCATTGCCTTTTGAAATTCATATTTATTTGTTTTTAATAGGTACAGAGAGAATATTTGTTTAAAAGAAACCAAAAATGTTGAGAAAATTTCGAAGACATGATAAACTATAAATTAAACATTTTCTATAAATAACATACGTCGCCTCCATTTGACAACATTATAACTGTCTTTTATGCATTTTTTTTAATTTTAAAAAATATCCAGTTACTGGTAATTTTTTAGTTTCTGGTAACTTACCAATTAATAACCTTTGAAATTTCTTACCTTTTTAAGTTTTGCTATTTTGTGTTCATTTCTTTTGTTTTTTAAATAAATGAATTACTTATTATTACTTATTTGACTTAATAAACTTCAAACTTATGGATAAAAGAGACTAAATGTTCTTCACATTTTGTTTTACATTTTCAAGATTTAAAATTTTAAAACAAAATATACATAAAATTTTACCATATTCTACGTGAACTCAACTATTTGCCCTTTTATGCTTTCATATAAACATTCATACAAAATCTACACAAACCCATTTAATATCGGCGTTGTGTTACGTCCATGGATTTCGATCAGTGTAGTACAACTAACACATGCTCATAAACACTATTACTAACTCAATTCTCTCGATGGCCACCACTGGTCTAGACCGCCTATACGATATCCGATACCATGCGTTTAGAGACCCTATCTCTTAGGCCAAACTAATTGCGTATAGAAAGTAAGCATAAACCAAATTTGGGTGGCATTGTTATTAATTTTTTTGGCTTCGGATATGAAAAAGTTCATATCGGATGCTATATCTATATGGGGACTAGGCCCAAAAATGGACCGATCCTGATCATGTTTGGTAAAGTCTCTTGTATTTTGCAAAAATATATACAAACAAAATTTGAGAAGAATCAGTGCAATATTTTTGTTTTTTGATAGATTCAAGTGAAGATCGGGAAGCAGCTCTATATGGGGCCTATGACTAAGAGTTGTTCCAGGTATCATTTTTAGACTACTCATTAGTGGATGTAATAAATGCATACAAACCCAATTTGAGTAAGATCTATATGACAATTTGGATCTTATGGCAATTTATGTCGATTTCATAGGGTTCATTTGTATGGGGGCTAGGTCTGAACATGGACCGATTCTCACCAATTTCAATAGCGTTCATCCCATGGCCGATAAAAGATCAAATACCAAATTTCATCAAAATATATTCATATTTGCAACCTGCAGTTTGATTACAAGCTTTACATGGACACACAGACGGACGGACGGACGGACGGACGGACGGACATCGTTTAATCGAATCAGATAGTGATTCTGATTCGATCGGTATAATTAAAGATGGGTGTAGGTCAAATATTATTGGTTGTTACAAACAGCAGCACAAAGTCATTATACCCAAACCACATAGTGGTATAGGGTATAAAAAGAATGACCACATGATAAGGAACTTACGCAATCGTTTAATCTACTTTAATGCACTTTATTTAAATATTTATAACTAAATAAGTTTGCAAACACATCTTTTTTTTTCAATATATATTTTCGCAAAATGACAAATAAATCAAAAATTCGGTTAGGTTAAACATAATTTTGTTGACCCAATTGTGAATTTTTAAATACTTTTTGCAGTTTTAAAGCCGTCGTTTTTCGGGATCTATAAAAACAGTTCTAAATTTTTTGTTTCAATATATCTTATTTTAGTAGAGACCAACATTTGTACCAATTTTTAATAAATTCTAAGAGAATGAGGGAGAGCCGTTGCTTGATAATAAATAGACGCTGCCATTGATGGTTTTTGTTCTACAAAACACACATTTGATGGATCTTTACTTTAAGTTTTGCTAGAAAACGTGAGTAAGATTGTGAATGCAACTCATGTTTATTCAATTATGGCTAAAATTATTATAAGTCACAGATAACCAGCAAAAAGAAGAAGTGAAATTGTTGCTATTCTTAGGATGTAGATTTGGTGAAAATTTTGATTATCACCAAGGAATGGGTTTGTCAAAAGATGGAAGTTGTCTTTTATGGATCCTGTGAATTACATTTTAACTAGTGCTAATGATATGATAAACCACGTTTTCTTATAATCTTATGACAGTGATTCGTGAATTGGGTCAAAATAAGTTTTACAAGCGAATAACACTTACAAATTACAGAATTATTTAAATCAAAACTCGTCATAATGAGCTTGCAAATCAAGCCTTAGTAAGGAACTTTCGCACCAAGCCACCTAATTCGTATTCATACAGTGCGTACAGAAGAAAATGTCACTATTGTAGCCGCCAATATTGTTGAAGACCGCTATTTGTCCATCCGTCGCCGTTCGCAGCAATTTAGAATGTATTACTCGACTACTTAGAAGATTTTCGTCTAAAAGCATATAAATTGCTGCTCGTTTAAGAACTGAAGCTGGGTGACCTGCCGCAGCGTCGAACTTTTGGTGAGTTGGGCTGGAGAGTTGGCCTGAGGAAGATCCGCTTTACAAAAAAATTGTGTTCAGTGGCGAAGTTCATTTCTGGTTGAATGGGTATGCGAATAAGCTAAATTGTCGCATTTGGTGTAAATAGCAACCAGAGACGATGTACAGTTTTTTCGGTCCCTATTTCTTCAAAGCTAACGACGCACAGTGGGTTGAACGATATGTAAAATGGCGATTAATTCATGGAAGTCGTAATTTTAAAATATTGTTAGTTTTTATTAATGGGTATTCATTAATACATAAATAGCCATTATTTAAAAAGCAAAACGGTAAAAAAAAATTATTTTTAAGGCGTTAGGTACTTTTTTGTATTTTGGGAAAAATGTTCTTATTTCAGAATTTTCGCTGTAACTTTGGAATAAAAAGCGATAAACTAGTAAATTAAATTGCAAGTAAGAGCTTACTTAAGAAAGAAGAAATATGAAAGGAATAAATATTTAATATGTATTTATATTTTAAATTAAAATCAGATTTTTTTATCCACATTCCATAGCTCCATAAATTTAACTCAAAAAAGTCATATTATAAAGTATTTTTGCTTTTTATTTTATTGATGAATAATCATAAACACATAAAAACATCCATTTCAGAAAAAAATATTGAAAAAAAAATTATTGATAGGCGAATTTTTGTTTTTGAAAACCACTGGTTTTAATCATCATTTAATTCAAATTTATTATTTAACTCAAAATCATCATTAAATTAATCGCATTAATCTTCATCTTCATCATCATTATCATTGCCGTTGTCATTTTCATTGAGGGGAAGAATAAGCAATTCCAATGCGGACTGTGGCATTTGCTCAATTTTTTTTACAACTAATTTCTCATGCTTGTAATGAAGGGATCAGAACTTCTATTGTCTTTTCCTGACTGCATTTACGCGTAAAGTGCTCCCTATAACTTTTGAAGTCCTTATTTCTAGCTTCCGGAGATTCTTCAGTTAGTTGACCAATAGGCAATGATGAAAGTGAAGAGTCTGCATTTCGAATAATATCGTAAAGGCTCCGAAGAGAAAAAAAATACTGTTTTGAAGCTTATTCCTAAAAATTTTAGACAGTAGCATACGATTAATCAGAAACTTTAAGTATTTTTATTGTATCTACCAGTTACCCAACTACAAACTTTTACATCACTTTCAACACGTTTGATTTTTGCACAAACACAAAAATAACAAATTACTACCAACCAGGCTTGCCATTTTAGCACTTTTAGCTAGATCTAGCACATTTTTTTTGATCTGGCAACCAAATTTATAAAAAGGTGCTGCTAGTTTAGTACTTTTTTAAACTTTTTTTTAACTTAAAAATTTTATTTCTTTTGTATGTATTTAGAAAAAATCTGATCATTTTGCTAGTTTTTTTCGGCAAGGTCATTAGACCGATTTTGAGTAGCTTTCTAACACCTTTTTTCAGACGCCTCACATTTGTCTTATGGCAACACTGCTACCAACAAAAAAACAAATCCAGTACAATAATAACAGCAATAACAATTATAACAATGAAAACGAGGACAAAACAAATTAAAGACTATAAGAGCCGCTATTTTAAGAGTAACTATTTTCACAATATATATATTAATAAATCTCGTTGGCGCAAAAACGCGCAACATATTCTTGTTAAATATGAAAGCTTTCATATTGCCGTTTAATACATAATTTACTTTCATACCCAATTTTAACCTATTCCAATTTAAAAGTCCACATATATTTTAAAAATAATAACAGAATTTTTTCATAATTTACGCTAAAATACCTGAAGTTGAAGATTCCATAATAGATGTACAACTTTTGACTGATGAAAATAAAAATATTAAGCTCCAAATTATTACAAATTTCAATTCTTACAACTGTTCGCGAAAAAATTAAAAATTTCTTAACTTTAAGACTATGCAGCAAGAAAAGTAAACAACTTATGACATTGAAATTTTCAGTATTGATGTAGAGTTTTGTACTCATTAATCGAGTGATAAGTATTTTTTAAATAAACATATTTTCATTTTTCCATTAATCTCCATTTTTTGGAATTTTACCTCACAGTGCAACGTACTGTGGCTGAAATTTTGTTTCATTGGCCAAAAGTCTAAGTCACCGATTTTTAAAATTTTAACGCCTTTTTGTAGCTAATATATCCAGATTAAGGTAGCCAAAAAATTAGGTTAAACTATTGCTAATTGTGGGCGTGGCATGCTGTCAAACTCAACTGTTTTTTAATTTCAGAAAAAGATGATTTACTACTCGCAAGCTATCATCGATAATGACCTGCGGTCTTTTTTAATATTGGTAGGATTACAGGCTTTAGTTGTTGTAGGTGGTCACAGCTCTACCGTTTAATATTAGGGGCGTTATGAAATATTTATGAAACTACTATATTTTTTTCAAATTTCAAATTTAGTGGAATAGAACTTCTAGGGAACAAAAGGGAACAAGAAAGGAAACTGCAAAAATATATACAACCAACTACCCATGGAGAAATATGTCTGCAACAGTTCACAAAATCCTCTATCATGGAGAAGATGTCATTAAATATCATTTGGTGCCACTTGAAGATCTATCAGAGGAGTCTCAGGAAAAAAGGATAAGGATTACAGATTTTATAGAGAGCACAATACTAGAAAAATTTCACGAAATTCCACAAATGAAGATCTATTTAATATATTGTTGGCAACGTCAGATCCGTTCATCTCCAGTATTCGAAATCAATGTAAAGTGGAACATCGGGATTTATATGAAGAAGTCAAAAAACTACTAAAGAACAGAAATAACACAGAACAAAATATGGAATATTTGCAATCAATATTTGAGTCAAATGAATAATAATTATAATTGCCTTTCATTGTTATTTAAGTACGAAAAACATAGTATTAGTAAAAATTAATAATAAACTGAACCCACCATTGTTACAAATGGAATTAAAGTCTATTGCAGTTTTTATTTTTAAAATGTTTTTTAAAATTATCAAATTTGTCAGTAAAAAATAATAAATTTTTCTGTAGTAATAGCAAGATTTTTAGATAATATTATTAACGTTTTTTTTTAAGTGTAAATATTCCTTGAGTGTAAACAAATTTGGAAATTTGACAACAAAAAATTTTTAATTTTTCAGCAATAGCAAAATCTTCAGTTGATTTTACAAATTTTTTGAGTGTAAAAATTTTTTTGAGTGTAACATTAAAAAAATCTCATTATTACAAAAAATGTTTATAATTATTATTAAAATCCAAATATTAAATTTTTTAATAAATAAAAAAATAATAAACACATATTTCACTCTAAAAGAAAAAAAATCAAAAGTTCAATTTTGACCTAGAATTCCCTAAAAAGTTCTCAATCAATTTTAATGTAATTAAAAATGAGTCAAGCTGAACTAAATATCTATCCACTAAAATAAAAAAATTACTTAAATATTTTGATCGGTTCAAAAGTTACAGAATTTTGGCCAATGAAAAACGATTTTCAGCCACTGTGCGACGGCCGCTCGTTATCGTTCTATTTTTTAGATTTTTTTTTGCCCAAAATGTAAGAGCTAAATCTGGTCGGCACACATGATATTAGCGAGATAACAGCCAATATTTTGGTGGTTCAAAATTGGACTTCTCGCATGGATCACTTAAGTCGAAGTCGTGTTCAACATTTACATTAAATAATATTTAAAAAGAAAGGGCAACCATTAATTAATAAACTCATATACAAATTCTATACACTTCTGCAATTTTTAATTTTTTTAATCAAAAACCAAATGCTGAAAAAATTACCCTTTACTTATTTGGAAGTATTTCAATTTAAAGTTTTTGTTTTTATTCTCTCAATATTAACTCAATATCAGATCTTCCATTCAAAAATCATCGTATAAAGTTTTTACTTCTTTATATACATTTTTTATTTAAATATAATTTTTATTATTTATTATTTTGTTTTAATTCTCGATACAAATTTGTAATTTCTAATATTCATTTGGATACTCTCAATTACTATTTGATATTGTGTAGATTTGAAAGTGTTTTTTCTTAGTAGTTTTGTATTAACTTTGAAGTTGTTTAAAACCAAATTCAAAAAACTTTTTCCTTTGGAAGCAATAAAAAAGAGATTATTTGCTGGTAACGCTGTATAATTATAATAAATTTAAAATAATATAAAATTTAGTATTACAACTCAGTCATTTTCTAACTCAAATTCGAAATCAACAAAGTTCTATCATCTTTTCATTTAATAACTTTAAAAAATGTATTTTTAATTGCAAACTGTTAACCATTTTTGTCATCATCAGATAAGTATCTGCGCCATCTCATTATGACTAAACTTGTCATCATTGTCTCTTAAGAGCTAACGCATATTCATGCTTCTTCTTTCATCATATAATCTACGAACATAATTTATCTCATTATTGTAGTTCTTGTAAACATCTATTCATTCAAGTATAACTTGTTATTCCTGCGAACAAAGTCCTTGAAAAATATCTTCAATTTTTTTTTTTAATTTTTCTTGTGTTGCTGTTGTTTATACGAGTATATCGTTAATATGAAACGATCCATCTATTCAATAAATAATAAATAAGAAACTTTTCAATATGATATAAAACAACTTTAAATCTTGTAGGTTTTTCGAATCAATAAAAATGTAAGATGTGTAATTTAACACTCTTGAAAAAGAAAGCTGTTTAATGTATAAACGTTTGAAAAATTAAATATTAATCACAATAAATTAAAAAGCTTTAATAATGGAAGCAGTATTCATGAACAAAATTTTATTGCAGAATGAAACAGAAATACCTGTAATGCGATTCATTTTTTCTAGTAGGTCTTGTTTGTCCTTGAAATTTCGAAACACCTCCCAAAATGTTGAGTTACCGGTAAAAAAAAATTGGGGTTTCGGCCCTTTTGCTCATATGAGATAGTAACTTTGTTGAATATATACCAATTTTTAATTTCTCAGTGGACTTCGAAAGGAAAAACTGAGACCTTTGGAAGTTATGAACATAATATTTAAGTAATTTTTAGATATCTGCGCGCATTCCTCCAGCAAACTCATGAAAAAAAAATTCTTTATTTTTCAACTTTGGAGAGGTTTTACACATTTTTATATTAAGGAACCGTATAATTTACGAATTTATTATAAAAGTATGTCTATTTATGAGTAAAATGCAGCTTTGATTTAAAAAATCCGTTAAAAATTTACTTTTAATAAAAATAAATTGAGGAATAAATGCTTGCATTCTTGTCCATTTAACTCAAAAATGTTTTGCCCATTTTTTATACCTATACCACCATGTGGTCAGGGTATAATGACTTTGTGCTGATGTTTATAACTACCAAAAATATTTCAATCACTTTCTGAGTCTATGCCTTTCTGTCCGTCCGTCCGACCGTCTGTGTGTCCATGTAAACTTTGTTATCAAACTACAGGTCGTCAATCTGAATATATTTAGTTAAAATTTTAGCGTATAAGCTTCTATCGGCCATACGATGCACGCTATTGAAATTGGTGAAAATCGGTTCATGTTCAGACCTAGTCCCCATATAAATGACCCCTATGAGATCGACTTAAATTGCCATAATATCCAAATTTTCACACAAATCTCGGTCAAATTTGGTTTGTGTATGTTTATAACATCCATTTATCATAGTTCAAAACTAAATCCTATAGGACAATTCTTAGTCACAGCCACATAACCACATGAAGCTGATTCCCGATCTTCATTAAATCAATCAAAAAACAAAAATACTGCACAGTTTTTTCTCAAATTTGGTTTTATATGTTTTTGCAATAAAAAAGTGACCTTACCAAATATAGTCAAGATCGATTCATTCTTCGACCTAGTCCCCATATAAATATAGCATCCGATATTAACTTTTTCGTAGCCGAAGGCAAAAAATTAAAATTATTTTCTATATCTAATTAGTTGGACCTAAGAGATATGGTCTCTAAACACATGGTGTAGGGTATCCTATAGTCGGTCTAGACTACTTGTATTTTTTTAAATCAGCATCTTCAGCTTCCCGTTGAAGTGAACAATAGTATTCCGGAATCATTATACCCGATACCACTATATGATCAGGGTATAATGACTTTGTGCTGAAGTTTATAACTATTAAAAATATTTGACCATACCCATATTTTATTATACCGATCGACTCAGAATCACTTTCTCACTTTCTGAGTCGATTTAGCGATGTCCGTCCGTCTGTCTGTGTGTCCATGTAAACCTTGTAATCAAACTACAGGTTGCAAATGTGAATATATTTTGATGAAATTTAGTACACTTAGGTCTGTTATTATGCGGTTTATTTTTATGCGGATTTGAAATTATGCGGTTTTAAATTCGATTTTTTTTTTTTTTTGTTAAATCATTTTTTTATTGCACTTTCAAAAATTTTTCTCGTTTTAAACATTTCTAAACGTTGGCATCACTAATAACGATGCGTACCCGATGTGTGTACATGTGTAAGCAACGAAAGCATATTGTTTGGTGATTCCCCATTTTAAATTACAAAATTAAATGTTTATATTTTAGTCATTCAACCTGAGTGTAATTCTGTCATTGAACTTGTTACGTCCAAAGTGGGAGGTTTCGTTTTTCATTTGCATCGTACACATTTAATCTTTATTTTTTTTATATATTATTTGAAAAGGTAAGTGCTACGATATGTGCCTTAAATTAATGAAATAAAATTTGTTATAGTTTTAAGGTTTTTTTTTTCAGATAATGGACACAACTAAAAAAAGAAGCCATTTCTTTGGAAACAAAAATGGATATTTTAAATCGTATAGAAAAGGGTGAAAGGTATGTTACTATTGGAAAACATTTTAAGCTTGGAGAATCTTCAATAAGAGCAATTAAAAAGAATGAATCTCAAATAAAAAAATCGGTTAGTTCTGGAACACTTCTTAGTTCAAAATTATCATCTTATTCTCGTGATTCCGTTTTGGAAAAATGGAGCGAGGTCTTATAATATGGATTGAAGGTCTGACTAAGAAAAAAAATACCTATTAGTGGTTACTTAATTATAGAAAAGGCACTTATTTTGAATGAAAAAATTAAAGAATCGGAGCCATCCATATCTAAAAAATTTTCGGCAAGCAAAGGGTGGCTTACCGTATTTTTAAAGAGGAATGCACTTCATAACGTTCAAATTAGAGGCGAAACTGCATTAGATGATGAAGACAGTGCCAGAACCTATCCCGAAAATTTAAAAAAGATTACACAAGGGAACAAAATTGAACTTTTTTTGTGTTGATTTGAAATTTATAGCAAATTTTTACTAATTTGAGGTCGCTGATTTCAAATCTGCACTTGGTTTTTTTCTATCAGCTCGACTTTTCGAGATATACCGTTATGTTCAAAATTAAGGCACTTCCGCTACATATATTGGAATAACTTGAAAACGGTTCACCATATTAAATTAAAAAAAAAATCCGAAACTCGCAAACAATATTCTCTTAAAGCCGTGCTTACTTTATTTTTAAATTTTCCAAGTAGTTTTAGAGATATCGTTCAAGTTTTGAAAAAAAAATTAAAATTTTTTTTAAAAAAACATTTTTTTTGTTTTTTAAAAATTCCTAAAAAATAAAAATGGGACAAAAATCACAGTTTTGGTCTACAAACAGTTAGTTAAATATATTTCGAATAAAATGAGCTTTATTTCATTGCAATCGGTGCACAACTTTTGATTTTGTTCACGATTTACTGAATTGATATAAATCGCGATTTCCATACAAAAATAACATTTTCTAATGTGTAAGTGTTTGTATGTAATAAGTTAGTTTTTTATGATTCTAAGAATTAAAAAAATTAAGTAATAAAAAAAGATTATTTCATTTTTATGGTCAGCTATACTTTTTAATTTAACACAAAAAGAGAATTTTAAAGAAAAATAAAAAATTTTAATACACAAATATTACAATGTAATTACAACTCATCGAAAAATTTTCTTTTATAAGATTTTCTTAAATAACCTTGTTTAGAGGGATTTGTTTTAATGCTCCAGCAATAGTCCGCCATCATATGCTTATCCCAGTGACCCTGGTACCGCGCTCCTCTATAGTGCGGATATCTTGATGGAAACGTTCACCTTGTTCTTCACTGAAGTCTCCAAGATTTTCAGGGAAACAATCCAAATGACTGTGTAGGTAGTGCACCTTAATGCTCATATTACAACCAAGCTGCTTGAAATGTGACAACATGTTATCCACGTGGTCCGAATAGTGCTCACCCTTTTTGTTTCCCAGGAAATTGCGCACTATCCAAACAAATTCATTCCAAGCATTTCTTTCAATATCTGTCATGGAATTACTAAAATTTTCATCATTGATTAATTTTTGATTTGAGGGCCATCAAAAATGCCAGCTTTCAGTTTCTCCGAACTCAAATTGTTGAACTTTTTACTGATATATCTAAAACAATCACCGTCCTTGTTGAGAGCTTTGACAAATTGTTTCATAAGTCCTAGCTTGATATGGAGAGGTGGCAGTATTATGCGATCCCTGGGCACAAGTGGTTGATTAACTATATTGTGGTTTCCTGGAACCATAGCTTCCCTCGAAGGCCAGTCTTTCTTACTCCAGTGTTCAGATCTGGCTCTGCTATCCCATAAACAAATGAAACACTGATATTTTGTGTAGCCACCTTGTTGGCCTAGAAGAAAATTCACCATTTTTAGATCCACACAAATTAGCCAGCGGTGTTCGTTGTACTTTATTTTATTTATAACTGAGGCAATTGTAGAATATTCTTCTTTAGCTTTAGTTGAATGTGCAATGGGCAACGAACCCAATTTATTACCGTTATGCAGAAGTACACATTTTAGGCTGCGTTTAGAAGAATCTATAAATAGTCGCCAGTCATTTGGATTATACTCCTCTAATCCCATCGCTGTTACTAAACCAGGAACATCTGAACAATAAACAAATTCATCGTCTTCGGAAAAGAATGGAAGTAAGTTTTTTTTCTCTGTTACGGTAGTATGAAATTGTTGTTCCTTGGGTTAACAGATTTTTTTGCTTTAACCGAGAAGCAAGAATTTCAGATGCTTTTTTAGAAAGTCCAAGGTCTCTCACTAAATCACTAAGCTCCTCCTGATTAAATTGCTCGCGTTCAGAAGAAATATCTAAATGCAAGTCATCTGATCCAAATTCAGAAATTGGTGAAGGAACATTTTGTCGTAAGTCGTGGAAATTGTGTGTAGATGTAGATGGTTGTGGTTCTGAATCCTCACTAGAGTACAGGACTGGTTGGGTAATAGACAACACGTTAGGATAAATCCATTTAGACCAGTTTGTTTTATTAATGCCTGTTATGTTGACAGCGCAAAAATAACAATCATCATAATGATTCGAAGGTTCCCGCCAGATCATTGGTGTTTTATACTTGAAGTGGGTCCGTTGCTTGTTTGCCCATAACCTTAAATACTCTACACAGTTTTTACATACAGTATTAAGAATCCAGTACTTGTCACGGGTTTCCATGGTAAATCCGAAGTAGTCAAAATAAATTTTTTTAATAAAATCTGACACACTTTTTCTATTTTTTATAAACGTGTATTCGCCACATATGTTACAAAAATAGTTGGGATTGATTTTACAGGTGTTTCTTGACGTAGCCATTGCACAATTTTGAAGTATATATCAAAGTAACACAATTTTCAATAAATAACACACGGGAACAAAATTGAACTTTTTTGTGTTGACTGATTAAATGTTCAATGTAAAATGATTTATATTTTTTGTCGTTATACTTTTCGCTTTCGTAAACACTTGTTGAATGAGAAAAATTGGTTGAATGAACCCATATAAATACTTAGTAGTTTTTTACTGAAGTACCAAAAAAAATTATATCCACAATTTTATTGACAGTCACTTATGAATGAACACATGTGTTCAGGGGAATTCCTTTAAAAAATCATCCGTTACCAACGGTAAACCACACATCAATAAAAACAAGTGGACTTTTATTTTTTCTCTTTAATTGACTGTGAACTGACTAGGTGTCATAAAGGGACAATAAAATTTATAGGCGTTATGAGTTTGCTACCGCAACCATAAAAATTAAATAATCTTTTTTTATTACTTAATTTTTTTAATTCTTAGAATCATAAAAAACTAACTTATTACATACAAACACTTACACATTAGAAAATGTTATTTTTGTATGGAAATCGCGATTTATATCAATTCAGTAAATCGTGAACAAAATCAAAAGTTGTGCACCGATTGCAATGAAATAAAGCTCATTTTATTCGAAATATATTTAACTAACTGTTTGTAGACCAAAACTGTGATTTTTGTCCCATTTTTATTTTTTAGGAATTTTTAAAGAACAAAAAAAATGTTTTTTTTAAAAAAATTTTAATTTTTTTTTTCAAAACTTGAACGATATCTCTAAAACTACTTGGAAAATTTAAAAACAAAGTAAGCACGGCTTTAAGAGAATATTGTTTGCGAGTTTCGGATTTTTTTTTTAATTTAATATGGTGAACCGTTTTCAAGTTATTCCAATGTATGTAGCGGAAGTGCCTTAATTTTGAACATAACGGTATATCTCGAAAAGTCGAGCTGATAGAAAAAAACCAAGGGCAGATTTGGATTCAGCGTCCCAAATAACCTTAAAAACAATATTCAGTTCTTAATCAACAGAACCATTGTTCCCTTGTGTTATCGAAGATGGAGGTTATTGTGCACATCAGCTTTTTAATGCAGATGAAACTGGATTGTTCTGGAAAAAAATGCCTAATCGTACGTATATAGCAAAATCTGAAAAATAAAACGATAGTGGGTTTAAAGCAAACAAGAATTGGATAACTTTTTTACTAAGCAGTAATGCTTCAGGCGATCGAATGTTAAAACCACTGGTAGTAAACAAATTTTTAAGACCACGAGCTTTAAAAGGTAAGAATTTAAAGCGCTTACCCGCTAATTCCAAAGCCTGGGTAACAACTGCAATTTTTACCGAATGATTTAACAAATGCTTTGTGCCCGAAGTAGAATTTTATATGAAGCAAAAAATGTACAATTAAAAGTTTTGCTTATAGTGAATAATGCTCCAGGGCATCCACACATCGAACATCCCAATGTGAAGGTAGTATTTTTTCCACCCAACACTACAAACATTTAAAAAATATTATATTAAACGTACGTAGAAATTTATAGTCAATAAAATAGAAAACGAATCATTAACGCTAAATAAGGTATTGAAAAAATGCACAATTTTCGACTGCATAATTCATTCTTCATCAGCTTTGTCAGATATAAGACCACACACTTTAAACGCTTGCTGGAAAGCGGCTTGGCCTGAGTGTGTTATAAATAATACAGGAAATGAAACAGTAACAATATGTGACGATATCATAGCTTTGGCACACCAAATCGGAGGAGAGGGGTTTGATACATTAAATTACAATGATTTGGAAGAATTGCTCGAGGATATTCCATTAAGTGACGACGAAATTATTAATGGCATAACTAATGATGAAAATCCAGAAAGTGATTGTGACGAAGAAACTTTACCACCACTTAATGTTCAAACAGTTGGAAAAATTTTGCAAACAATTAATGTATTACAAAATCAAATCCTTCTGTACGAACTTGACACTAAAAAAGCCTTAAGACTCAATAGAGAAATTTGCTACCTTATGTCGAGATATCGCGAACAACACAACCAGTTTAAATAAAAAAACAGTACAACTCAAAAATTATTGACCAATTATTTTGAAAAAAACAGATAAAAATCTTCCAAATGAAGACAGTATGAATGCTCCGACCTTATCATCTGATAATGTTTATGTTATATCATCTAGGGAAGATAACGGTGATGATTTAATTGGTTCATCGAGCGAAGTAATTTTGCATCACTTCCAAAACGGGCTAGAGCCTTATCAAGTAGTGATTGAGATAATATGTAATGTTAAATATAAATTAATTTAATTTAAATGCATTTTTTTGGTTTCTAGTTTGCACTTATTTTATTTATTTATTTATTTATATAAATTTATTTTTTACTTTCATAAAACTTTTTACTGTTTTTTTCTTTTTTTTTTTTTGTGTTTTTTATGTTTTAAAATAAATTAATTTTTTTTTGTTTCTTTTATTTCATAATTCTTTTGTTTTTAGTATGTAATTATTTAATTTTTTATTTCAATATATTTTTAACTTATACAAAACTGGTTTAGCCAGGTAATAAAAAAAAATTATACATTTTAATTTTTTTGTTTTTGTGTAAAAAGTGATATTTTTAATAAATGAATTGTTTTTTTTGGTTATTTTTTATTTACTTTTTTATGCGATTTTAGTCAAATTTTTACGCCTTGATTTGTAGTTATGCGGTTTTTGAATTTTCTGAACGGATCATCCATTTTGTATGGAGTCTTTTTTATGCGGATTTCCTTTATGCGATTTATTTTTGGAACGCATCTACCGCATAAAAAGACCTAAGTGTATATAAGTTTCAATCGGCCATAGCATGAACGCTATTGAATTTGGTGAAAATCGGTGCATGTTTAGACCTAGTCCCCATGCAAATGACCCCTATGAGATGGACTTAAATTGTCATAAAATCCAAATTATCTTATAAATATCGGTCAAATTGGGTTTGTGTATGTTGATTACTCCCATTAATCAGTAGTCCCCCCATATAAAGCTGATTCCCGATCTTCTCTTAAATCTATTAAAAAAACAAAAACATTGCACAAATTTGGTATTTATATTTTTGCAAAAAATAAGTGACAAATATGGTCAGGATCGGTCCATTTCTCGACCTACTCACCATATAAATATAACATCCGATATAAACTTTTTCATATTCAAAGGCAACAAAATTAATAACAATGTCACTCAAATTTGGGTTATGCTTATTTTCTATATCCAATTAGTTGGGCCTAAGAGATAGGGTCTCTAAACACATGGTGTAGGGTATCATCTTATAGTCGATCAAGACCGACTATAATTTTCTTGTTTTTATTTTATTTTTGCCTTCAAAACGTTTATCCATTGAAACCATTTCTTGGTGAAAATGTTCGCCTTGTTCATCGCTGGACTGGCTGAGGTTGTCTGGGATGAAGTATAGAAAAGAAAGCAGGAAATGAAAAGCAATATTCACAGTTAAGTTCTTGCTCATACCAGCGACTGAATTTATAAGTGCGATTGAAGAGTTTGTTGTCTACTTCAACCACTCCAATATTGTTTTTAAAATCAGGCATATGACCGATATCCGTAAATAAGCCACAAATAATAGCAAAATAATAGCACACGCTTTTTATCAACTTGTAAACTTTTTATGCTCTATACCACTATATGATCAGTAGGGCGGGTCGATTTAAAAATCGCCCAAGTAACAAGGAAAATCGTATTCTAGGGATCAAAATAAGTAACTTTGCCCGAGGAACCATACCTCTAAAACAAATTCTGATGTCCCGACTTTTGACCTGTCTGTCTGTGTCTCACTTTGTCCCATATAGAGTGCCCCAATCGAGTCCAAATGTATGATCGACCCCCACTTACTTTGGAAGGTCGAACCACCCATGCCATTGGCACACTCCCTGGAACCCCTGGGTGTTCCCCATGCAAACATTTCAAAAAATCACCATTTTTGGCACTTTACATGAAAAATCAGCGAAATGGGTATGTTTTTTCTTTTTGGAGTTTATTTTTCTCTTCAGAAATTTATCTGGTCGGAACATACGTAAATGAAAAAATTAATTTAACTTAGTAATAGAAAAGAAACTAAAAAAATTATTGTATGAAGTCTTTTTTGCTTTCAAGTCTGGGTAATTTCGCACGGCTCTCTAATGTTATACCTCTACATTTTCCGGTATAACTCGTTTGGAAACGCTAGCTAGCAATTGAACGTGTCGTTCCGTTACTTCTATGTGTGATGGAATTTTTGGATCATTAAACGGTGGATCATCTTGATTTAAATATTCATTCAATGCATCGTACGGAATGCTTCGCGTGAATGGTGGTTCAAATACGTTGTTTATATCATTCAAACTGATCATATCCGTGTAACTTGTGCAATTAAAGTTTATATCTGGTTTTTTATAAACTCTATCTTCCGTTGGGTCGTCAACATCGGTTTGATAGCGTAGAATTTTCTTTATAGCACAGTCGCGCTTTTCTTTGCTATGATCAAACAACATTGATAACAAGATATTTTCCGAATGCGCATAATATGAATTATCTGTAATTACTTGATTGACAATTCTGTGTAAACGAGGTTCTAGAAATCGTGACCAACTAATGAACTTGAAAAGTAATGCACTACCGTACACGACAGATGATGTATGATGTAAATTAAACCGCATTTGGTTACTGTACCAAATAAACATCCACTTAATATTTTCAAAATTTGACTGTTGCAGCAATAAAATTATTGAAAAAATGTTATTGATTCTTACGGGGAAAATTCCTAACGAATTTTAAGAAAGAACAAGTAAGAAAATTATACTCGGTCTAGACCGACTGTAGGATACCCTATACCATGTTTTTAGAGACCCTACCCCATAGGCCCAACTAACTGGACATAGAAAATAAGCATAAACCAAATTTGAGTGGGATTTTTATAATTTTTTTTTGTCTGCAGATATGAAAAAGTTCATATCGGATGGTATATCTATATGGGGACTAGGCCCAAAAATGGACCAATCCTGACCATGTTTGGTAAGGTCTCCTGTATTTTGCAAAAATATATACAAACAAAATTTGAGAAGAATCAGTGCAATATTTTTGTTTTTTGATAGATTTAAGTGAAGATCGGGAAGCAGCTCTATATGGGGCCTATGACTAAGAGTTGTCCCATAGGGATCATTTTTGGACTACTGATTAATGGATGTAATAAACATACAAACCCAATTTGACTAAGATTTATATGATAATTTGTATCTTATGGCAATTTAAGTCGATTTCATAGGGGTCATTTGTATGGGGGCTAGGTCTGAACATGGACCGATTCTCACCAATTTCAATAGCGTTCATCCTATGGCCGATTAAAGCTTATATACCAAATTTCATCAAAACATATTCATATTTGCGACCTGCAGTTTGATTGCAAGCTTTACATGGACACACAGACGGACGGACGGACGGACATCGTTAAATCGAATCAGATAGTGATTCTGATTCGATCGGTATAATTAATGATGGGTCTAGGTCAAATATTTTTGGTAGTTACAAACAGCAGCACAATGTCATATTCTGAAAAGACTTGTATATACCTGAACTATTTCATTAGTTAAAATATTCACTTGGTGCATCACTTATGATGTAAATTAAACAAATAAACATCCTTTTTATGTTCAAAAATTTGACTGTTGCAGCAACAATATTATTGAAAAACTTTCCAACGATATTTTTAAAAATATATAAATAACTACGTGTGTAATCAACAACATGTTCTTCAGAGAATTTGTTTTTTCATCTCTCCGTGACTGTGCGTGACTATGTCAAAGTTAATTTTTTTTCACAGCAAGTGTATGGGCCAAGTTTCAGATCGATCGGATGAGGGTAAATAACTTTAAGATAACTCCGTGACTGTGCGTGACTATGCGTGACTGTGCGTGACTATGTCAAAGTTAATCTTTTTTTTACAGCAAGTATATGGGCCAAGTTTCAGATCATTTGCATGAGGGGGAATTGGGTTGCCCCATGGCAGACAGACAGGTCAAAAGTTGGGACATCGGAATTCGTTTTAGAGGTATGGTTCCCTGCGCAAAGTTTCTTATTGTGATCCCTAGAATATGATTTTCCTTGTAACTTGAGCGATTTTTTTTTTTGGCAAATCGACCCGCCCTAATGTGCTGACGTTGTAACTACCAAAGATATTTGACCTAGACCCATATTTTATTATACCGATCGACTCAGAATCACTTTCTATGGGCGATATACTAAATTTCATCAAAATATATTCATATTTGCGACCTGTAGTTTCATTACAAGGTTTGTACAGACGGACGGATGGGCAGACGGACATCGCTAAATCAAGTCAGAAAGTGATTGTAAGTCGATCGGTGTAAAAAATTATGGGTCTAGCTCAAATATTTTTGGTAGTAACCATATAGTGGTATAGGATATAAAAATTACAGAAAATGTTTATATGTATGTCCGAAGAAATAAATTTTAAATTTTATGTAGATTAACGAAGCGAAAATATTTTTGAGCTATATATACTATATACAAAAAGTTATCTATCTAATGTACATACTGTAATCGTGTTAAAAATATAGTTACAAATGTTGGTATACTAGTTTAAGGGTTAAACTAGTCAACTAACTGTCAAACTATTTGCAAACTTAGAAAAGAGAGCGTCTAGTAACAGCGCATGTACAACATACAGTAGTTAATTGAAGTCGTTTATGGCAAAATAGTTCATTGTGAAGTGATTTTTAAAATATTAAACTAAATTTATTGTTTTTTACAAAAAAAAAAGTGTATGTGAGTGTTGTTATAAAGCCAAATACTAAACAGGTAATACAAGTTTAATTTTAAGACCGAATAATTATATTTGAAAAACAAAAAAACTTATTTTGTGCGTTTTTCTCAGTCACAATATTAACAAAATAATAAAAATAGATAATAAAAAGAACGCACAAAATATTTATGTAGTTGATTGTCAAGGTTATTATCAAACAAATATCCGCAATGTTCATACTTAGCTTTCTTTCTTGGGAAATGAGTGTTTACATTCACTCTCTATCAGGGATGGCAAGGAAACAAAGTACTTTTTAAATCTCGCTGAAATTCTTTATTAGAATTGTTCGAGTAGTAAAATTAAGCTGGTGTTGTTAGTATTTCCAGAAATCACAATTCATGGAATAAATTTATTGAACATTATAAACATAAAATTGTTACCATGCATTCAATGCATGCCACACTAATTGAAAACAATTCCAACAAAGCTAAATAGTTCATGAATTTACTCGTCAGTTAGGTACAGGTGTACTTTTGATTACTCATTTAATTATTTTCCATCTCTGTTCTCTTGTTTTTTTTTAATGTTTTTCTCTCTTCTGTTTTTGTTCTCTTGTCTTGTCATAACACATGTTTTTTATTTCGTCAGAGATGGGCGCGAATAGCAAATTAAAACACATGATCACATCTACATACATATTAAGTTTGTAAGCATAGTAAAATTATTAAACTTTATAAAGTAAATTATATTATTATATTTTCAAATGAGAATGAATAATTTAAGTATTAATTTTACGATGATTTTGTTCTTTAAATTAAATATATTATTATTTTTACGGGTATCTTCGGAGGGTTTTTGTGAATGTGTAGTCAAACTTTAAGCCCTTTTGTTTTACACTTTTACTGAAATTATTTTGCTTCGGTCATTTAACCCAACTCATTTATTTTTCTTGTCACGCGTTTATCTTTGTTTTTATTTTGTTTATTTTTAAAATCAGCTGTTTCACAATATATCAGTTGGAGACTGGAGCATACTTATTTATTGCGATCATGCTCTTTGTGTTTTGCTTCACTTTTTTTTTTTTTTTTTTTTGAGGGGGCTATAAAGTTCTACATATTCTAATTTTAATCATATTGTGACGTAGGCAAAAAGTTTAAAAGTGTATACATGATGAGAATACAAACAAATAATTTCCACTGTGCTTTAATATGGATTTTTTTTTTGTGTGCGAGTGGGAATATGTATGATGAGAGCAATTGTAAAAAAAAATAGTCAGTACGGTTCTCTTCGTCCATAGTGACAGTTTGGTTTTTAACTTGCGCAAATTTAACATACGGTAACATACGTGCCTTCGTGTTATTAGTTTTTCTTATATTAAATTTGTTCATATAAAAACCCATTCCCAACTACAAGCCAAAGAGAGGACGGAGGTAAATTCAATAAAACATATGACTTACTGAATGCTGGCTACAACAATAACACGGATTGCTGCTGTCGTAGTATCCAGCAGTCAGTTTGGTAGTACAACTTTCATTGAAATCGATTAATTGCAAATAATTTACACAATACATGTCTGTTATTTTAGACTTTGTAACAGCAGCAAATTGTGACGACAACAGACTGAGTGTTAACTGAATTTAGTAAAACAAAAAGAAACTACAGTACAATATAAAAAAGGAACACAAAACGCAACAATGTCTACTCAAACACAAAATGAACAAAAACAACAAGCACCAGTAAAAAAAAGCATTCCAAATGGTTTGAAATTCGTATTTGGTGGTGCGGCCGGTATGGGCGCCACCATGATTGTGCAACCATTCGATTTGATTAAGACACGCATGCAAATTTCTGGTGCCGGCAGTGGCAAAAAGGAATTCCGCAATTCGTTTCATTGCATTCAAACAGTGATCAGAAAAGAGGGACCACTAGGTTTATATCAAGGTATTGGAGCTGCTTTGTTACGTCAGGCCACTTATACAACAGGTCGCTTGGGTGTGTACTCTTATCTCAATGATGCCTACATGGCTCACTTCCAAAAGGATCCCAATGTATCGGCTAGTATGTTAATGGGTGTTATTGCCGGTGCCTGTGGTGCATTCATCGGTACACCCGCCGAAGTTGCTCTTATCCGTATGGCATCCGACGGTCGTCTGCCTCTGGCCGAAAGACGTAACTACAAGAATGTATTTAATGCCTTGACTCGAATCACCACCGAAGAAGGTTTGACTACATTGTGGCGCGGCAGTATACCCACTGTAGGCCGTGCTATGGTTGTCAACATGACACAGCTGGCCTCCTATTCACAATTCAAGACATATTTCCGCACAGGTCCTTTGAAGATGGATGAGGGTATAAAATTACATTTTGCTGCCAGTATGTTGTCTGGTTTGCTGACGACAATCACCTCTATGCCTTTGGACATTGCCAAGACCCGCATTCAAAATCAAAAATACATTGATGGCAAACCTGAATATCGTGGCACCATCCATGTGCTGGGCAACGTGGCCCGCAAAGAGGGTGTCTTCGCTTTATGGAAGGGCTTCACGCCCTACTACTGCCGTTTGGGACCACACACCGTATTGACTTTCATCTTCTTGGAGCAGCTGAATACAGCGTATCATACTTTTGTGGGCGGCAGCAAAGGTCTGTGATTGTGATTTTTAGAGTAAATGTATTCGAACGTAGAAGGCCAATAATCCCAGTAACGAAAACAATAATTAAAGTCTATGTGTTAATTGTTAAAGATTAAAGTTAAATACCAATAAAAATCAAAATTATACTAGTTAATCAGAATGCGTTAAATTAGTTTTTTTTGTACTCCCTAACCTGCCTCTATGTATCTCAAATTGAGACATTTTTCCCAAATCGAAAAGAAATTAACGTAAGCGGGTTGTAAACACAAAATATTTACAAAAGAGATAGGAAATGCTTTTTCTTTTTGTATCAACACCATTTCCAATTGCAATGATACTTAAACATTTACTTTTTAATTTAATTTCAATAGAAAAAGAATCAAAAAAATTTTTTTTTTGACTTTTTTTATTTAGTATATATTTTTTGTTTTTGCTGTAGTCAAGACCTTGCAGACTTAACTGCCATTTTATTTCTAATTTGTTTTTTTTTTTTTTTTTGTATAAAAATATTTTTCGTTCAAAAATCTCTTCAATCCCTCTTGGTTCGAAATTTAATGCTCGTATCAAATATTTTTTTTTTTTTTTTTTTTTGACGATGTACTATATACAGTGTTACGGCCCTTTGTTCCAACTTGGAACCATAGGAATCAATATATATATATATATATACAGTGTCTGACAATACATTGGAAACTTTTACAAAATTTTGAAATTCTCAATTTTTTTTTTTTTAATTTCGCGTCCTAAACTTATTTTTTTTTTGGAAAATCACTCGAAACATGCAATAACGAAAAAAAAAATGGATAATCGGAAAAAAAGTATTTGTTTTAGTGATGACAAAAAAATTGAAACTTTTTAACTTCTATACCAGTGTAGATTAAAACAATAAAAATAGAAGATGGTATAAAAGAAAAATTTATAAATTCGTAGCCGTTATTTAAATATAGTTTCTGACGGTTTCTTTCAACTGTTTTTGAAACACCATTGTAAATTTCAATGCTTTAACCTTATAATAAATTATAAAAAAATGGCAAATATAAAGTTTTGTGAAGAGTTAAAAACCAGGGGTCGAATCGTTGCATTTGTTATCGAAATTTTTTGATCGAAATTATTTTTTTATTTTCCAAAATAATATACTAAGAGTAATTTTACTCTGTCACAGCTAACGAGTTATGGTCCAATAGCAAAAATGAAACGAGGTCCAACGATTATCCGTCTTCTTTAAATAATAAACCAAAATATTGAATTTCGATTGATTTTACTCGATATCGAATGCGACAATTTGCCCCTAGAATAATAGATGTTTTTACTGCTGGTCCTAAGCAAAAGAACATTTGTGAGAAATATTCTATAATTAAATCCTTAATTGCAAAAAATATCCAGAAATATCGTAAAAGAAGTACGATGATGACTCAACATTTAGGCGAAAGGCCCCGTAAAACGGGTCAAAACATAATTTAATAGCAAGAGAGTTAAAAAAATTTCCAAAAGTGATACCAAAAGATCAATCTGAAACTAAAAATATCTGATCTTTGTTGTTGTCATCCTGTGAAGAAACCACTGATGTCACATAAACATATGAAGCGATCTAAACGGAATTTAAATACTGTTCCCTTTTCAGATGAGTTCAAATTTAATTTAAGATGCCATATGGAGGAACGTTTGTACGACGGTCAAAGGGAAAAAATACTAGACCCAATGTATGTACAAATTAAACTGTTAAGTTTGGTATTGGGTTACTTTTCGGGACAAGGTATGGGTCCAATTCATGTAGTATAAGATACGAAAAATATTCCAACAAGACATGAAAGTGACTCAAAACATACCAAAGTTGTAACCGAATGGTTACAATCTAATGCAGCTAGTGTTTTGGAATGGCCAGCCTAGTCTCCAGATCGCGGAGAATTTCTATGGGAAATTGTAGATCAAAAAATACACAAACAAGACAGATTTCATAGAGGCAGTTAATTCAGAGTGGCAAAAAATGTCAACGGTTATCATCTACAATTTAATTGACTCCATGTCTGGGCGTTGTGAAGCTGTGCTAAAAAAGAATGAATACCCAACAAACCACTGAAATCAAATATAGAGGGAACGCTTCCAATTATTGTATAGTTTGCATTGTTTTGTCAACAGCATAAGTATTAATACTTCTACAAAGTTTTTATTAAAATTCTTTCTTTCCTTATGCATATGAGTTTTGAATCTCTCCGTGACTGTGCGTTACTATGTCAAAGTTCTTTTTTCACAGCAAGTCTACCGACCAAGTTTCAGATCGATCGGATAAGGAGAAATAGGTTTTAAATCACTCCGCGACTGTGCGTGACTGTGCATGACTATGTCAAAGTTAATCTTTTTTTCACAACAACTGTATGGATTAAGTTTCAGATCAATCGGGTGAGGGGAAATGATATTTAGATCACTCTGTGACTGCGTGACTATGCGTGTTCAAGTTTCAGATCAATTGGATAAGGGGGAATGGGGTTGCCCCATGACAGACAGAGAGAGAGTATGAGTTAAAAGAAAGAGTTTAAAAACTAAAATTATTCATGTTGTTATAAAGCATGTAAAAAGGTAAATAAAACTAGTAATAACAAATGTAAAATCGTACAACTGCCAGAAATAGCAAAATATACAAATGTATGAAAATATGCACTCCATAGATATTTGACATCATTTTATAATTAATTTTCCAGAAATACATGGTACAGTTTTATGTTTCCGAGTCAGTTATATCAATAGATAACTCTCCTGAAATATTGAAACATTCTGGTAAAAACTGTGGAGTGGGCTAATTGCTACTCGAAAAACATCAGCCACTTTCCTCTCAAATTTATGATAATTTGTTCTTCGCATATGTTTGATGTCTATTTAAAAAAAAATTTTTCAAGAAAACTTAGAATAAACAATTAGTATTACAATTTGAATATACATATGAATGTAAAGATTATGTTTTCAAAATTTCAAAGCATTCCGACCAAAATGTTGGCATGTGGGAACAACTACTCGAAAAAGATCAGAAATATTGCAAAAAGTGTAAAATAGAATATTCATTAAAAATTTTAAACCATTCCGATTAATTAATATTATGCCGTCGACATACATCTATAATAATATTTAATAGGCAAGGTGATTTCTTGTGATATATTCTACACCTCCAATTACGAATTGATTTTGACAAAAAATATACCATTTGAAAGGTATTTATTTGCAGCTGTCCACCATATTTACAGATGTGCACCATCTGGTACAATTTTTTTGATTAAAATTCATTTAAAGTTGCTACTAACATATAGATAAAACACATATTTAAGCATTAAATAAAAAACTATAAAATGCTGTGTATGTGTAAATTTAATTGCGAATTGGCTTAAATTGATTAGCATACTTTTAGGCTCTTATAAAATTATTTATGAATGAAAAAATAAAATTTCCACTTTCTATACTAATGTGTGGAATTATGTTCTTGTTTGAAGTTTGATTGTATTTTCCAGAAAATTTTTCACCAAGATTTAATCAAAAATAATATTTCTTACAGCAGTATATATAAAGAGACTACTGTTTGTTGGAACTACTACTCAACATAAACAAAAAAAAAAAAAAAAAATAATTTCAAAAAAGGTTAAATTCGGCTGTGCCGCTATTGAAACTTTAATTGCTTTTTTTAAAAAGGTACTTTTTTTCTACAAAAGTATTTTTTTGGAAATAGTACTTTTTTAAGAAAATTTACTTGTTTAAGAGAAGGTTCCTTTTTAAGAAAAGATAATTTTTAAAAATATTTTCTTTTTAAAAAAGGTACTTTTTTAAGAAAATGTATATTTTAAGAAAATGTATTTTTTTTTTATTAAAATATACGTTATTAAGAAAAGGTTATTTTTTTACGAAAATGTAATTTTTTTTAAATATATATGTTGAAAACAGGTAATTTTTTATAAAAAAAAATTACTTAGTTAAAAAAATAACTTTTTTGACAAAAGGTACTTTTTAAAATATAAATATATTTTCAAAGATATGTACTTATTTTTTAAAGCTATTTTTTAAAAAGGTACTTTATTTAGGGATTATATTAGCGATTTTCTTTATTATATCGGGCTAACGATAAAAAATTGTGGCAATATTTGCTTACGCTAGTAATAAGCAAATGTTACAACTACATTGACTACAACAATAAGAAAATTCAATTCAATTATATATTCTTCCTTTATTTTAATATTTTAACAAGTTTGATATTTACATATGAGATCTTATCTTTACATATGTGACCTTCTTCGAGAAAACGGACCTAATGTGTGAAAATTAAGTTTTGAGAAAAAAAACGCATTTAAAGTTTCTACACCCTTTTAGGTACCAGAATCCACCGTTTTTGACACAACCCGTTTTTTGACACACTCGGAGAAGGTCACATATAGAAATTGCAACAAATAATATATAGGATCTAAAGGTATTAAATAGTTTTTATTTTACTTTTTAATGATTTTTAAAGGAAGTTGGGAGGAAAAAAATCATTATATGATTTAATAGATTCAAATACTATCTGAAAATATTTATATGCTTATAGGAGGAGGCTTAGTAAAAATTATAGACCTCTATAAGCATATAATTTTCAATTTGGTGATTTCTTTTTAATTTTACGTTATTTCTCTACATTCTCTTATCAGTTAGTAAGAGGAATTTTTAATTTTGGCAAAGTAATTGTTATTGATCCTTGTTATCAAATCGATAATTCTTTCGTAACCTGTTTCTTCATGAAAAAGATTTGTAGGATACCTCCAGCGCATTTTATTTATCATTTTAAGACATTTGTTTTGTATAATTTGTAAGCGTTTTAGGTGACAGTTGGCAGAGTCACTTCAAATAGAACACGCGTATGTTAATATCAGCCTTATAACACTTTTGAAGAGTAGATTTTTGTATTTGGGGTTTAGAAATGACCTTCTATTTAGTAGTGGCCATAATGCTTTAAATGATTTTATAGCTTTTTGGGACGTAGCCATAATATGTTGTTTAAATATAAGCTTTTTGTCCAAAACAACTCCGAGATATTTGACATCGTTAAGTACATTTATGGTATTATTTCCAATAAGACGATGATGTCTTAGCAGTCCTTTGGGAGATTTGTTGAATGGAAAAATTATTGCTTGGCTCTTGTTTGGATTAATTTTGATTTTCCATTTGTGAAAATATTTACTGCAATTTACAAGTCCCATTTCCATTTTCTTCAGGAGTGCACTTGTAAGTTTGTTTGAAGAAATTAACGCAGTATCATCTGCGTAATAAGCAATTTTTATATATTTTGGGACTTTAAAATCGGATGTATATATCGAGTAAAGCAATGTCGACAAGACATAAATAAGAAAAATTATAACATATATATTAAGAAAAACAACAAACACATTTTTAAATTTTCAGGAGTTTTTTCACATTTTCAATCATATCTCGTGGCCCATTAGGGCGATTGCAGACGGACAGACCATCATCGCTAAATAAAATTCTCTTGCTATAAAGATCAAGAAAATATATGGGGTCTCTGGAATTTATTTCGATGCGTTACAAACGGAATGATAAACTAATATATATCCTCTGCACAGTGGTGTGAAGAGTAGAAAAACATTATTTTCAAAAATACATTTTCTTATGGATTGTTGAACGGACATAAACTAATAATTCAAAATACAATATAAATATTTTACGATTTTTTTTGGTTTAAATAAAATGTTAACAGAAAAATTTCGTATAAAAAATCTGAACTGAATCTCTAATCTGAGCTTTCTAGAATCTATCCTAAATAACTTGAAATATACTTAAACTTCAGAAAACAAAACAACACAATATCAAAATAAATTCTTTAGAAATTAGATCAAACTATGCAATTAGATATGATATGTAAATATTAGTTTGAGAAAAAAAAAACAAGTATTTTTCCAACTCAAATCTAATATTGTATGTAAGTTTTTCCTCTATTCATTCCGAATGTGTCAATTTTGTCAATTTAAATGCGCAAGTGCTAATATTTACAATAAACAATATTGAACTGACGTTATTTTCCAGCTTGATAACTGATTAAGTTGTTTTGTTTTTATACCCTATACCACTATGTGGTTTGGGTATAATGACTTTGTGCTGCTGTTTGTAACTACCAAAAATATTTGACCTAGACCCATCTTTAATTATACCGATCGAATCAGAATCACTATCTGATTCGATTTAACGATGTCCGTCCGTCCGTCCGTCCGTCCGTCCGTCCGTCCGTCCGTCCGTCCGTCCGTCTGTGTGTCCATGTAAAGCTTGTAATCAAACTGCAGGTCGCAAATATGAATATATTTTGATGAAATTTGGTATATAAGCTTTCATCGGCCATAGGATGAACGCTATTGAAATTGGTGAGAATCGGTCGATGTTCAGACCTAGCCCCCATACAAATGACCCCTATGAAATCGACTTAAATTGCCATAAGATCCAAATTATCATATAAATCTTAGTCAAATTGGGTTTGTATGTGTTTATTACATCCATTAATCAGTAGTCCAAAAATGATCCCTATGGGACAACTCTTAGTCATAGGCCCCATATAGAGCTGCTTCCCGATCTTCACTTAAATCTATCAAAAAACAAAAATATTGCACTGATTCTTCTCAAATTTTGTTTATATATATTTTTGCAAAATACAAGAGACCTTACCAAAGATGGTCAGGATCGGTACATTTTTGGGCCTAGTCCCCATATAGATATAGCATCCGATATGAACTTTTTCATATCTGCAGACAAAAAAATTTAAAAAATACCACTCAAATTTGGTTTATGCTTACTTTCTAAGTCCAGTTAGTTGGGCCTATGGGGTAGGGTCTCTAAACGCATGGTATAGGGTATCCTATAGTCGGTCTAGACCGACTATAATTTTCTTACTTGCTTTTTATTGTTGTTGTCGTCAACTGCATTTTAGGCGTAAAATAAAGTTAATCTTTGTTATACCATATACCACTATGTGGTTTGGGTATAATGACTTTGTGCTGCTGTTTGTAACAACCAAAAATATTTGACCTAGACCCATATTTAATTATACCGATCGAATCAGAATCACTAACTGATTTGATTTAACGATGTCCGTCCGTCCGTCCGTCTGTGTGTCCATGTAAAGTTTGTAATCAAACTGCAGGTCGCAAATATGAATATATTTTGATGAAATTTGGCATATAAGCTTTTGTCGGCCATGGGATGAACGCTATTGAAATTGGTGAGAATCGGTCCATGTTCAGACCTAGCCCCCATACAAATTACCCATATGAAATCGACATAAATTGCCATAAGATCCAAATTGTCATATAGATCTTACTCAAATTGGGTTTGTATGCGTTCATTACATCCACTAATGAGTAGTCCAAAAATGATCCCTTTGACCCCATATAGAGCTGCTTCCCGATCTTCACTTAAATCTATTAAAAAACAAAAATATTGCACTGATTCTTCTCAAATTTTGTTTGTACATATTTTTGCAAAATACAAGAGACTTTACCAAACATGATCAGGATCGGTCCATTTTTGGACCTAGTCCCTTTATAGATATAGCATCCGATATGAACTTTTTCATATCTGCAGCCAAAAAAATTAATAAAAATCCCACTCAAATTTGGTTTTTGCTTATTTTCAATGTCCAGTTAGTTGGGCCTAAGAGATAGGGTTTCTAAACGCATGGTATAGGGTATCGTATAGTCGGTCTAGACCGACTATAATTTTATTACTTGTTTTTTTTATTATATTGTCCAACTTATTGCTATTACATAGTACAAGTATTTACTTGTGTGTATTTGCACTATCAATTTTCATTTAAATGAATCTAATTTGTTATTGATGATGATCACAAGTTATCTTAAGTTGGTAAACATACTAAGTATGCATTAGTGTGGAACATTTTATTGCACTGTGAATTTATTAAATTGCTTTTGCGATTGCAAACGATTTAAACTTTAGCAAATTCTATCCATATCAGTGCAAAAAGTTTTGTCATTGCTTTCAATATTGCGAATATGTTGTCCTAATTCGTGCGTTTATTAAATACTTTTACTTTCAGCGCTAAAGTAAAGAAGTTCCTTCATGCGGAAAATTCTGACATGCAAAAGTATTATAAAGTACTGAAGTAGTAATAAACAACTAAGAAAATAATAGTCGCTCTAGATTGACTATACGATATCAAGAGAGGGTCTTGGATCCAAATTTGCTGATTAATGGATGTAATAAACATACACAAACCCAATTTGAACGAGATCTATATGATAATTTGTATCTTATTGCAGTTTAAGGCGATGTCATAGGGGTAATTTGTGTAGGGACTAGGTCTGAATATGGACCAATTTTCCCCAATTTCAATACCGTTCACCCTATGTCCGATAAAAGCTTGTACACCAAGTTTCATTAAAATATTGCGACCTGTACTTTGATTACACTGTACAATAAAATCAAATTTTTTCCAAAATTACAAGGTCCTGCCTATAAATTTTTATAGAGACAAAAAAAAAAAAGATTCGTGTATCGGCGTTTTGATAGTTTACATCTGAATTTCATTTGAGGGGGGTTAAAGTTTCCCAGCTCTGGAAAGAGCAAAAAACACCACTAAAACAGGGATTTAAGGGGTTAAAATGTTCCGCAAAAATATACGCCGTGAAATTTTACTATAAGTCCCTGAATACACCAAAATGGAAAATTCAACCAAAAAGTCAGGAATAAAGCACAACAAAAGAGAGCTTTAATTTCGAGAGGGTTATTTTCGCATTTATTAAGAATTTTATTTTAAAGTACCCCAAAATAAATTAAAATAAAATTCTGAATAAATGCGAAATTAACCCTAAGCTCTCTTTTGTTGTGTCTTATTTCTGACTTTCTGGTTGAATTTTCCGTTTTTGGTCTGTTCAGGGAATTATAGTAAAATTTCACGGCGAATATTTTTGTGGAACATTTTAACCCCTTAAATCCCTGTTTTAATGGTGTTTTTTGCTCTTTTAAGTGTATGCCAGAGCTGGGAAACTTTAACTCCCCCTCAAATGAAATTCAGATGTAAACTTTCAAAACGCCGATACACGTGTCTTTTTTTTTTTGTCTACTCTATCAAAATTTATAGGTCGGACCTTGTAATTATACCCTATACCACTATGTGGTTTGGGTATAATGACTTTGTGCTGCTGTTTGTAACTACCAAAAATATTTGACCTAGATCCATCTTTTATTATACCGATCGACTCAGAATCACTTTCTGAGTCGATTTAGCGATGTCCGTCCGTCCGTTCGTCCGTCTGTGTGTTCATGTAAACCTTGTAATCAAACTACAGGTCGCAAATATGAATATATTTTGATGAAATTTGGTATATAAGCCTTTATCGGCCATATGATGAACGCTATTGAAATTGGTGAAATTCGGTCCAGTCCCCGCACAAACGACCCCTACGAAATTGACATAAATTGCCATAAGATCCAAATTATCATATAGATCTCAGTAAAATTGGGTTTGTATATGTTTATTATATCCATTAATCACTAGTCCAAAAATAATCCCTACAGGACAATTATTAGTCATAGGCCTAATATAGAACTGCTTCCCGATCTTCACTTAAATCTATCAAAAAACAAAAATATTCCACAGATTTTTTCCAAATTTGGTTTGTATATATTTTTTCAAAATATAAGTGACTACCAAATATGGTCAGGATCGGTCGAACTTTTTCATATCTGCATCAAAAAAAAAAAAAAATAATAACAACGCCACTCAAATTTGGTTTATGCTTATTTTCTATATCCAATTAGTTGGACCGAAGAGATAGGATCTCTAAACCATGGTATAGGGTATCGTGTAGTCGGTCTAGACCGACTATAATTATCTTACTTGTTTTTTTGTGTTGTACAGTGTTACAAGGTTTACATGGACACACAGACGGACGGACGTACAAACGGACGGAAATCGCTATATCTACTCAGTTATTCTGAATCGATCGGTATAACAAAAGAGCGGTCTAGGTCAAATATTTTAAGTAAAATGATGATTTTGAGAAGCTGGAATGTTTGGAAGAGTATCCCGAAAGAAGCCCCTATGGTCTGAGCGTAACTGAAAGTAGAGACTAGGGTGCGAAAGAAAGTATCACCATTGGAGCGCTGTAGAATGGAATATAGTATATTTTCTGACGAAACAAAAACTACTAGGGTCTCCCTCGATGGAAGAAATATATTTGCGATCCAAAGTCGACAGAATTCGATCCAAAGTACACCCGGGCCGCATTAAAGAATGGAGGAGGTTCCATCAAGCTTTGGATTACTATTTCGTCACGTGGTGTTGGATCGCTGCTCAAAATAAATGTTTTATGGACAAGTTCCAATATAGTTCCGAAACACACGGCCCTAGTCGTCATGCAATAGCAAGTTGTTGTAAAGACAAAAGTTAGCTTGTGAAAGATAACCAATGTTGATAGTCTCTTCATCGAAACAAAAGGTCTAGGGAAGCAATTCCAAACAGCATATGTGCAAATTTGGTGGCTTCAACGCAACAAAATATTTCTTTTTTATAAATATATGCTTTTTTTTATAAAATTTAATTATTGCACAGACGATAACAACCAAAATCAGCCTCAATTGTTCGTCGGGAAACAGTTCGAGCACATATTTTTAGATTGAGACCTCTTTAGGTAGAATTCCTTGGACATTTTTTTAACTCTCCAGCTATTAAATTATCCTATCATGTTGAGTCAACACCGTACCTCTTTCACGATATTTCTTGATAATTTTTGAAGTTATGGATATATTCCAAGAATATTTCTCACAAATTTTCTTTTGCTTAAGACCAGTAATAAGCACATCTATTATTTTGGTTTTTAAACTTTATTCTTCCCATCGTTTTATAATAATTAGTTATAAGATTAAATCATTAAAAAACAGTTGGAAGAAAACGTTAGAAAGAAACTATAAATATTTTAGTAACGGTTAAGAATTTATACATTTTCTTTCATACCATCTTCTATTTTTATTGTTTTAATCAGCTCTGTTAAAGTAGTCTAAGAGTTTCCATTTTTTTGGCATTACGAAAAAATTAATTTTTTTCCCTTTATCTATTTTTTTAAATTGTTCTTTTTTTTCGTTTGAGAACAGACCAATTGCGCAAAAAACAACATAATTTTAGGATTTATCTAAAAGTTTCCAATGTATTGTCACCCACTATATATACATGTCGCACCGTGGGGCCTTTTGCCTTCTTTCGTTGCAAAAATGATGTTAAGTTATGATTTTGAAAGATGACTTCCTTACCTTTAAAATGAGTGCTGGCGGAGGGTGCTAGGTCCACAGGGGGCTTCAATATGTCCTATCAAAGTTCAATATTATATTGGTGGTAATATTACATGTTGCAAATATAAAGATAATGTGCTGAAATTTGGAACTTAAAGTGTTTTTAATTCAAAGACAAACCCTACATAAATTTGCTAGAATCGGCCCATGTTTGGACCTAGTCCCCATACAAATTTTCCTTAAAAATTGGTTCTAATGCCACTTAATGTAGCAAATGTTATTCTATTGCGATGAAATTAGAATTATAAGGGTTTATTAGAGATCTATAAAAATCTTTGAAATCGGTCCACGTTTGGACCTAGTACAAATTTTCTTCAAACTTTGGTTGAAATGCTACAAAAGATGCCAAGTTTGCTAATTTCTGTATTATATTAAAAAAAATTTTTTTTAATGAAATCGGACCACTTTTGGACCCATTTTCCCGATTTTTTTTATAAAGAGAAACACCCAAAGTTCTCAAAATTCCAAATTTCGCAATGAAATTATATTAATTAACCACACAAAGGACTTATAATATCACAATACATATTGTTTAAATCCGAAAGTCTTCACGTTTTCACTACCAAATTAAGCACTTTTGATTTATTTTTAAACTAACGTAACAAATATTTTGTTAAAATAGATATTTTTGTTTACAAATTTTCTTCAAAATATTCAATATCAAATAAAGTGATATCCAATAAACTTTTCATTTCGGTACTATAATTATTTTCCACCAAATCCTTTTGCGATTTCACGTGTCTCAAAGATGAAATTAATGGATCGGAAGAAGCCGCCAACATGTTAAAGAGGTCCTCATTCTGTCTTATACGGGAAATTTTGCATGTATTCGCCTATCTAAATTTTTTATAATCCTTGTTTCTACATTCTTGAGCTTCTTCCGATAACTCTCCGATTGGCAAGACTAGCTTTGTGCAGATTTTCATGTACGTTTAAAATAAAAAAACACATCCGTTTTTTTTCTCAATTAAATATTGGCAAATTTTTTGTCAAAACACTTTTTAATATTTTCTTCAAAATAAAAAAACACGTCCGAGCACAAGAAAATCGAATGTACCAATAATGCAGAATTCGAAAACAAAAGCAATAGTGTTAAAATCTAAGCAGACTTTGTTTTCAGAGATTCATTTCAAAACTAAAGACATAAACAAACAATTAAAAAAAAAAACACGACAAAAATGTTTCTGTGCACCTGGACTAATTTTTTAGTCGTAATAACATGGAAATAGGCAAGAATATGCAGCCAATTTAAATTGAATACGTTAGAGCAATGAGTACTTAATAACCCTGAATAATAACTTCCGAAACTAATCGAATCTTTTTTAGTTCTATTCTATCAAAGTTGAAAAATGGTCCAAATATAGTGTTTTATTTGATTGGATTCGTACGTACCTTTCAAACAACAACTGAAGAAATTAATCAACTTTGAGCGGCCCTATTAACCGCAATTTTTATTCGATTTTTTAACGGGTTTTGGATTCTTGATCCACAATTAGTTCTATATCCACTATATCATTCACTATATCATTCAATTTATCAAAAGCTTTTATACAATTTTTGATTTTTGCCACGGATTCCAGATAAATTCCCCACAGTGTGGCGTTATTAAAAAGTGTACAGTTAAAAAATTCATAATTTTTAAAATTAATTTTATCTTTCAATGATTGAGTTTGAAGTTATTCAGGCTCAAGATCAAATGTTTTTACTTTAAATAAAGCAAAAACATTGGCACATTTGGTTCAAAAATTTATCTATATTCTGCATGACAGGTTATAAGCTGTTTCGGGAAGAGTCACCAATCCCATCATTAACCAAAAGCAGTAGATTGTTTGCTAAAAAGTTAAATTCATATATATTTGCTGAAAACAACCAAATGAAAATTCAAGCAAAGAGTTATACTATTTAAGCCTCTTCCAATTTAACAAACTAAAATATAAAACAACTTTGAAACAAATATGTTTGTATACGAGTACACGTTGCATACTACAATATACATGTTTGTTTTTGTATTGAAAAAAAAAAAAACAAGAAAAACAATTTGTTTTTGCTAAACTTACATTTAACGTTAACGGCGTGTCCTCTGTATTTTTAATTTTATTATTTTCTATAAAAATAAAAAATCTTATTTTCGATCTTTATCAATTTAATGATTGAGTTTGAAATTATTCAGGCTCAAGATCAAATGTTTTTACTTTAAATAAAGCAAAAACATTGGCACATTTGTTTCAAAAACAAATTGTTTTTCTTGTTTTTTCAAGACAAAAACAAACATGTATATTTTAGTATGCAATGTGTACTCATATACAAACATATTTGTTCCAAAGTTGTTTTTTATTTTAGTTTGTTATATTGGATGTATATTATATTGCAATGTGTACTCATAAACAAATTAATTTTATCCTTTGTCATTACAAAAATATTTTTAAAAAATTCAAAAATTTTGCCTTGTGGTTTGAATAAAAATTGTTGGCTACAAAATGCTGCACCGTAATATTTTCACATACTAACATTTTTGAATTTTCATTCTGGTTTTCAATTTTTTGTTGGTATTTGGTTAGTAGCAAAACAAAATTAAAAAAACAAAAACTGTTTAAAATAACTTTATACTTGTTTAAATTTGTTATTATTTAACAATCCGGTTATAATAATTTATTCAAATCAATTGTTAATTTACGCTTAAATGATTGTTGGATACAAATCCTTATTAAATTTTTTATTTGTTTTGACTCCATATTGGCTCAATTTCGATAAAAAAAACTAATTGCAAACAGATTTGTAGCAAACTGTTTTTACTGTTTTCGCCGCTATGTTACGCGTTATAAATGTTTTATGATTACTTGTTATTTGTTAATGATTTCTGATAACATTAAAATCATTTCGTTTATTTTCCACAACTTTAATTCTAAATACTTTTATGTGGGATATTTATGTAGACATATAAAGAATAACTTCCAATTTGCAGCCAGTCTATTCCGGCTCCTTATCAATATGTTGTTGGGAAGTGCACAAATCTTATTCTAAATTATTCAAAAATATTATTGCGATAACGATATACATAGCTATATATATGTTATGCTAATAATAAGGAGGCTTGTGCAAAATCTATAAAAAAAAAGAAATAAATTTCAAATCATATATTTATACCCTATACCACTATGTGGTTTGGGTATAATGACTTTGTGCTGCTGTTTGTAACAACCAAAAATATTTGACCTAGACCCATCTTTAATTATACCGATCGAATCAGAATCACTTTTTGAGTTGATTTAACAATGTCCGTCCGTCCGTCCGTCCGTCTGTGTGTCCATGTAAACCTTGTAATCAAACTGCAGGTCGCAAATATAAATATATTTTGATGAAATTTGGTATATAAGCTTTTATCGGCCATGGGATGAACGCTATTGAAATTGGTGAGAATCGGTCCATGTTCAGACCTAGCCCCATACAAATTACCCCTATGAAATCGACATAAATTGCCATAAGATCCAAATTGTCATATAGATCTTACTCAAATTGGGTTCGTATGCGTTCATTACATTCATTAATGAGTAGTCCAAAAATGATCCCTTTGCCCCATATAGAGCTGCTTCCCGATCTTCACTTAAATCTATTAAAAAACAAAAATATTGCACTGATTCTTGTCAAATTTTGTTTGTATATATTTTTGCAAAATACAAGAGACTTTACCAAACATGATCAGGATCGGTCCATTTTTGGACCTAGTCCCCATATAGATATAGCATCCGATATGAATTTTTTCATATCTGCAGCGAAAAAAAATAATAAAAATCCCAATCAAATTTGGTTTTTGCTTATTTTCTATGTCCAGTTAGTTGGGCCTAAGAGATAGGGTTTCTAAAGGCATGGTATAGGGTATCGTATAGTCGGTCTAGACCGACTATAATTTTCTTACTTGTTTAACATTAGCATTAAACTGTCGCCAACTGACTCGAATAAAAAAAATCAAGGGCAAAAGATAACGGCTAGAGATAATTGGAATTTGGTTGTTATTAACTTTAATAATTAATACGATGCTTCTATCGCGCCCATGCCATATTTTCCTAGGAAAAGTTTAACCGCAAAATTTTTTTTTTAGCACGACAATTGATAATATTTTAAGAATCTGAAGATATAATTTTACTTTACTTTTGATATAATTTTAATGCTGAGATCGTTTTAGTTTTTTTTTTTTTTAGGAAATTCATTCAATTTCCTTTTCCTCAGTTCTTTTAAAAGTTCCTCTCTTCTAAAAAGCAAAATTTTGAAAACACTAAAAACTGAGTTCAAAATCAAAAGTGGGATAAGCCAGTTAGACTGCAGAAATCATCGAAAATAATTTCAGTTAGCCATTTATCCGATCTATATTCGATGTAGTTTAGAATTAACTCAAAGTTTAAACGTCACATTACCAAAATTGTGGTAATAAAAATTTAAGGGAATAGTGATTAATCGTATTAAATAAAACGCCAGTCATCACTAAGAATGTCGCCATTTTAATGTCACATAATTACCATTTCTAAGGAAACCCTGTATAATTGTCACTTTGTTAACATTATGATACAGAAATTTATTAACTGTAAATAAAATCAAGTTCACTTATTAATTAAATTATCTGCAAACCATTGAAAATGAACTGCAAAATGTCCTATCTGTAATATTAATAGGTAAGGCGATTTCTTGTGACCGATGTTTTGTTATACAGTTTAATGCCAATTTTGACCAAACGTATATTATTTGAAAGGTGTTTCTTTTAGATATTCACCAGATTTACAGATTTTTAAATTTTTAATATTTTTTTTTGAGTAAAAGATACATAAAATTATACAATGCTATGTGTGTGTTTATTAAATTTGTTAATGTGTTTATAAAAAAAAATTTGTTTGTTTTCTTCATTCACAATAACAATTGTGTTGAATTGAAAAATAATGTTGGACATAAACCAATAAGTAATAATATTTAAAAAGTGTTGAATTGTGAATTGGCTAGAATTTATTAGCATACCCTTAGTCTTTATTTAACGAAAAAATAAAATTTCCTAGAATTTGCACTTGAATTTCGAGGGCTGGAATCTGCTAGTATTTATTAATTACTCTTATTTACGCTGTAATTCTGATTTTAAAGAATACCATCTAAAGATTCCTACAAAAAATTAATCAACAGTGCCGGAGATTAACAACTATTTAGGTACATACGAGGGCGGATCAATAAGTCCGTGACTTTTAAAATGACAGTTTTTTTTGCAAAAAAAAAATTATTTTTCAACATAATCTCCTTCTAGCTCAATACACTTAGTCCAACGTTTCTCCAATTCTTGTATCCCTTCCAAAAAATTGAAATTTTCGAGGTCCATAAAATAGGCATTTATTTCATCAATAATTTCATTTGGAGCTAAATCTCTTTCCACCGAACCATTTCTTTAGGTTTGAAAATAGGAAATAGTTACTGAGACTAAATCTGGAGAATGTGGCGGATGAGGTACAAATTCGTAGCCCAACAAACAATTCTTTTGAAGTTGTCACACGATTACGTTTATGGTCAAATGAGAGCAAACGCGGCGCCCAACTTGCCGACAGCTTTCTTAAACCCAACTGATTTAAAATAGAAACCTCACTGCCATGTAAAATGCCTATGGCATCAACAATCTCACGCCCTTTTACTCTTCGATCGGCCAACACCATATCGTGAATTTTTTCGACATTTTCGGGTGTATTGAGCCCAATTGGCTGTCCAGAACGTTCAGCGTCATTTGTATTTGTGCGACCACAACGAAAGTCAGTAAACCATTTTGATGGTGCAGAGTCCCCATAGTATTTATCAAACTTTTCCTTGGTTTGATTGACGGTTTTTTTTCGCAAAAAATAATGTTTAATGAGCACTCAAAATTCACTTTTTTCCATTTGTAAAAAACCATTAGGTTGTATGTTTTGAACAGCTGTTAAACGCAAAGTAAATGACGGAACTTGCTCAAAATTTTACAGTAGTCTACTAATAGGTGGTACTTGATGGAAGCAGTGTTGCATATCATATAACTACGAGGGAAGTTCGAAAAGTCACGGACTTATTGATCCGCCCTCATAATTTTTGAACTTATATTCATACTAGCTGACCCGGCAAACGTTATTCTACCTAAAATAATTATTTTATTCCAAGATTTGTATAGATAGTTTTTCAATAACGTTAGGAATAATAATTCCTAGAACAACCCGACCTGACGTATAGAGGCGGCAGTAGTTAAAAAAAAAATACTTTGGTAAAAAGTGGCAACTTTATTAAATATATGTTTTAAATTTCAAGGCGCCACTTTGGTCATCAAAAGTAAACAATCTCAGTGAATTTGTAAACGTGGAAAAAAATTGGTCGCCGTTATGTAATTCAATACTTTAATTTTAAAGGAATCAGTTCAACCAATATTAAAGCCTAGCTCGATTGTATTCTGCAGGTGTCTGTTTATGACTGTAAAATATTGGGTGGCAAAATTTTAAACGAGGCCGTACGAGCTGCCAAGACGAACACCGTAGTGGTCGACCAATAGAGGTGGCCACGCCAGAAACGGTTAAGAAAATCCAAAAAATTGTATTGGATGAGGATATTGACCGAAACTTTGGAGATTAGAAAACTGTCCGGAAATGCTCCCAATAGAACAAAACAACGTCGTGAAGAATTTTTACGTAGATTCGTAACCATGGATGAGACATGGGTCCACCATTTCCAATCTGAGATAAAGAACAGTCAAAACAGTGGACTGAAAAGAGAGAATCGTGTCCAAAGATGGCAAAGCCAGTTCCATCTACAGGCAATGATATGAAGTCTATTTTTTGGGATGCGCGTTGAATAATTTTTATTTCTTATCTTCAAAAAGGAAAAATAATCAACGGCCAGTTTGATGATAACTTATTGCAGCTTCTTAGTGATGAAACTAAGGAAAAAAAGGCCGCAATTGAAAAAAAGAAAGTGCTGTTTCATCAAGACATTGCGCCAGTTCACACATCCACTATTGCGATGGCCAAAATTCATGAATTAAAGTTCGAATTGTTTTATCATGCACGTTATTCGCCAGATTTAGCTCTAATTCAAGATTTAAAAAAAAGGCTCGATGGTTAAAGATTTGCCAACAATGAAGAGGTGCAGATATCGGTTGATAGCTATTTCAAAGAGCTAGACAACAGGACATCGAAGCTATAAGATAAGATAATAAATAATAAGATAATTTTTCCAAATCTAGGGTTATTTGTAAAATATAATTAAGTTATCGCGATAAAATATTTTGATAGTACAAGTAAATTAAAAATAAATTTAATGTTTTAATCTTAGAATTCAAACTTGAACTGTTTTCTGTTTAAGGAACAAAGGGCCGCGGCCGTCCGCGACAAAATTTCTCCATCGTGGTCGATTTGATGATAGATTTTTGATCTCTCTCCAGCTCATGCCGCTTTGGTTGATGATGATGCCGCCAAGTGTGCGAGGGTCGCCCGATTCTTCGAGTATTGCCCTGGTGGTTCCAGTCGATAGGTCTGCGTAGCTTCTGACCAATCCAATGCCATTTTCGGTTAAGGATCTCGGTTTGGATAGGTCGCTGGTCTGATTGCCGCCAGACCTGATCGTTGGATATGGTATTAGGCCCACATATTTTTATTAGGATTCTACGAAGACAGCGGTTAAGGAACTTTTGGATCGCGTTTAAGTCGCATTGTGTTGTGTTCCAAGTTTTACAGGCGTAAAGGAGCACCGATTTAACTCAGCAATTCAATATGCTTATCTTGGTACGTTTAGAAATTATTGTAGATTTCCATACAGGGCGAAGCATGCCGTAGGATTGTTTAGATTTTGAGATTCGATAGTTTACGTCATCACTGGAGCCGCCGGTATGTGTTAAGATGCTGGCACGATGGCAAAAGGATTTAACTTCTTCCAGTTCAACATCCTGTATCTTGAATTTGGAGTTGTTAAGGGTGTTGCAGCGCATCACATTGCTCTTGCCTATGTGTATCTTCAATCCGGCATTTGATGCTTCGAGGGACTTAAGTTTAGCTACCATATGGCGGTAATTGTCAGATAAAGGATAGATATTGTCTAGCCCTTCCAGGCTCTCGAGTTGCTGGTTGAGTCCCCATCTTATACTTCGGTTCAAACGAGAAGCATTGTGCACTGTAACATCTAAAACGATGTTAAAAAGTAACTGACGAACGCCAGTTACCCTATAGGGCTTGAATTAATGTGATAGTTTTGGGAGGAACGCCTTGCAAGCTAGAGCGCTCCATAATGCACTGTGCTTGAGGGTGTCGGACGCCTTTTCGAAGTCTATGAAGATCATCTGCCACTCGGCAGACTGTTCTGCAATTATCATGGCCAACGCATGATTTCTGTGGGCAAAAGCCAGCCTGCTCTGGTCTTAGTTCATTCATAATAGCATGTGATATTCTCCTGTTGATAATATGGGTGATTGTAATACCTCTCCAGTTTCTACCCTCGGTAAGATCGCCTTTTTTGACGATGATACCTTCCTTTAGAATAGAATCGAGTTCTAGGGTGAGCCAAAAGTTCTCGATAAGAACTACTAGTAAATTCGGCTTTGAGCATCTCAGGTGCTATACCGTCAACTACGGGAGCTTTATTTGCCTTAAGGGCAATGACAGCAATTAGAACTTCTGGCAAATCAGGAACTTGTATGGAGATATCTGGTCCTTCTGTATGGCCTGTACATGAGCAGATGTTTAAGTGATTGTGAGAGGGTTTGAATGCTTTATATTTATATCTTTTACAAAGTAAACTTAAAATATTTTGTGAGAATATTAAAGAAATAATTCTATTAAATATAAAACGCTATAATTATGTCAAAGTTAAATTTATTTGAAATTTTATTTAGTTTCGTAAATGTGTTGACTTCAGTAGCAACCTGTTTGGCGTGTGCATTGATTTCCTGAGTTTCCTGGGGCATTTTAAAATATATGCTATAGCGGAAATAAGTATTGTGAATATAAAAGAAAAATTTCTTGTATTCCACGAATTATGTGGTAGTAATGTGAAAATTTAATTTTTAATATTTGTGTCGTTAATTTACATATGACTACCAAAATTCGGTTGGCAACAAATTCGGTTGTCACAACAAATTCGTTTTCTGCATCTAGGTAAACTGATGATAATATTGTTTGTCATTATTTCGAGCAAGTGGGTAGTTAAAATTAGGTAAATCGGGCATCTATGTGCTAAGATGTGTTCTAAAATATGGAGATTTTTCTAAAATTCTAAAAATTCAGTGTATTTGTTATAATAATTCAGTATTATGTTTATCAAATATTTTGCTTCCATTTATTATAAGTACTGCAATAAGTCGAGATATTAATGTTAACGTAAAAGCTCGGTGGAGGGTACAAAAGATTCTGCGTAGCCGAATTTAACACTTACTTTTTTATACCCTAAATCACTACGTGGCTCTGTGGGATTTTGCTGGCAAAAAGACCGTTTTTCGAGTGTAAAATATCAAAAATGTAATGATGCAGTTTTGTAGAGATTTGTTTCATTAAGAGAAATGCAACATAACTTTTTTTCAGAGTTCAGAAAAAAACACACACTGAATAAAAAACTCGTACATATATTTATGTAAACAAACATAACTTAGACCAACACACACATATTTTTATTTTCATATCAATTATGTTTGTTTTTAAATTTTCTTCGGTGCCCAACACAAACATGACTGTGTTCGTTTTAATATTTCGTTATTTACACGAACATTTTTGTATCACGTACTTTTTGTTTCAATCACACATAAAGCACACATTTTTGAGTGTTGCTTTATTTGAAGTTCATGTTCTGGTACGTGTACTGAAAAAAAGAACAGTACACAGTAAAATATAACTGAACTCGAACCTGTTTATTGTACATGTTCTGTTTTTTCTTACTACACGAGACACAACACGACTTAAAATATAACTGAACTCGAACCTGTTTATTGTACATGTTCTGTTTTTTTTTTCAATACACGTACCAGAACATGAACAGCAACACTCAAAAATGTGTGCTTTATGTGTGATTGAAACAAAAAGTACGTGATACAAAAATGTTCGTGTAAATAACGAAATATTAAAACGAACACAGTCATGGTTGTGTTGGGCACCAAAGAAAATTTAAAAACAAACATAATTGATATGAAAACAAAGATATGTGTTGGCTGCTTTTGAACAGAACATTGTGTGTTTCATGTGTGTATTTTCTGAACCTTGCTTTTTTTTATTGAAATTCTTTTTTTGTCCGAAATAAGGCGGCAAAGTCACCTAAACGAAACTCTGCAGTAACTGCCTCACATTTTAATACATTTCAATGGTCCGGGTAGATAATTTCTTTTTGTCATATCTACTTGATGTTGTATATTTGATAAGTATAGAATTTCAGCATTAATTTTTAAAAATAAATAATAATTGGATAGCAATAATAGTTAAAAAATATTCAGGTTTTTATGATGGCAATCAAAAATTCAATGTTTTAAGTTTTTCTTAGACAAAAAAATGGTGAGCTTTATCGACCTTTGTGTTCTGGTTACAAGAAAAGGAAAGGTATTATTCGATTTAAATAAAATTTGGATAATATTGTATACTGTTGAATAAAGTTATAAATTTTATAAAAAAAAGTCACACAAAATTTCATTTTAGTAATTCAAAGAAACACTATATAAATTGGTGAACACATTTAGTCCCATGTGTTTTAAGAAAATGAAGAAGCTCGAAATAAGGACTATAGTAGGTATGTTCTCAATGTTCTCAAGAAAATGCAACAGATGCGCAACAACTACTGATTTTTCCATCGCCTTCTTGTATCGTCAGATCCTTACATTATTGGCATAAGACGTCAACGTCAACTAGATGATGTCTTAAAGAAAGATAGAAGATGAATAAAAGTCTATATTGCATACACGTAAAAATATTTATCAGTCATTGTATCGTTTATCTTGTTTCAGTTAGTTTTTTTCATGGAGAAATATTGTTACTTCTAAAACAAAAATTGTAATAAAAAAAAAAAAAACTATTGATGTGTAAGCATCTATACGCGCAGGGGGTAAAAATTTATTTTACAATACAATCACAAAAACAGAGTAAGACAAAAACGGTGTGAGGTATGAGTGTATTGCTGCAAATATTATGATATAAAATTATTGCAGCTAATTCAACTATATAACATATAATTCAACAACCCCACAAGCATAACACAGTACAACACATGATTTTGGGACTCAATTCTGACAATTGCACCTGAAAGTATCCCCAAAAATAAGAACTTCTGCATCATTCGTTATAATTTAATGGCCATACGAATTTTTTTGCTCAAGGTGGATTTTTTATCACTTTTTGTATATTTTAACACGGTTATAACTCGGTAACCGTACGGAATATCTCTTTTGTGTGTGAAACAAAGTTGTAGATATTGAAAAGGAGAAAAAAAGCGGAACAAACCTACCCAAAAAAGTGCATCCAGTGCTTTAAAAATCTCAAAAATGGCCATTTCCCCCCATTTTTACATTTTTCAGTGCCTTAAAAATTGCAAAAATGCCAATTTTCCCCCCATTTTTTCCTCAATTTTCACATTTTTTGCTAAATATCTAGAATATCTCTTTTGTGTCTGAAAAAAGTTGTAGATATTGAATAGGAGAACAAAAAAGCGGAACAAATCTACCTGAAAAAAGTGCATCCAGTGCCTTAAAAATCACAAAAATGCCCATTTTCCCCATTTTCACATTTTTTGCTAAATATCTAGAATATTTTTTTTGTGTCTGAAAAAAGTTGTAGATATTGAATAGGAGAACAAAAAAGCGGAACAAACCTACCCAAAAAAGTGCATCCAGTGCTTTAAAAATCTCAAAAATGGCCATTTCCCCCCATTTTTACATTTTTCAGTGCCTTAAAAATTGCAAAAATGCCAATTTTCCCCCCATTTTTTCCTCAATTTTCACATTTTTTGCTAAATATCTAGAATATCTCTTTTGTATCTGAAAAAAGTTGTAGATATTGAATAGGAGAACAAAAAAGCGGAACAAATCTACCTGAAAAAAGTGCATCCAGTGCCTTAAAAATCACAAAAATGCCCATTTTCCCCATTTTCACATTTTTTGCTAAATATCTAGAATATCTCTTTTGTGTCTGAAAAAAGTTGTAGATATTGAATAGGAGAACAAAAAAGCGGAACAAACCTACCCAAAAAAGTGCATCCAGTGCTTTAAAAATCTCAAAAATGGCCATTTCCCCCCATTTTTACATTTTTCAGTGCCTTAAAAATTGCAAAAATGCCAATTTTCCCCCCATTTTTTCCTCAATTTTCACATTTTTTGCTAAATATCTAGAATATCTCTTTTGTGTCTGAAAAAAGTTGTAGATATTGAATAGGAGAACAAAAAAGCGGAACAAATCTACCTGAAAAAAGTGCATCCAGTGCCTTAAAAATCACAAAAATGCCCATTTTCCCCATTTTCACATTTTTTGCTAAATAATTGGAATATCTCTTTTGTGTCTGAAACAAAGTTGCAGATATTGAATAGGAGAAAAAAAGCAGAACAAACCTACCCGAAAAAGGTGCATCCAGTGCCTTAAAAATCGCAAAAATGCCCATTTCCCCCCCCCCCCCCCATTTTCACCTTTTTTGCAAAATAACTGGATTACAAATCCACAAATATGCTGTTTTTTCTTTATAAACTTTATTTTATATGAAAATAAAAATTCCGATTCATATAACAATATACAAGTATGTATAACAGCTAATTAAACTAGGCTAAATGTATAACACAAAATTGAAAAAAATTTACTGAAAGCATAAGTACTTCCAACTTAAAAAGTCATTAATTACTAGATGTTTACACATCCCCGCTGTGATCGGACTCACATAGTTTTTTTGGGTTATATGGGCGGTGGGCGTGGCATATTTCTGTAAAACTATGCAACTATCATTACTTCATATTACTGATAACTTAAGTCAAGTTAAAAGACTTTTAATAAAGAAACAAAAATTCTGGCTCAAAAATTAATTTTCGGGTATATGGGGTATGGGTGATGGGCCTGGCTGATTTCCATGAAACTCTCCATATATCTCAACTTCAGAACACAGATGCCAAGTTTCACAAAGCAAAAAATAATTGGGGCGAAAAACCTTATCCGGTTATATGGGCAGGGGGTGATGGGCATGGTCAATTTTGATGAAACTTAAAATTTTTCTAAACTGAGTTGATAAAGGCTCTGGGCCAAATTTCAATGTTCTACGAGTTCTCCTTATACTTTTTGCCAAGAAATGTATGAAGCGATCCTACTGTGCGTGGTCAGGGTATACTGAGTTTGTGAAGTTGTAACTACCAAAAATATTTGACCTTGACCCATTTTTTATTATACCGATTGACTCAAAATAACTCTCTCAGTTGATTTAGCGATGTTCATCCGTCCGTCCGTCCGCTTGTCTGTCCGTCAGCGTGTCCATGTAAATCTTGTAATCAAACTACAGGTCGCTATGAGATCGACTTAAGTTGTCATAAGATCCAAAGTATCATACAGATCACGATCAAATTTGGTTTGTTTGTGTTTATTATACGCATTAATAAGTAGTATAGCCCCCATATAAAGCTGCTTACAGACCTTCACTTAAATTTATATAAAAAAGAAAACTAATGCATAGTGTAACGAGGTTTTGTCGAAGGCTGGGGTAGCTTGTCGTGTCCTGGGTCTACTCAAGAACCCTCAAAACCTTAAGTAATAATAATGCAGTTATTTTTCCCTTTGACGGGGTTGTATACTTATCTGAATTTTATTATTCTCTATATAATAACATAAATATATATATTTCAAATATCGATACACGTGGCAATACTTCTTCGTCTTACTCGAACCTTCTTGACTTCCCCTTGATGTAACTCGGCAATATTAGTAGAAGTCGGAAGGGTCGGTGGTCGGCTGCTTATATCGGTGGCAGTCGGTAGTAATGGTGATCGGCTGCTTGTATCCGTGGCAGTCGTCTGTAAGATATGCAAGGTAAGAGAATAAGGTTGAAAGAGAACAGTCAACCGAAGTCGCTGTGTAACTAAATACGAACAGTCAGCAAAGGGCGTTCTGTAAATACGAACAGTCAACAGAAGTCGCTGTGTAACTAAATTCGAACAGTCAGCAGAGGCCGCTGTGTAAATACGAACAGTCAACAGAAGTCGCTGTGTAACTAAATACGAACAGTCAGCAGAGGCCACTGTGTAAATACTAACAGTCAACAGAAGACGCTTTGTAACTAAATACGATGGGGATGACCGAGGTCGATCGCCCTTAAACTAATGCGTTGGGATCTATTTTACTTGATAGTAAATTGTCCTTGCACGGAGTCTCGTCAGTAACACGACTCAGCTTAGAGTCTCGTCATTAACCGGACTTGACTCATTTTACCTCTACCCCTTGTTTACTTATTTCAGTTAATTTACTAACTGAGTGAGAATCAATAATCATAATCATAGTAATGGTATTTAATGTGCTTTGGTTGATGTAGGTAAAGTCGGTGTTTGTATTATTATTAGTGTTAGTGTTTCTAATTATATTGATTATGTATGTTGTATTTAGCAACGTTACATAGATTTTTTGAAATATGGTCAGGTTGGGTCCATTTTTTTGACCTATTCCACGTATAAATTTAGTATCCGATATGAACTTTTTTATATCTGAAGGCAACCAAATTGTTAGCAATCCCACTCGGATTTGGTTTATTTTCTATACCCAATTAGTTGAAACTAAGACCCTTTCTCTAAACATGGTATAGGGTATCGTAAAGCGGACTAGACCGACTATAATTTTCTCTGTTTAAGTAATATATGTTTTAAGAGTTTATAGTTTATAATTAAAAAAAATATAAATTTAATTTGCAATGGACTGAATATTTGTTATTAATTTATTTTTTTAATTAATTATATGTAAATTAATACATATTGTAACTGTTAATGTTTTTGGCTACTAATAAATATAATTTAAAAAAAACACAAAATAATGCACATTTTTGGTTTTTAGACAAAAATTAGTTATAATTTTATAGTGTATATTTTCTATTTTTAAGTAATTACCAATTTTACTCAAAATATCAGCCATATAAATTCAAGCTAAACAAGTAAAAGTCTCAAATTCGGCTGTGCCGAATCTTTGATACCCTTTACATGGATTTAATGTTTACATTAATATCTGTACTTATTTCACTATTTATAATAAATGTAAACAAAATGTTTTATAAAGTAAACAATTTGATAAACTTAATACCAAATTATTACAACAAACATACAAAATTTTTAAAATTTTTTCAGCAGTCTTCATATTTTTGGACATATCTTGGGAAAGTGACGCCTAATTTATCCCATTTTCAATAGCAACCTGCTCGAAATAATGACAGATGGTATTGTCATAACTCTACCCAGGTAAATGGTTTATTTTGTGAGTGAGCGTGATTTCAACAGACAGACGGACATCGCTACATCGACTCGAATTGTTAAGGATCAAGAATATACATATATACTTTATGGGGTTACAAATGCATTTTTCGATGCGTTACAAATGGAACGACAAACTAATATATACCCTCTGCACTGTGATGTGGAGAGGTATAAAAATATTACATTCCATATACATAAATCAATTCGCTACTGTTAATTAATTGAATTTATTGTCAAAAATACATTAAATGAAAAATTCGAAAACAATAAATGTAACGGTTCAACACATTTGTAAATTTATATTTATTGTCTTTATGTAGTTGCTATTTTAATACACATACACACATTTTCATTTATACATATACAAACATCCAATTTAATTGCTGCATTTTTTATATTTTACTATTTTACTATTTTCAGTTCAGCTTTGTTGATGTTTATTCATTTGGAAATTCATTTTCATGTTTAATTATTTAATACATTTTAAATAGTGTGTATAACCTTCCGTTTGCGACATTATTATCATTTCACAAAAATCAACAGGTATTAAGGACAACACTACAAATGTAAGTTTTAATTTTAATTTTTCCTTTTTAATCGTAGTACAATGATAACTTAAATATATTTAAATATGTTCTGGGAATCAAATTAAATCCAGAAAATTATTAATAAACTAATAAACTCTTAAATTAAAGTGACAAATTTAAAGTGAAATATAAAAATTAAAATTAGTAAATAATTTATTGAAAATTTTTTAATTTATTTAAAAATATTATTTATATGATTCTTTTTTACAAGTATTTAAAAATGTAACTGATAATTCTTCTTTTATTTTTTTATACCCTCAGCACCACTTTGCAGAGGGTATATAGCAGTTTATCATTCTGTTTGTAAGTTTGTCATTATCCATAAAATTTATTTTTGATCCTTATAACAACTCGATTCGATAGAGCGATGTCCGTCTGTCCGTCCGACTTATGTCCGTCTGTCTGTCTGTTGAAATCAAGCTCATTCACAAAATAAACCAGCTACCTGGGTTAACTTAGCTTAACATTGTTTGTCATTATTTCGAGCAGGTTTGTATTTAATATGAGATACATCGGAGGTCATTGTGCCAAGATATAGACTAAAATATTGAGACCTCTTAAAAATTATAAAAATTAATTTTGTTTGTTGTAATAATTTAGTATTAAGTATTTAGTATTAATTGTTTACTCTTTCAAATATTTTTCGACATTTGCTATAAATAGTGTAGATAATAATGTAAGCGGTAAAGCCAGGTGGAGGATAGCAAAGATTTAGCATAACCAAATTTATGCTCATACTTTGTTTTTTGCAGTTGTTTCCAAAATACCCTCTACACCAGTGTGCAGATGGTACTCGTATGTATAAGTTCGTAATTTCGTTTGTAGTAATTGGAAAAAAAATCTGGACCTATATAGATATTCTTTATCCTTATAACAAGTCGATATAGCTATGTCCGTCTGTCCGTCTGTGGAAGTCACGACCACGCCCTCAATAGGTCAGCTGGGTTGTTAATTTTTAGTGAAAATGATTCACTGACAATCTGACTCATTGATAATCATCAAAATCGGTTCAATAGGTGCCGAGATTTCAGGGAATATGTAAAGAAACTCTCGAAAAAAAATGATTTTTCTATGTTGTTTTTGTTATTGTTGTTATTCTAAATATTTTTTCTTATGTATAGCAGCCGTAATTGTTGCTGTTGTTGTGGTCTTTGTGTTTGTAGCATTTTTTTCATGAGTGTGTAAGAATTTTTACACTTCTTGTATCCAGACGACCAAGTCGGGCGGCTTGAAGCCGGCTTGGCGTCGCCGTCGACTCTTTCTTTAGTGCTAGAGCAGCCGCCGAAGTAGGCGGCAGAGTTCTTCCAATTCTTACTTGTAGAATTAATCATCTTAGTCAATTTTTCATTTTTAAATATTTGTATAAAAAAATGGTTAGAAAACCAGAGAAAATGTATTTAAATTAAAGCTAAATATAATTAAAACAAGATCGACTATACGTTACTATATACCGTGCGTTTAGAAACCCTATCTCTTAGGTCCAACTAAATAAATATAGAAAATAAGCATAAACCCAATTGAGTGGTATTGTTATTAATTTTTTGCCTTCGGATATGAAAAAGATTATGTCGAATGCTATATTTATATGGGGACTAGGTCAAAAAATGGAGCGATACTGACTATATTTGGTAAAGTCACTTATTTTTTGCAAAAACATGTACACCAAATTTGAGAAAAATCTGTGCAATATTTTGTTCTTTGATAGATTTAAGTGAATATCGGGATTCAGCTTCAAATGTGGGCTATGACTAAGAATTGTCGTATAGGGTTTATTTTTAAACTACTGATAAATGGATGTAATAAACATACACAAACCCAATTTGACCGAAATCCATAGATAATTGGATATTATGGCAATTTAGGTCGATCTGATAGGGGTCATAGGGGTTTCACAAATTTCAATAGCGTTCATCTTATAGCCGGTAGAAGCTTATACACTAAATTTTATAAAAAATATATTCATATTTGCGACCTGTAGTTTGATTACAAGGTTTAGATGGACACACGAACGGACGGACATAGCTAAATCGACTCAGAATATATATAGGTATATAGGGGATAAATACAAGAATATTATTGCCAATAAGAAAAGAGTAAATTTTTCGACAATGTTTCGTCTGTTGATTAAGCAAACATTATTAAACCTTGATTTAACAAGCATTTAAATTAACCAAAAATGTAGCTATTAAACCGATTTTGATGATTTCAAATAGCAAACTACTCAGGATGTCAATGAATCATTTTCACTAAAAATAAACGCTCCGGCTGAACATCGCTATATCAACTCCGCTTGTTATAATGATCACAAATATATATATTTTATGGAATCCAGGTTTTTTGTAACTATTACATACGGAATGACAAACTTATATATACCCTCTGCACAGTGGGTATAAATAAATAAAATTAAATTGACGGATCACGAACTAGAATTATTTAATGAATCATTTTTTATGTAAATTTTAAATCAAAATTCTTTACGCTCCAAACTATTTGATTTAATTTTAATATACTAGGCAATTTCTTGTGACCGATGTTTTGTTTTACCATTTTATCCCGATTTTGACCAAACGTATATTATTTGAAAGATATTTCTTTTTAGCCGTTTTGCAGATTTGTAGATTTTACAGATTTACAGATTTTTAAATTTTTTTCTTTATTTTGAGTAAATTGCATTTAAATTTGCTACTAACACATACATAAAATTTTACATATGATATGTGTGTGTTTATTTAATTTGTTAATGTGTTTGTTATTGAGTTTATTATCTTCATTCCCAATAATAATAAACCATAAAAGTATTGGTTTGTGAATAGGCTAAGTTGAAAAATAAAGCTGGCTAGAAATTGCACTCGAATTTCGAGCGCTGGAATCTGCTAGTATATACTAATATGCCTTGTCGTGCTGCACTACGACTTTCCGAAACTTATTGAAATGTATGTTTTCATAATCAATGTTTGGTTCGAAGTTTATATTGTGCAGTTAAAACATTTTTATTAAATTATTTTATATTTTTTTTTATTTCAATGTTATCTGATATACAATATATTTTGTTTCTTCATTCGATGTTAAAATTATCAAGGTTTTCGGCGTTGCTACTCTAGATTAAGATATATATAGCCCATGAGAAAAATATGGATTTTTTAAATTAAATCCGGAACACTTAACGATGGCCTTGTATTTAGAAAATCATTTGGCATTTATTTTTATTTTTAGCGATTATTGATTTTTTGGTTTTTGATTTTTCCGATTTTTGATTTTGAAGATTTTTGTTTTAGCGATTTTTGTTTTTACCGATTTTCGTTTTTTGCGATTTTTGTTTTTTTGCGATTTTCAGTTTTGGAAATTTTTGATAACTCACATTGGTAATTAATGTACTTGTTAAAAGTTTCAAGACTGTCGCTTTCGTAGCACTTCATATTTTTTGTATAGGAGGTGCCACGCCCAATAATCCCATCCTTCGAAATTTTTATCGGACTACTCACATTAATATCTTATGGATTCGTGCAAAGTGTCGAGGCTTCCCTTTTATAGTTTACCAGTAATATGATATTATATAATTACTGTGTATGGGCGATGCCCACTGGTTCGATCACGTCCATTTTTCAACTAATCACATAAATAACTTATGGGCTCGCGGAATGTCACAAGGCTCTCATTTTTACAGTACTCCATATATATGACATTTAATAATTACTTTGTATGGGGAGTGATATAAAAAGTTCACTTTATATGGGAGGTCCCACGCCCACTAAAAATATCAAAAAATATATCCATCCCTAAGGACTATTCTAAATATTGGAAACAACATTTTTAAAATCAGATGAGTAGTTACAGAGACTACCTCCTACACACACAATACCTCTTTATTATATCTATAATATTAATAGGCAAGGTTTCTTGTGACCGATATTAGTTTCACAGTTTTACCCCGATTTTGACAACAAATTTATCATTTGAAAGGTATTTCTTCTTAGCTGTTACCCAGATTTACAGATTTTCATCGTCTGGAATATTTTTTTGGAGTTATGATCGTTTAAAGTTGCACTAACACATACATAAAATTAAAATGAGTTGAATAGTGAAGCATACCTTTAGGGGTTTATTAAACGAAAAAATATAATTTCCTAGAATTTGCACTCGAATCTCGAGTGCTGGAATCTGCTTAGTATGGATATGTGTAGTTATATTTTGTATTTAGTTAAGAAACAAATAATGAAATAAAAGAAAATAAGAAATAATAATCAAACTACATTTTTACATATTATTCCACAGTGTTATTGTTAAATACATTTGACAGTTAACTTTCAGTCATGTGAGTTTTTACTTAAGTTTACTTAAGTTTTCCGGTTTTTTTTTTATTTGTTCATAGCAAATTATCATCCTTTTCATTTGTCACACACTAATTAGATTTGTTTCGAAAATAATCGTATTTTAGCCAAAACATTTGAACAACATTAATTATCCAGTTATCCTAAAATTACAAAACAAACAACAGCTAATGAATTGAACTAATGTGACATTAATACGAATTTAATGTTAATTATAATTTTGTTACAAGTCACAAAACTAAGTTATTGGCCAAGTTTGTTAAACATTACGTATTGTTGGCTTTTTTCTTTAACTTGTATTTTCGGACTGTTTAATGCCATTTCATATTACTCAATGAAAAATGTCTTGTTGCTGTTTTATTATTACAAATACTTCAAAGTTTACGCAGCCTCCCTTAAATACTATAAGTTCGAAGAAACGTATATCGTATTTATAAATATTTATTCACAACTAGACAATGTAGTAATCTGATAAAAATTTGATGCTGCTGCTGCTGCTGCTGCTGCTGCTACTGTCGTCTTATTATCCAAGAAGCAGCAAAGCCGTATTAAGTTGCGTTCAAATAAATGTTTACTAATGTTGATCTATTTAATGCGACTTGCAAAAAAAAAAGTTAAATCTATATCAAACATTTTGTGGCAACCAGCCGACCAAGTTATCAAATAAATAAATAGTTAAACAAACTAAACAACAAATAAAGAAAAGCATAAAGGCTTACAGCTAAAGCAAATATAATTGCCGAATACGAACCATTAAATAAATTACTTACAACTGATAACGTTGATTTTCGTTAGTGATAATATTGTTCAACATTCATAAAATACTGTAACATTTTTCATTCGGTTTCCTTTCTCTCTCTTTCTTTCGAGTGTAGCTAAATTATCTCCTATTTGACATTAATTCAATATAAACTAATTTGCTTACAATTGCTTAACATTCTGCATTTATTCTAGCCGTGACAGTGGGATTTATATTTCTAAATGTCCAGGTATACCGTTCGCATTAACTTTGAAAATTCAAAACTTTTTTTTTTTTTGTGTATTACAATGTTAAGAAAATTTTATGAAATAAAAGATATTACTTAACTTACGTTATTAGGTTTCAGTAAACCCAATAACCTTGTACCTACGAGTATATTTTGTACATATTTATATATTTACAATATTTTTATTTTCTGTGAAGCAAATCTAGTACATGAAACCTTTTCAGTCTTCGGAATTATCTAATAACACTGTCCAACAAAATAAGATTTTTTGATTGGAACACAGAATAGCAACCATATATTCTGAAAGGGCATGTTGATTAGATCATTTTTGTCGAATAAACTTAGAGTCCAGCTGGGGGCAAATCGTTGCATTCGATATCGAGCAAAATCAATCGAAATTTCATATTTTGCGACATTTCGACCTCTGGTCTGAGTTTTTTACAGTGGGTTAAAATTGAAATTTTTTGGTCGAAGGTGGCATTATACTAAATGAAAAAAATTTTGTAAGTTAATGTCTGAGAGAATTCTTATTGTCAGAGTCGACTTTTATGATGATCATTTTTGTCGAAGATCTTAACCCTCCAACTCTTCTCTTTAAAGGTCAATTTGAAGAAAAATCAAAAAAGCCCTTTCAAAAAGGACATTTAGGGATTAAAATATTCTACAAAAATTTTTGCCGGAAAATTTCAGTGGGGATCATCAAAGACTTCAAAGACCCGAAAGTTGTAAATAAAGCTCTTTACGCTTAATTAGCAAAATTACACGGGCAGCTGCAAAATATTTGGAATTAATAATTATTCTTAACTAAAAGAACTGTAGTTTACACACTGAGTTCTCGCGTCTAGTCACCTCTGACGTACATATCGCGTGTGATTTTAACTAAAATTAAAATAAAATAAATAGAAAAAAATCAATCATAATTGAGGGGGTCTGTATGCAAATTAAGAGATTGGTCTTGTTTTGTTTGTGGACATTTAACGCACCATCAAAGGAGAAAAAAATATTCCCTGCCATTGAAGAAACCTATTTTCTTTTCTTTAGAATAAGATTTTCGTCTGAAGCTTGGCTACCAAAAACTGTATGTACTACTTGCGAAAGTGCTCTATTGACTTAATACAAAGGCTGTACTAAAGCGCTGCCATTTTCTACACCTATGACATGGATTGAACCTGAAGATCACAAATCGGATACATGCTATTTCTGTGTAATGCCAAAGGCACTACGCGGTAATGACATACCAGAAGTGCACTCCGAAGGTGGTCCGGTGCCTCTACCGCCTATACATACATTTTCGGCCAATATGCTACACGGCAATACAGAAATAACAATGGCGGTAGAAAATTTATCAGATATAACTTACTTGCCTCTTGATAATTTAAACAATTGTCCTAATTTTATAGACCAAGCTTATTTTGAAGATCTTGTAAGGGAGTTAGGACTAACAAAGGAGAAAGTCGAAATATTATGTTCTAGATTGAAAACCAGGCACGTGATTAAAGCCGATGTAAAAATTACATTTCCAAGAAAAAACCACGCCGATCCAGAAAGTTATTTTAAAAAATCAGAAGACCTTGTATACTGCTGCAGTATTGAAGAGGTCCTGAAATATTTAAAGCTTGACTCTTCCGCTTGGAGATTATTTATAGATAGTTCAAAACACAGCTTAAAATTAGTTTTACTTCACAATGGAATCCAGCATCCATTAATACCGGTTGCGTATTCCACAAAAAACAAAACATACGATACCCAATACCATGCGTTTAGAGATCCTATCTCTTAGGCCCAACTAATTGGATATAGAAAATAGGCATAAACCAAATTTGAGTGGCATTGTTATTATTTTTTTTCCTTTGAATATGAAAAAGTTCATATCGGATGTTATATTTATATGGGGACTAGGTCGAAAAATGGACCGATCCTGACCATATTTGGTAAGATCCCTTATTTTTTTCCAAAAACATATATAAACCAAATTTGAGAAAAATCTGTGCAATATTTTTGTTTTTGATAGATTTAAGTTAAGATCGGGAAGCAGCTTTATATGGGAGCTATGATAATGAATTGTCCTATGGGGTTTATTTTTAGACTACTGATTATACTGATTAATGGGAGTAATAAACACACACAAACCCAATTTACCCGAGATCTATACGATAATTAGGATCTTATGGCAATTTAAGTCGATTTCATAGGGGTCATTTGTACGGGGACCAGGTCTGAACATGCATCGATTTTCGCCAATTTCAATAGCGTTCATGCTATGGCTGATAGAAGCTTATGTGCCAAATTTCATCAAATATGTTTACATTTGCGACGTGTAGTTTGATTACAAGGTTTACATGGACAAACAGACGGACGGACGGACGGACATCGCTAAATTGACTCAGGAAGTGATTCTGATCCTAACAGAGAGAAGCTAGAGGGTTAAGATCGCGCTAAAAATATAGTATATCAAATCCATTCATATGAACTGATGGACAATCGTTTTTCCTTAAAGTAAAAGTAATATGTACCGATTTATCAGTATTGATATCAATTATCCACTTTTTAGCCAATCTTCGAATACATTTAATTCATCATCTGATGATATCGAGCAATAACCACCAAAATATCTTAACTCTTTTCTTTGTGAGAAGATCCCTGGGGACCTTTCTGATTTTCAAACTCTCGCAACTCCTTAATGTTGTATGGGTTGAATACCCGAAGCGTATATGTATTCGAAGAAAAACGTGTGCTGAATCGAGTAAAGCGGGTTTTGAACCGATACGAGCTATAGTTTACATTTTATTGTGGTTTAGTGACATTTAGTCCGTGATTAGTGAAAAGTCCCTACGGACCTTGTACTATTATTAGAAGAAATCGCTAAAAAGTTTTGTTGACTTGTGTTTTTTTTTTGTTACCTGTATTTCTTTTTTCAATTTCCAATTTGGCGGCAGTTAACATCTCGCACGATTCGTTGACTGTACGAACAATTATTCCCATATAAAGGCCGGACACGTTTTACACAATACATTCCGTCTAAACCAGCCAGGTACAGAATAAGGGTATGTGCGATTGGCTCTAAGGAATGAGATACTGTGTGAAATTGCCTGGTCAAGAGCATGAGATAAATCAAGGGCAGAATGTTGTGTATCAATTAGTATCAATTATGCTGAAAATTTTTTCTCCAGAAAAACTGTCTTTATTGGAGCACTACGCTCAAGTAAAACATTTGCAGCTCATTGTTTGGTAAACCGAAATTATCAAAAAAAAAAAAAATGTTTTAGTATCAATTATGCTGAAAATTTTTTCTCCAGAAAAACTGTCTTTATTGGAGCACTACGCTCAAATAAAACATTTGCAGCTCATTGTTTGGTAAACCGAAATTATCAAAAAAAAAAAAAATGTTTTTTGTGCCCGTTTGTTACTTCATATATTCTAAAATTAACAATCAAAACCATCAAAACACTCGCCAAGCAAAATACCAAACAATTTATTAAAGGTCCCTGTGGACCTTAACACTATTTTAAAGCCAAAGGCAGACTCACTAATCGGAGGGTTAAACCTCATGCAGCATATTTTTAGTCACTGTGCAATTTCTCCGATCCTATTTTTTTTTCATGTTTGATATTGCCTCTTTTAAAGATTTGGTCGAGGCAAAATCGTCTCTTTTGATTTCATACAAAATGAAGCCATTTTTTCCGACAAGTTTTTAATGCATTATAATAGTCTGAGCAATATATAATTGAACCTTCTTCTTTAATGCTGTTTCTTTAACTCCAAAATCTCTAACGCTTGGAAGAAATGAATGGCTGGATAATTTTTATTATCAATAGCATTCTGTTAGTTATTATCAGCTGATTAAACAATTTTTAACCACTTCAGTTTGAACTTAATATTTCGAATTTGTCCGGTACACACGTTACTGTGTGCTACAATATGGTCTTTGGTCCGCACCTCTGGATGTTACAGATTCTCCCTTAAAACCTTATTTAAGTACATACATATTTCTCTTATATAAACTTATTATTTGGGATATGGAAGGGCCTTTTGAAGATCATAGAAAAATGTAAAATATTTATATGGGATCGTTGATGCTAACTTTTGAGCTTCTTCTAGAGCATTTCTAGCCAGTTCTGCATTGCTTAAATGTGAGTTATGTTCTTCTGCAGTTGTAATATTAAATAACAAGCATATTCCAGCCCTCGTAATTCAAGTGCAAATTCTAGGAAAATTTATTTTTTCATTTAATAAATTATTGACCCTAAAAAATGTCTGCGTAAAACTGCGGAGAAAAATTTTAAATTTTTCATTTCTTTTAGAATGTATGCTAACATTAAAAAAAAATTTTTTTTTGGTGGAATGCCAAAATATGTGTCCAAAAATTCTCAGTATTCCGTGAATGATGCTGAACACTTTTTACCCAATAAAATTTCTTCCCAAAGTGCATAATTTTCCAGTTAAAAAAAATCGCTTCTCCACGAAAAGTTTTGGAACATTTTTACCGTTTTTGGGAAAAATTAAAAATTTTCTTCCGCAGTTTCACGCAAACATTTTTTAGTATTTATCGTAACGACGCACAGTGGACCATATTTTGAGAAGGCGGCCAAAAATCATTTTTTTTTTTTGTTACCGATTTTAAAGAAATATTATTCATTTAAAAGTAAATACTGGTAAACCTCGGGTGCCAAAAAATTGTGACTCTATCTCAACTATATCACAGCGAACAGGGTCTTCGAAAATGGGCTTTCTCAGTATTTTGCTAAAATTAAAAATTTCTTTGTCAATTTTTATTTTTGAATGACTGTAACTTTTTTGATTTAAAAGATTTTGAAGTGAAATAAATTTTGTATAATTTTGTGGCTTCCATACTATTAATGTTAAAAATGTAAAATCACTGAGTCATTCCGAAATTAAAAAAAAAAAATATTTAAAAAAGGTCCAAATTTTCCGAAAATCTCCTACTTAATAAAGCATAACTCCTGCCAGTCAAAAGCAGTCAGAAAAAATCTTGCACTCTTCTATAGTCCGAACCCTCCCCTATACTCCTATACCCCATTATACAACCACCAGTTTCCGCCCGTGTGCACCAGAACAATTTTTCTGACCCAAGGTTAGATATTTTCTGCAAAATTTATGAATAAAAAAGTTGTCCACTATGTGGTTAGGATATATTAAGTTTGAGGTGATGTTTGTAACTGCCAAAAATATTGGACCTTTATCCATCTTTTATTATACGGATCGACTCAAAAACACTTTCTGAGTCGATTAGACGATGTCCGTCCGTCCGTCTGAGTGTTATGAATACAAAAGTTGGTCGTACCGGTGCACCGCGGTGTATTTTTTTGCCTGTCGGTAGAGTTGTCAGGAGTTGTTATATACTTATAAAAAAGGGTTGAGATATAATGCGCTTAATTGTTACAGGTACATTTACATAGGTATATTTCATAAACATTAATAGTCTGAATTAGATCTATGTAGTTTAAATACCTGACAAAATGGGAAACAATTTATATAACAGGTAAATGGTAAAAAAAAAACTATTGCGACATAGCCCTTTAAGATATGAGCAGGTATGCTTCACCTTTTAAAAGGGGTTAGGGTGTGGGTTTTTTATGCTTCTTAAAGTGGTAATAAAAGATAAAAATTTGTAAGTGGTAAAAAAAAACTATTGCGACATAGCCCTTTAAGATATGAGCAGGTATGCTGCACCTTTTAAAAGGGGTTAGGGTGTGGGTTTTTCTAAAAGTGGTAATAAAAGATAAAATTATTATTCATTACAATTTCTGCAATGGCTAAGTACTGTTACAGAGATCTGGCAGATATTTATTTTCAACGAAATAATGTAGACGATGTAATTTTGCACATAGTGAGCAACGACTTCTTTAAGAATTGTAACCTAGAAGACATTGAAATGCACAAAATTACTAATTTTGCATCGAATTTGAAATGACGGTACATTGAATGCTCTCATAGCAAGGCAAAGATGTACAAACGTTACCAAGACTGGTTAATAAAGGAACTTATTTTTGAGAGTGCATCTACAACTGCCAACGAAATTGGAAAAAGGGACGACCAGCAAAACCAATTGACGGACGTAGTGAAAGATCTCTAAGGCGCAAGCTGGAGAATATTAATGAAGAAATTTATTAAAGAATTATTAAGGATTCATTTTTGCACCAAATTCAACCAACCCAAAATAAAAAAAATAAAATTGAAATAATTGAAAAAATAGTAGAAGCGAGCCCATGGCGCACAAAGAGGATTTTGAACAGCATTCCTACACCAATTGAAGTTAAGAAATTTACGCCGGAAGAAGCGTTCGCCCTATTTTTGGATTTGAAATTGACCTAAAATCAATATAAGGAATTGCGGAAGCGAACCAATGAAAAGAATTGTGGGATTTTTCCAGAGTATCGAGATTTAGTTTCTGCCAAAAAAGAATGCTTACCTTCACAATCTGCTATTAGTGTCACTTCAACATCAGCAGAAATAAAATTGCAAGATCTCCTTGAACATACTGCAGAACGATTGCTAAATACGCTTGATACTGATCATTTAAAAAAAATTGGTAATGGCAGCATTACTTTAATTTCTAAATGGGAATGTGATGGATCCTCTGGTCAGAAACAATACAAGCAATTTAATGCCGAAAATTCATCAGATGCTAATTTATTTATGGTATCTTTCGTTCCATTGCGCTTAACAAAAAGGTATAGCGTCTTAGAGCCGTCAACTAGTAGAGCAACAGAAATTGATATATGGAAAAATGAAATTCCTTCTTCAACAAAGTATTGCAGACCAATAAAATTTGTATTCAAAAAGGCAACCAAAGATGTCATAACTGAAGAAGTTCAAAAAATAAAAGATCAAATTAATGAACTTCAACCAGTAATATTTAAATTTGATGACCAAGACATTGAAGTACATTTTGAAATGTGTCTCACAATGATTGATGGAAAAGTTGCACAAGCTTTAACTGGAACAAAGTCAACGTCAAGCTGCATTATATGCCAAAAGACATAAAGTCAATTAAGCCAACCCCCACCAGAAGACGATAGTTTTAAGGAAGCCTACGAATTTGGAATGTCCCCTCTTCATGCTAGAATATGTTTCATGGAGCATATTCTTAAATTGAGTTATGATTTGGAATTTGGTCCGTTAGGCGAAACAGTGAGAAAAAACAAAGAAAATGAAGAAAAAAGAAAGAAAAAAAAACAAATTCAACAAAAATATCTACAGCTAGGCCTCGTAATCGACCAACCAAAACAAGGGGAAGGAAACACAAATGATGGAAATACTGCAAGGAGATTTTTTTCCGATCCGGAAACTGCAGCATCTATCACAGGTGTAGATCATGAATTAATAAGACGATTCAAAATCATATTACAAGTTCTAGCATGCAGCAGAAAGATAAATGCAAAAAAATTTGGAGACTACAGATTCCAACCCAAGATGTTGCACTAATGAAGACCTTATCACTATTTTGTTATGCACTTCAGATCCATATATGTCCAACATTCATCAAAAATGGAAAACTAGAAGCTAAACAACTTCTAGTTAGAAGATGAAAATCAAGACTATTTAGAAGAAATTTTTACTAAAATTGGTTGATTTAAAGTACTTTTTCATTACACTAACAATAAGTTACACTTTTTTTTATATAGTTAAAAAATTTTCTTGATTTAAAAATTTATATATTTTGTAAATTTACAATAAAAATTTTTATATATCATAAATTTACCATAAAAATTGATATAGAAATATTTAAAAAGACAATAAAAAAAAATTTAACTAAAGCAAAAACATACGAGTTTTTCATTGAAACTTCTCTATCTTTAACTCGGGATCTTTCAAAAAAAAAAAAAAAAACAATCTTTGGCCCTTGTGCACATTAGGACTAAAAAGTTTATGGGGGCCAGAGTTTGGCATTTTCTGAAAAAATTAACTTAAAAAATTGTTAAAAAGTATTAGTTGTAAAATTAACTGAAAAAATAAGACATTATATAAAAAAAAACCTTTTTTTTACCTTTTAACACTTCACTTTTGTACTAAAATTCAACTACAAATGAAAATGTATTTTAAACCCTCCGTAACTTTTTTTATTTTCGGTCGAGAATTACGTTTTATAGCAAAACTTAAAGGCTAAAGTCTCACCTGCCAAACAAAAAAAAAACGCATATCAAATTCGAATCCAATCCAAAGTTATAGATTTTTGACCGCCTTCTCGTCAAATGGTCCATTTAAAAAAAGCCCATTCAATTTTGCGGCGAAAATCATTTTTTTTTTTGTAAAAACCAAGATTTGGAGACAAATTCCAGAAAAATGTGAGCCGAAATCAAAAATCCCAAAAGAGGGATCAATGGGCAAATTCAAGACGAACATTTAAAAAAACCCTCAGCTCAAACAGTATAACTATGTAAGGTGTAGAGTAATTTGAATGGAACAGTGGCAATTCGTCTCACTGTGCGCTGCCTTACGCAACATGAAGATAAACTACCAGTATATTTGTCAAATTATATATGATATTTAATACTTTTGAAAGTTAAAGATATTATATTATTAAAAAGCTTTAACTCAGCTTAACAGCCACACTCCAAACCCAAAGTAATTGTAACATCAATCATAATTTCTTTGTATCATATTAAAGATACGTTGAGCCTATAAGTATGTACTCAGAAGCAAAATGATGTGTTTATGTATTTAGTTTTAAATTTATTTTTGTTTTAAAACTGATTATTCTCTTGAGAATAAAAACAATATATTTTGAGTATGTACATATATTGAAAATATTTGCACACTCACAGAAACAATTAGATACAGGCATATTGGCCATACGACTTTGTCTACATAACATTAAATATTTTTCCAAACATTGTGTTCTGTGCTCAGTGGACTGGTGATATTGATGACGGCAATGCTATTTTGTTTATGTTTTAAATTTGTTTATTTTTGGTATTTTTGCATTACGTATAAAACCGGATGGCGCATAAGTAACATTATGATTTATTTAATGAATAACTTTTTATGCCACTATGTTGTTAGGATATAATGACTTTGTACTGATGTTTGCAGCTATCAAAAATATATGACCTAGGCCCATGTTTAATTGTACCGATCGACTCAGAATCACTTTCTGAATCGATTTAGCGATGTCCGTCCGTCCGTCCGTCTGTGTGTCCATGTAAACCTTGAATCAAACAACCGGTCGCAAATATATTTTGATGAAATTTGGTATATAAGCTTGAACGCTATTGAAATTGGTGAAAATCGGTTCATGTTCAGACCTAGTACCCATACAAATGACCCCTATGAAATCGACTTAAATTGTCATAAGACCCACATTATCATACAGATCTCGGTCAAAATGGGTTTGTGTGTGTTTATTACTCCCATTAATCAGTAGTCCAAAAATAAACACTATAGGGCAATTCTTAGTCATAGCCCCCATATAAAGCTGCTCCCCGATATTCCCTTAAAACTATAAAAAAACTAAAATATTGCACAGATATTTCTCAAATTTGGTATTAATATATTTTTGCAAAAAATAAGTGACCTTACCAAATATGGTCAGGATCAGTCCACCTTTTCGACCTACTCCCCGTATAAATTTAGCATTTTCACATTCGATGGCAATAAGATTAATAACAATGCCACTCAAATTTGGTTTATGCTTATTTTCTGTATCCAATTATTTGGGCCTTAGAGATGGGGTCTCTAAACGCATGGTATAGGGTATCGTATAGTCAGTCTAAATCGACTATAGGTTTCTTACCTGTTTCTTTTTGATTTTATTTATCGTTGCCAATTATTAGCGTTGCCTGGTTTGGAGGTTTCTTCAATACTTTCTTGCACCCGAACAATATTCACAAAATTTCGAGCTGCACGAGAGCTTTCAGCATGCAGTTCGTTGTTTCCGAAAACGCTGAACCATTCGAAAAATTGTAGCTACGTACATTTCGGATATGAAAGAAATTTTGATATGATCTTTGTATCTGAATAATCGAATGAAATAAAATTGAACAACTTTAGTTATTTGTTCTGTGCTGATTCAACGAATATATGTTTTTTTGAATTATCAATTTTCTCTATAGATACGAGGGCGGTCCCAGAACATCCCGACCCGACAAAGAAAACATAATAATTTTGGTTAAATTTTTCTCAACATAATCTCCTTTAAGCTCAATATACTTTTTCCAGCTATAATATTCAATAGCTTCGATACCTTCTTTATAGTAAGAACTGTCTAGCTCCTTCAAATAGCCATCAACCGCAGTCCTCATCTTTTCACTGTCGGCAAATCCTTTCCCACCAACCCATTTTTTTCAGATTTGGAACTAGAAAATAATCCGAGTGAGCTAAATCTGGCGAATAAGGTGCGTGATAAAGCAATTCGAACCTTCATTCATGGATTTTGGTCATCGCAATAGTGGATGTGTGAACTAATACATTTTTTTTTTCTTAATTTCATCACTTAAATACTGCAATAAGATAGTACGATACTCGCCGTATCGTTGAGGCCCTATGCTCCTTATAGGAACGACGGGAACATATATATACTCGCCGTTGATTGTTTTTCCTTTTTGAAGATAACAGTAGCCTACAAGGTTTTGGACTGGAGCAACTAAATATCTTTCCCAGGGTAATTTGGTGGGCTGTATTCGAATCTATAACTGGTTTTTCTCTATCATGTCAACTTTTCGAGATACAAAAAAAAAATGTTTTTATTCGTTTTTTACATAAAAAATCAATAGTTTATTTAAAAACCAATGAATTTTCAAAAGTGAACGGCGTTATTTGAACGTCGTTTGTATTTTGTTGGTTCGGTTTCACGTACTAGAGTCCAGCAATAGTCTCCCAGCATGCTCTTGTCCTAAAATCCTTGCTAATTTCTTTCACTTTTCATTAAATCTTGGTTAGCACGCTCCCCTTATTCGTCGCTTACCGCACCTAGGTTTTGTGGAAAATCTAATCTTAATGCGAATGAAGAAAATGTATTTTGAGTGACATTCGTGCACCTAATTCGTGATAATGTTTCAATAATTCAGCAACAATTTGTCTGTAGTTTTCACTCTTATTGTTTCCAAGAAAACTGTCCACGATGCTCTTGAAATATTATTCTATCACGTATTTTTTGTTTCGAACAAACATGAACCACACAGATTCGAGTGTAGTTTTATCTTAAGTTCGTTTTCTTGCACGTGTACTGCTAAAAAAAAAACAGAACCTGTTCTTCAACGCGTACATCTAAAAATTAAAACATTATCCATTCGCGATCGGAAAAAACGAAATTAAGTGTTAAACAACATATAAAATTTCTCTGTTTTCTATTTCATTACCATCTTTTAATTTTTATTTTTTTATTTTTTTATAACTGCTAATGAATTATTTTAGATTTTTTTATATAAATTTGGTTGAAACAATTGTGGTCGTTATTATAGGGGTGTTTCAGATTTTTCCGATTGCGAGTGGATAATGCGTTCAAGAACATGTTCTGTTTTTTTTTAGCAGTACACGTGCAAGAAAACGAACTTAATTTGTGTTGTACTCGAATTTGTGTTCGATACAAAAAATACGTGATAGAAAAATGTTCGTGTAGATAACGAAATATTAAAACGAAACACAGTCATGATTGTGTTTGGCACCGTGCAAAATTTAGAGACACACATAATTGATATGAAAATAAAAATATGTGTTGCTTTAGAATAGAACATTGTGTGTTTGGTATGTGTATTTTCTGAACCTTGGTTCTGACATGTAGCGCGACTATCCCATGGACAAGGAAACAACAATATTTTGTGAAACTTCCTTGCATACCAGTTAACAAACCAATGACCTGAAACAGATTAATTTACAGTTATTTACGATGGTATATACTATATATACAAAGAAATTTATATCACACACCTTAAGGTCACCACAGATCTTCCATTTATGATCGTTGTGTTTGAGTAATGTCAAAATTTCAGTCATGGATTCGTAATTTTCCTTTGTATTAATGGCATGAGCAATTGGTATGGATGGTTTTTCATTCCCTTTAAGCAAAAGAAAAGCCTTTAAACTGTACTTAGAGCCATCATATGGCTGGTTCATTTTTTGAAAAAAACCATCAACATTAGTACAGTATAAAATAGAGTGTTTCTTTTCAAAATATGCAGCCAACTCCAAGCTTCTATCTCTATAGATTGTTACTTTTTTCCCAACTGCAAGACTTTCCACTGCTGCATGCGTGAAACTAGTAATTCTGCGTCTTGCTTCGTTAAATGTAAATCCCGAAATAGATCATTCATTTCAGCTTGAGTCACTAAATGGCGTTCATCATCAGCCTCATAAAAACTACCACTGCTGGTTAACGATACTTCGGAATGACTGGTAATGGATCATTTGGTAGACGCTGAACTGGTTTGGAAACCGAAGTTACATTCGCGTAAGTAATATTTTTTCGTTTTTTCATATTGAATCCAGTAACTTTTGTGAAACAGAAATAACAATCGGTTTGGTGGTTACTTGACTCTCTCCAAAGTACTGGAATTGAAAAATCGAAATAGATCTTCTTGCCATTTGTATAAAACAGTTCTGGAACTATTGCAAAACATTGTCGGTATTCACGGTTTGTCCAAGTTTCTAACAGTTAAACCAAAATTATGTAAATATGCATATTTTAATGATTCTGATATTGCATATCCTTTATTTTCCAACCAAATGTTCACCATACACAAAGCAAATATAGCTTGAATCAGTAACACACGATCTTCCTGACATACTTAAACGGTACTATTATAAAGATTTAGATTTTATGTGGGCTTCTGTCAAATTAATAATTGTGAAATTGTAGTGTCAGTATTGACTGTTTTACAGTATTGCCAGCATGCGATAAAAAATGAAAAGGACATGATAGCCCAATTTCGAATTCAGCGCACCTGGATTACTTAAAGAACATGCTCCGTTTCAGCAGTAAATTTTTTTTTTATTTAAATTTGTAGACCAGTGTAATCAATAAAAATTATCTTACGCGCATTCCAGAAAAAAAAACAGGCGCCACAACCATGCCTCCAAATGGATTTGTCTTCGCCTTCTTTGGACACGTGCACAATAATGAGATCTACTGTTTTGACTTTTCGTTTGTCTAAGGTGTGAAGTGGTGGACCCATGTTATCCATGGTTACGAATCTATGCAAAAACTCGGTCAATATGCGATTTTGTACTTTTTGAAATGCAGCTTCAACCGACGATCAACCAATACCATTTTGTGGATTTTCTTAACAATCACAGAAAGCGAAAGAGTTTTCAGTGAACTGTTTTTTTTAAATTCTTTAACACATAATTCCGTTTATTCTTTAATACATATCAAATATAGACTAAAAATGTAAAATTAATGTAGAACTATTTACTTATAAAATTCCATCAAATATTTCTACTAAAATCTAAATTTTATATACAGTGGTTGTCAGCTTATTTTTTGATGCAGGGCAAAAACTCAACTTCATCGTACAGTAACATCTTCAAGCATGATATTTCATATAAAGGGTGGTCCAACCATAATGCACACCTTTACGTCAAGTTTTTTGCCCAACTTTATTCGACATTTCTTTGTTTCAGTCCTCATCCATGGAGAGGTACACCATTAAGCAGCGCGTTAAGACTGTTGAAGCCTTTTATGAAAATGGGCGTTCAAATCAAAATACATTTTGTGCACTTAGTGATTTTTTTGGTCTGCATGATCGACCAAATGATAACGGACTTTTGTGGCCAGAAATTGAGGATATGGACGATATATGGTTTCATAAGGACGGTGCCACTTGCCAAAGAGCCAGCGAAACAATGGCTCTTTCGGGCGAGAAATTCAATGGCCGTGTTATCTCACGTCGTGGCGATGTCAATTGGCCTCCTACATCATGTGTCTTGAACCGTTAAAGTTTTTTCTTTGGGGATATTTAAAAGAAAAAGTGTACTTCAATGAGCCAAGAATAATTCAAGAGCTATTGATGAGACAATTCGGCACATTAACGCACTTATGCATCAGCGTCATCGAAAATATGGACAATCGATAGAGGTATGCCACCGAAGCCGTGACGAGCATTTGGCCGATATTTTGTTTCACACATAATTGCCATAGATCTTTCTATCATACATCAGATAATTCTCTGAAAACTGCATTGAAAATGGTTGATACTTTATTTTACAGTATATTTTGTTGATTTTCAATAAAATAAAAAGTAAAAAAAATATATTGAGCAGCTTATTTGGTGCAGCATAATATTCCTTAAATACTATTAACATGATCTTAGATTTTTTCTATACTTTAAGTATTTGGTATGATAAGCCTCTTGAGGTATAACAGCATTAAGACGATTTTGCATTGAACCAACCAGTTTTTGCGTAGTTTGTTGCTAAATTTTACTCAATTCTTCTCGCAATACTGTTTTTAACCTTTTTTGCTAGAAATGTGTTTGCGGATGTTAGTTTCTAACAACGCCCATAAATTCTCGATAACATTTAAGTCAAAAGACTGTATCAGTGGTTCCATGAGATGGGGACAATTCCGTACAACCCATCTGCACTTCTACCGACTTATGTTTCGGGTGGTTGTCCTGGTAGAAAGGAAAGTTTCGGCGCATACCCAGTTCATCAGCAATCTATAGCAAGTTTTCTGTTGGAATACTAGGTGTACCTAGGTGCATCATTTTATCCATATTCCCTTCAATTAAAACTAATATTCCAACTCCTGCTGCTGCCATTCACGCTCAAACCATGACACTGGAACCACAGTGTTTTATAGTCGCACAAAAATTTTTTAACTCAAGCTGTGTATCCGAGCGAAATATATTAAGTTTCGATTTATCGGAAAAAATGACAGTGTCAATATTCTGAATCCTTTAAAAAGTATTTTTTGTGAAATTTAACCGGTTCTCGACCATGAAAGTCATGTGATCGCAAGAGACGACGAATTGTTGATGCATTATTGGTATTTCCAAGAGAATTTTGCACCTCATCAGCCAATTTTTGTGCCGATAACTTGGGACGTTTTCATAAATTTTCCTAATTATCCAGCTTTTATCATTCGCAGTGCCTTTCTGCCCTTGTCCTTCACTCTATTTTCTCTCGAAAACCGTTTAATATATGCTGGACTGTAGAAAACGGTATATTCACTTGTTCAGAAATTTGACGTTGATTTTTCAATTATTTATAGTGGTGGATGACCAACTCCCGTTGCCCAATAGTTTTGCGTCGGCCCATATTTCAGGTTCTAGAAGTAAAACGAAAAGTTCGTTAGTTTTCGAATATTTATCTTTTCAGGAAATGACAATTTTATAAATTCAGCAAATAAAAAACCTACACCTACTAGGACAACGGTATCAATATCGTTAAAAGTTGACTGCATCAATTAAGCTGTTCAATGTAGAAATATAGTTTTTTTTTACTTATTATTTTATTTAATAATCAACAAAACAAATCATCAACAAACTGTGAAATAAATATAAAATTAGCTGACCCGGCAAACGTTGTTTTGCCATATGACTTATTTCTATGCATCTCTGTATGGGAGATCCCACGCCCAATGGTTTGATCCCGCTTATTTTTCACATAACTTCTCACACTCATCATTCGTGAACTCACACATAGTTTCAAGACGGTCGGATTTATAGTACGCCAGATAATTGGAGGTGCCACGCCCACTAAACCAATCACGCCCATTTTTGGTATGACTACTCACATTAACAACCAATTGACGTGCAGAAAGTTTCAAGACTCTAGCCACCATAGTACTCTAGATATATGATGATATGTATTTACCATGTATGGGAGGTGCCACGACCACTGGTTTGATCATGCCCTTTTTACCCCGACTTCTCACATTACTAATTTATGTACTACTACAAAGTTTCAGGACTCTTGCTATCATAGAGTTCCAAATATGTGAGATTAAAAATTTTTTATATATGGGAGTTGCCACGCCCACTTCATATATTTTAAAAAATATAGCCTATTTTACTTTCGCGATACAAACTTACACACTGTGAAAATTTTTACAAGATCGGTCCTATTGTTTAGCCACCCATTAATGTCAAACAAACCCACAAACAAACAAATTTTCAATTTTATATCTGTGGTCACAAGCGATAACCGCTCAAGTCGACTTAAGAACGATTTGAGTTATGTATGCTATCATATTCTACTAAAAATGCTTTATATTTACGTGAAATCCCCATTTCTCTAAGACTGTTTAATTAAAAGTTATGAATGAAAACACTCTGACCTAAGTCGTAATGAAGCCCCATTACATTTATATAAAAAGTTATTTTTCTCAAAAGCATGATTTTCGACTTAGGCGGTTAATACTTATGACCACAGATATATAGATATAATTTTTGAACAAAAAAGTACGCTTTTTAAAATATCGCTTTTAATTTTTCGGTGTCGTATTTGGTTCAGAAGTTAATGTACGATGAAGTTGTTTTTTTTTGCCCTGCATCAAAGAAGTTGACATCCCACTGTATAAACAATACTAAGCCTGAGTGTGGGGGAGATAATGATATGTTTTTATATGAAAATGAACAGTTATAATAAAAATTGTTACGTACTTTATATTTTTTAATTGAAATAAGAAAAAATAATTATATGTTAAGCCTACATAAATCACAATAATATTAGCTGAGTTTCAAATATAACTTCCCATGTATTTATTTAAAAACTTATTTAAAATTTATTTGAAAACACGTGCTCTGCCAGCCAAATTTAATTAGAGAAATATTATAGAACAAAGGGCGTTACTTTTAGGCTGTTCTGTTTTGTTAGATTAGTTTACTTACACATGTATGTATGTATGTATATACCTGTTTTGGGTAAATTGCATGATGTGAATGCACTTACTTTCTAGTTATTTGTCGTCATTATAGACATGATTGAATGTAACACAATTTTGCTGCTGTTGATAAACTCACATTGTCAGCCGACGCATTATACACATTTCGGTTGTAATTTCATTGTTGTTGGAGATATTGCATCACTAGGCTATTCCAATGATGGGCTTCTGACTACGACATAGTAATAAAAATACATACATATGTATATTATCGACACATAAGCCGAGACTACGTTTGTATTACATATTTAATAGTGTTTGTGTAATTAAGTCATGCATCGTCATGAATAATTTGCTTCAATATAAATTCAATTTGGTCATAGCTCATAGTTACTACTATTATGCGAGTAGGTTTTCATAAATTTAAATTGAATTTAAAATTGCTTAGCATAATTTTAGGCTTTATTAATCTATACTGATTCATCGCTCATTGAGTAAATAATTGAAATAAGTTCGATTGTTTCTTTTTATTTAATTTAAGTTAACTATATTTCTTCGATCTATGATTGGTAATAAATTTTAGTATTAAATGTATGGTTGAATTTTTCTTCTTATGTTTTTCATTTGCTTAGCCTTTTACACTTCAATATATACCATATCGAATATAAACGACATAGTAAGAAATTGTCAGTTTCATCAAGAAATTTAAATCCTAAACGACCTTTTTGTTGTAGTTACTCTATTATATAAAATTATATTGTATGGGTCTGTCATTCCGTTTGTACTTAATACAACTAATACTTATAAAAAGTAAACATATATAATTCTAAAAAATGTCCGATTAGTTCTTTCCGAACTCAACGTAAGTATGTCACCGGGTCCGGATGGTATACCACCACTGGTGCTGAAACAGTACTAGCTAGTCCATTGGCCAACCTTTTCAGCTCTTCGTACCGTGTGGGAGTCTTTCCGGAAAGTTGACTAATTACCGCCTAATTGCAATTCGCTATGCGCTCTTAAAGGTGATGGAGGGCATGATTAATTACCATCTTATCAACTATACAGAAGTCAACTTTTCGGTAGAAGTTGTTCTACGGGAGATCAGTTAGTTATTTTTTCTGAGCGCTGGAGTCGATCCATTCTCAATTTTGGTGAAAGTAATGTGGTTGATCTAGATATTTTCGAGGCATTGACTTCTCTCGATTAATATTGAGTTTTCTCAGAGACTATACGTGTTGTTATTGATGTGATCTCATCCCAAGGTTCTCTTCTTTCTCCCTCTCTTTTCGTTATCTTTCGTGATGACTTTCATTTGAGGTTGGGGGCAAATCGCTGATAACGAATGACACACTCAATCAAGACCTGTTAAAAATGTTGTTTGTTGGATTCAACAACGTCATCTGTATATATAGGTGATATATGTATTAAGGAATCGGATACTCTTGATATTCTGGGCATTAGAATTCAGTGCGATTTCCGTTGGAATGGACATGTTTTTCAAGTGTCGAAAGAAACATTCAAGTGTCTTGATTTTCTGAAAAGGTGCAATAATTACGTCACTCCTCCTGGTCTCCTTAAAAGCTGTACCACTTACATCCGACCGAAAATGAAATACAACTGACATATATGGGCAGGACCTTCAAAGTCCATTTTGTGTTTAAAAAAAGTTAATTTTCTTGTAAAAAGTATCTTTCCTTAAAAAATTATCTTTTCTTATAAAAGTACCTCATATTTTAAAAGTACATCTTATATATAAAAATGGAGTTTTGCATGTTTGTTTCTTTGTTTGTTTCATCACTGGACCGACAAAAAATGGACTGGATCAGATCAGTAGGCGTGGCACCACCAATACAAAGTAAATATTTATAATCATATAGTTGGAGTTCTATAATAGAAAAAGCCTTGGGACTTTGAGTTCATAACATATTAATGTGAATTGATCGGACTAATGGGTGGGGCACCTCCTATACAAAAATATGAAGTACTATGAAAATGACAGTCTTGAAACTTTTGAAAAGTACATTAAATACCAATGTGTGTAGACATGGAAAATATTGGCGTAATCGCCAAAATCGAAAAATGCTAAAACCGAAAATCGCAAAATCAAATATCGCCAAAAGCCAAAAATCACACAAAAACAAATGTCGTCAAAGTCAAAAATACCCAAACCGAAAATCGCGTATAAAAAATCGCCAAAACAAAAATTGTCAGAATTGAAAATCTCGAACAACAAAAATCATAAAAAACAAAAATGGCATAAATCAAAAATCGTCAAAACCGAAAATCGTGAACAAATAAATCACAAAAAACGACAATATCCAAAATCGCCAAAACCGAAAATCGCGATTTTCAAAAATCGCCAAAATCAAAACTAGCAAAAAAAAAAAAAACAGAAATCGCCAAAATTAAAATTCGCAAGAAACAATAGGGTCCAAAAACAAAAATCGACAAAATCAAAAATTTGAAAAAAAAAAAAAAATCATGGAATTCTACAAAATGTATTCTAAGTTATTAGGTTACAGCTAATTTTCTTGTAAAAGTAACTTTCCTTATGAAAGTACCTTTTCTAAAAAGAGTACATTTTCTTCTAAATGTACCTTTTATTTTAAAAGTACATTTTCCTATAAAAAAACCTTTTATTTTAAAAGTACTTTTTCTTATAAAAGTATATTTTTTTATAGAAGTAAATTTTCTCACAAAAGTCCTTTTCTTATGAAAGTAAATTTTTCTAAAAAGTATCTTTTCTTATAAAAAAGTTTTTTCTTAAAAAGTACCTCTTCTTAAAAGTACCTGTTCTTAAAAAGATACTTTTTCTTACAAAAGTGCATTTTGTTGAGAAATACCTTTTTTTACTTTTGTTTTCTTAAAAAGGAACCTTTGGTTAAAAAGTACTTTTCCTTTAAAAGAAACGCATATTGTTCAAAAGCAATTTTCTTGTAAAAGTACCTATTTTTAAAAAAGAAAATTTTCTTAGAAAAGTACCTTTTCTTAAAAAGATACCTTTTCTAAAAAAGTACCTGTTCTTAAAAAAGTTAATTTTCTCCAAATATTAATTTTCTTAAAAAGTACATTTTGTTAAAAAAAAAGTACTTTTTCTTTGAAAAAGTACCCTTTGCTAAAAAGTACTCATTTTAAAAACGAGTCTTTGTTTAAAAAAGTACCTATTCTTATAACAGTACCTTTTCTTTTAAAAGTACATTTTCTTATAAAAGTACCGTTTCTTAAAAAACTACCTTTGCTTATCTACAATATTAATAGGCTAGGCGATTTTTTGTTACCGATGCAAGTTTCCCAGTTTTACCCCGATTTTGACAAAAATTTATCATTTGAAAGATATTTCTTTCTAGCTGTTACCCAGACTTACAGTTTTTCATCGTCCAGAATATTTTTTTTGAGTTATGACCGTTTAAAGTTGCTACTAACACATACATAAAATTATACAATGCTATGTGTGTTTATTAAATTTTTTAATGTGTTAATGAGTTGAGTTTCTTTTCTTCATTTAAAATGCGTTGAATTGTGAAGCATACCTTTAGGGTCTTTATTAAATGAAAAAATAAAGTTTCCTAGAATTTGCGCTCGAATTTCGAGTGCTGGAATCTGCTTAAAAGTAAATTTTCTTATAAAATTACATTTTCTTAAAAATCTACTTTCTTTAAAAAAAAAAAATACTTTTTCGTAAAAATTAACTATCTTTTTTTAAATTTTAGTTTTCGTAAAAAAGAACCTTTGGTTAGAAAGTACGTTTCCTTTAAAGAAATACATATTGTTCAAAAGTACTTTTTCTTATAAAAACCTTTTCTTAAAAAAAGTTCATTTTCTTCAAAAAATGCCTTTTCTAAGAAAAGTACCTGGCCTTTAAAAATTAATTCTTCAAATTTTAATTTTATTGAAAGTACCTTTTTTCAAAGAAAAAGTACGTTTTCTTTAAAAAAAAAATACTTTCATTGAAAAAATAGTTTGGGAAAAAATTTCCAGTTTTAAAAAGTAAATTTTCTTAAAGAAGTACCTTTTCTTAAAAAGTACCTTTTCTTAAAAAGTACCTCTTCTTAAAAAGTACCTTTTCTTAAAAAGTACCTTTTCTTAAAAAACACCTTTTCTTAAAAAGTGCCTTTTTTTACAAAGTACCTTTTCTTAAAATGTACCTTTACTTAAAAAGTACCTTTTCTTAAAAAAAAAATTTTGTAGTAAAAAAATACTTTTTCCTAAAAAACCTATTGTTAAAAACCGCCTTTATTAATTTATAAAGATAAAAACAACTCTTTGTTTAAATATTTTTGAAAACGAAACATAATAAATAAAATATATTTTACCTAAAAAAGTTTTTGCCCATTATATAAAAAGCTGAATCATGTAAGGGATATGTGATGATTCGTCATAGGCGAATATAACGTTGATAATAACTCTGCACAGCTCATCATCTTTTTACAGACATTTTATTTGGTCTACGATGCGTACGTGCATATGAAAAGGTTATATAATAATGAACTATGCGCGTATATGGGGGGAGGCGATGCGAGTAACTTAAAATAGTCTTGTTTTTCAATTCATTGCTTTCGTATGCCTATTAGCTTAGCTTCAGTGAAGAAACAATCGACTTAACTTCGAGTGTATTAAGAGTAGACTGTTGACGCAATATGAGAGTTTCTAGAAAGTGATACTATTAAAAAAAAACATCCAACATTTGTTACATTTCATTCTATCATTCACTCGAGCGAAATCATCTATCATGTGTGTAAAAAGCACCAGCATGTTTCAAAAGTTTATGAAGTCATATGAATTTATTAGAAGTGCAGTTAGTGGCTGGCTATATGTTGGTATGACTGTCGAAGTAAATATTTTTGTCAATAATTGGTTTGATTTAAGTTACTCGTACCTCAGTTTTATGAGACTTTTACTTCAGACAGGACAAATAATTGGGAATTTATTTTGATTTATTTTGTTATGAATTTTTTCGTATTTTTAAGCTTAAAAATACAACGTCAAGTACTAGTTTGAAGGACTAAGACATAAGATTTCATTTACATGTTGTTTGACCTAAGAGAGGCATATTCGATATTAAATAGAAAAATTATAATAAATTGTGACAAAGTGAATTATTGCAAATTTATCAGTTATAAAGATTGAATGAATACCAAATTTAAATATCAATCAAAAATATGTTAGAAATCAAACTATTACTATTTTCCATAATTTTGCTAAAATTTATCAGTAGATATTTTTAAACAGACTTTTGGAATAGCCTAGTAGTTGAAAAGAAAAAGCAAATTTATAGCTAGAAGGTTTGGCAAATTTATTATAATACTTATTGTCAGTTTTTTTAAAACTGCTTTTGCTTCTTAGCCAGGAAATTCCAGTTTCAATTTAAGCATGAAATTCAGTATCACTTCGCAATGTAAAATAATATTTAATCTTCAATTTGACTCATTTTTCAAACTATTACTTTGTTTTTAATATTTATTCAATACGACAAAGAATTGGCAGACCAAAAAGGAGTTTGTGTTCATGTATTAGATTGTATGTATGTGTGTTATCCTTTTGGTTATATAAGGGAAAGCAAAGTATTTGTTTTGGCATATACAAATACGAGTACATTATCATATTTGTACGTATTTATTTTATATAAATCATTGAATTACCCAGCAAGAAAAGAGCATCCATGAAAGAAAAGAAAAGAGCATCCATGAAATGGAAGTTGGATCACCACCAATGAGTTGTTTATGGGCTTGTCATAGCATTGATCTTCAAGTTATTCTATAGAATAGGAATTTTCGATAATCATTTTTATTATTACTTAAACTGTTGAGCAAAACTAAGTGCATGTTTAGCATATTTTTAGTAACAGTACCATAAATTGCTAAATAATAAAACAAATTTTATAAAATTTTCAGCAGTTATTCTTTATTCTATTAGCAGAAAACAAAACAAAAATTTCGATATAAAAACATAAGATAACTTAATTAGCTCAGTTCTGCACGTTTCTCCGGTGCAGCCCTAAAGTATTCATTTTAATACGGTATCCACAAACCCTTGCTTTTACTAACGTTTTTCAAATGCCTTGGCATGTTTTCCAACAAGTTCTCTTTAAATATTCTTGGAATATTTAGCCATTCTCTCTTTATACGGTTCCAAGGCTCCTATTATTGCTGGCGTACGATTGTGCTGCCCTAATCGCCTCTGAGGCCGTAACTGTGCGTAGGCCATTTCATCGCCTTCAATTTTTATCCAGACAGCCAATATTGATTGAACAATTTTTGCGGTGTGTTTGGGGTCTCCGTCTTGAGTTCACCCTTGGAATGGAATGTACCCCTCTTTCTGCATAATTCCTTTGATTCTTACAAGCGGTCCCAAGTGCCCTCAAGCTAACTATGCCAAGTTTGACAGTTTATTTCACATAATGCTTTTGAATAGCTTCATGAAGTCTCTCCAGAAATATTCTTTTTCATAAAATTGGAATTGGACCAAATATCCAATCCTCTATGGTCCAATGATCATGCTTTTTGCAGAACTTCAAACACGCTTTTGTATTTTTATCGGATAGAGCTGGTTTTTTCTTTTCTTTTTATATTGATCTTTGGTACCATTAATCGCGCGTCTGAATCTTTTAATAATTTAGGACGACCTCTCCAGTATTCGGCATAGAAGCTAAATTTCGTTGTTTTTTCTTAATTTTTTTATTATGTAAAAGTGGTATTACTGATAATAAACAGCAAAACACAATCGTATCTAACACGACTAAAAACTGAAAACAAAAACGGAATCAGTTTTTTTCTGATTTTATTTAAGGGAAATATCTTTACATTCTACTTTGAAGATAATATATTTCAAATGGTGCCCATTGCCCATATCCCATAACATTTCATAGAATTTCAGGTTTTTGGCTTAGGTAGCCCCAACGAAAATAAGTAAGAGAATTATAGTCGGTCTAGACTGACTATGCGATACCTTATGCCATGTATTTAGAGTAGTGGTCTTAGATTCAACTAATGGGTTACAGAAAATGTACATAAACCAACTCTTAGTGTAATTTTTATTATTTTTTTTTTTGGCTGCAGATTTGAAAAAGTTCATATCGGATGCTATTAAAATGGGGACTAGGTCTAAAAATGGACCGATCTTGACCATATTTGTTAAAGTCACTAATTTTTTACAAAAACATATACAAGCCAAATTTGAGAAAAATCTGTGAAATATTTTTGTTTTTTAATAGACTTAAGAGAAGATCGGGACATATCTTTCTATGGGGGCTATAACTAAAAATTGTTCTATATGGTTTATTTTTGGACTAATGGGTGTAATAAATACACACAAACCCAATTTGATTGAGATCTATACGATAATTTGCATGGTATGGCAATTTAAGTCGATCTCATAGTGGTCATTTGCATGGGGAATAGGTCTGAACATGCACCGATTTTCACCAATTTCAATAGAATTCAGAAGCTTATATACCAAATTTCATCAAAACATATTAATATTTGCGATATATAGTTTGATTACAAGGTTTACATGGACACACAGATGGACGGATAGACGGACAGAAGAACATGGCTCAATCATCTCAGAAAGTGTTTCTGAGTCGATTGGCATAATAAAAGATGGATTTGGCTCAAATATTTTTGGTAGTTACCAACATCAGCACAAACTCATTATCCTCTGGTATAAAAATCAGGAGCCGTTAAATCGGGCGAAAGCGGCGACCAGTTTAAATCGGAGAATACGCGATATTATTCTATCACCAAAAATTTCGCGCAGGAGAGCCATAGTTGGACGAGCTGTGTAAGCTGTAGCTGGATTGTTTTCTACCTTTAGTCTTAAAAAATTTTCAGTCATTGCCCGTATTGAATGCCATTCACATAAACCGCAATTTTTTCATCGTTTTCAAAAATATGGTCTAATGATCCTATCTGGGATAGGGGTGCATTTAATGTTCAACAATTATTCTTGGATTTTGGGTGCCCCGTATTGAGGTGAAAATGGGCCTCATCGCTCATTATCTAAATAAACTCGTTGTTTTCTAGGCACATTTCTTGAAAACGACGATTATATTGAATGCGTAAGTGTGCATCACTTGGTTTTAACTCGTGGACCAATTGAATCTTATATCGGAAAAGGTGTAAGTTATGTGAAATTTTTTTGCAAAGACCGGAAGTTTTGGGGAATTTCCTTAATACTTGCTTACACCCGAGCAATCTTCACATAAGTTGTAACTGAACAAGGTCTTCAAGCTTGGCGGACGTTCAGAAACAGTCCTTTGTTGACGAAAACGTTCATTCTAACGATAAATCGTTGTAGCGCTAGATGCATTTCGATCACGAAAGAAATTTCGATATGATTTTTGTGTCTGACGAATCGAATGCTGACTTTTAAAATAAAATTGAACAACTTTGGTTCTTTGTTCTGTGCTGAGTTGTTTCCATCATAAATTTCCCAAATTATTCAAAGTTAATAAATAAATTATTTTAAAAATTTATTGACTAATTAAATCATAACGTTCCTTATACACCACCCTGTAGATGGCGTTAAATTTCGAATTGCTCAAAAAATAACAGCCTACTTTGATTTCACTTATTGGACGTCCGAAACTGGTGAATTTTATTTTATAAGTTTTTGATTTGAATTTTTTTGGTTTTGTTGCGTTTAAATTAAATTAAATATTATACTTTTTTAGTTAATAGAATGAAGAATAATTGCTGAAAGTTTCATAAATTTTTCTTTATTATTAACCATTTTATGTTGGTCACAGTGTTAAAGTGTTATTTTTAATTGTATTGAATTCATTTTTTAAATTTGATTTGATTTATACAATAATTTTTGTTAGACACTGTTTATATGTACTTTAAAATTTCCTCCTTATTAACCCAATATCAGTTTTTCTATTTTATTATCAATTATCCTTTTCACAAAATAAGTTTCTTATTAAGCCCTTTACAGCACTGTGCAGAGTGTATACATATAGAAATTTCAAAACTAGTACGAAATTTTCCGCAAATTTTAACTCTATTCAGTTCTGTAACGGATTATGCCAAAACGTGTTTCATTCCTAAGATAACGGTAAAAACCCAAGTCAATGCTGTGGCTGCCTTATAAATTACTTTATTTATTAATACTTGTTCATTTAATTTTAAAATTTATTTTTTGAAAACTTGACAAATTGGTTGGGAAGAGTATACTGATAGGTATATGCTGGGATTGATGGCCGTGGTAAAAATGAAAAAAATAAAATAGACGATAGTGGAGTTATCGTACATATTAAATCATTCCCAGATTATCAGAGCCATTATAGCAGAAAGGAATATCCGAAACGAAAATATGTGGACTCGCATTTGAATATTCGGAAAATATCAATATCAATTGGCTTCGATTTGAACGCAAGCTACCTTTTTCGTTTAGATTTAAGGAAAAACTTTCTCTACAATATCTTCAAAATTTACAACACACTGTCCTGTACCCAACTCGTCGTATAGTTACGTCAGAGAAAAAAATTAGATATGATTGATTTTTTTAAATATATTCCACCCATATACCACAGTTTCTATAAGAATCTACCAATCAAATAAGAGTTCACAGCGAGACAACATCAGGACCAGTCCCAAAATGATGAAGATGAAATGACGAATTTTTTATGTGTACACATTTTTTAACCTAAAATTTCCAAAAATTTGTTCAATCTTATATATTAAAAAAATTTATGATATCTAAAGTCAGTCCGTCTGGCCGTTCTATCTGGCCGATTTCCTTAATTTTTTTTAATGAAAGGTATTTAGACACAGATATGTCATCAATCATTACTCAAGTTATACTCAAACGCGATTCTTCCCTGTATATTTCTTATGGGACACATTCACTCAAGCAATTCGAATTCTCATAGCTCCTCTTCTAATGAATGGATCTTGATCGTTTCACTCTCAGAACACTCAGTGGTCAAGCTCTTTATTTTGAGCTATTAACTGCTTAAATTCGTTGAGTTTGAGGAAATTTATGCGTGCACAATCAACATTATATTATGCAACACAATAGTGAACGTACGGATTTCATAACACATACCCTGTGTTGAATTGTGAATTGCCAAAAATTTGAATACCTTTAGGTGGCATACAAGGTGGACTTTATTTCTGTGTGTTCAACAAATATTTATAATGAAATAAACTTAATGAATTAAATAGATTAAAAACATTGAAAGAAATAAATTGAATGATAAAATAAAATTTCCTAGAGTTTGCACTCGAATTTCGAGGGCTGGGCTCTGCTAGTATATTTTTAATTAATATTTATTTATTTAGTTTATTAGTCTATGGAAATATAGTCCTTACAGACTATTTAACATTAGTAATTCAGGCTCAAGATCAAATATTTTTACTTTAAATAAAGCAAAAACATTTCAAGACAAAAACATGTATATGTAGTATGCAGTGTGTACTCATCTACAAACATATTTGTTTCAAAGTTGTTTTATATTTTAGTTTGTTATATTGGAAGAGGCTTAAATAGTATAACTCTTTGTTTGAATTCTCATTTGGTTGTTTTCAGCAAATGTATATGAATTCAACTTTTCGAATTGCTCAAAAAATGACAGCCTACTTTGATTTCACTTATTGGACGTCCAAAACTGAGTGAATTGTATTTTACAAGTTTTTGATTTGAATTTTTTAGTTTTTGTTGCGTTTAAATTATATTGAATATATTTGCATTTGGTTGCTGATGAGGGTTGGTGACTCTTCTCGAAACTGCTGTATAAACTGTCATGCAGAATATAGATCAATTTTTGAAACAAATGTGCCAATGTTTTTGCTTTGTTTAAACTAAAAACCTTTAATCTTGAGCCTGAATAATTTCAAACTTAATCATTAAAATTATAAAGATCGAAAATGAGATTTTTTTATTTTTATAGAAAATAATAACATTTGTAAAGAAATTTACAATTAAAATTAAATTAAAATAATTAAAATTGTCTACAGCAAAACTAAAAATTCATTAAATATTGTTTAGATAAAGTATTAATCCCTTTTGATCAAATCTAAACTTTTTCGAAAGTTAAAGATATTATAAAGTTGGTTCAATTCGACACAAACTCCACGAAAAGGATCTGAGTTAGCATAATTTGTGCAAAAATAATTTACAATCAGGAACTGCAAATACCTTGATGTGCACTGTGAAGTATTTATTTTGACTAGTAGATTTCAGCGCTCGAAATTCGAGTGCAATCTCTTGACAGATTTATTTTTCAACTTAGCCAATTCACAAACCAACACTTTTATGGTTTATTATTATTGTGAATGAAGATAACAAACTCATTAACAAACACATTAACAAATTTAATAAATCACATATTGCATATGTTCAATTTTATGTATGTGTTAGTAGCTTTAACTTTAAATGCAATTTACTCAAAGTAAAGGAAAAAATTTAAAAATCTGTAAATCTGCAAAACTGATAAAATGAAATACCTTTCAAATAATATACGTTTGGTCAAAATCGGGATAAAACGGTAGAACAAAACATCGGTTACAATAAGTCACCTAGCCTATTAATATTATAGATTCTGCTGAGGAGAAATATGGAGTTAAAATTACCATGAATCAGATTGAACAGAAAGGTTACATTTAAAATTTTTCTTCGACTTTTAAGCGTGGGAAGCTTAACAAAAGCAAGACGGTTTCTATAAGAGGGTAATTGCATATTTGAATCCCAGCCAAGTCCGCGAAGGCAAAATCATAAGAATTGTTTTTGAACGGATTCAATTGAGTTTGAATGTAAAATGTAAAAAGGATCCGAAAATACAGATCCATATTCTAGAATAGGTCTTACTAGTGTAGTGAAAAGTTCTTTTGTTGTGTATGGATCAGAAAACTCTTTTGCCCAACGCTTGCTAAATCCAAGTACACCAGATGCTTCTTTGTTACTTGTTATTGAGATATGTTTTCGGAAATCCAGACACTTATCCAATAATATGTTAAATAAATTAATTAATTTATTTTATTACTTCTGTCAAAAGTTATACCGGCTTTTATTTTCCTAAAAAATTACAATATTTGCAAAGAATAACAATTATTCGGAGTAAAAATGAACCAATTCATTATTTTTTTTTTAAATTTTTTGGCAAAAATTTGCGAATGCAATTTGTAAAATTTATACCATTAAACAATTTTGAGAATAAACTTTAAAACTGTTTTTAGCTATAACTAAAATATTCATTCCAGAATTTAATGGCAGTTCATTTGCTCAACCTCAAAATATCTTCGAATTGTCTTTTTCTAACTTGGTTTGCTTCAGCTGTGAGCCCTCCATATATTATTGATCCTTAAAACAACGGGAGTCTATAAAGCCATGTCGGTCTGACCGTCCGTCTGTCTGTTAAAATAACGCTCATTCACAAAATAAACCGTTTACGTATATAAAGTTAAGATAATGTTGTTTGTCATTATTTTGAGCTGGCTGCTATTGAAAATGGGGTAAATCGGGCAATATTGTGCCAAGAAACACTTATAAAAAAATGCTATAGAATTTCATATAAAAAATATTAAATTTTGAAAAATGTTTACGTTACGTACCTGTTGTCTCTTTTTTTGGACGTGTGCATGAATGTTTTGTCGATAAGAGTAAGAACATAACAAGATGATTATGCTTCTACTTAATAAGATGCTTATGCTCTTACAGAGACCGCTCTCATCAACCTAGTGGGAACCATTCAAAAATCACTAGATGAGAAGGAAATAGCAGTTTGTGCCTTCCTACATATAGAAGGAGCCTTTGATAACGCTTCACATGATGTAATAGAAAGGGCATTAAACCGAAGAGGGATAGATTCAGTGACATCAAGATGGATGTGGTAGAAGTTCACAACACGAGATCGGCAGAAACATCAGCGAAAGGGGAAACCATAGTAGTCAACACAAGCAGAGGATGTCCACAGGGAGGGGTTCCTTCGCCTCTAACGTGGAGCCTGGTTGTTGATGACCTGTTAGTGGAACTGTCGGAGGCAGGTATAGAATGTCAAGGCTACGCGGATGATATAGTCGTAATAGCGAGAGGAAATTTCGAGAAAACCCTTTGTGACATTGTCCAAAGAGGGCTGAGAATTATCAATCAATGGTGCAGGGCAACAGGACTGAACATCAATCCGACAAAGACCACAATTGTACCATTTACCAACAGAAGAAAACTTCCAAAATGGAAGGCGATTCAGATTCTAGGAGAAGTCATCGAAACAGAGTCAGAGGTGAAATATCTGGGCATAGTACTAGACAGCAAGTTGACTTGGAAGGCACATGTCAACCATATTATAGAGAAAGCCAAGAGTGCCACAATTATATGTAAAGGGTCCGCCATCTAACTTTTTTTTCAATTAGTGCTTATTTCGTGAATGGTAACACTTAGCTCATATCTGATTTAACAGATAATTAGTTTTATCCTTCCGCTGAACGAATATAGTTGTGTATACGCTTGAACAACGCTGGGAAATATTGCGACATTACTTTGAAAATCATGATAATGTTGCAGAATGTGTGCGAAAATTGCGTACGGATTTTGGAAGAACAGAAGCACCGTCATCTCCGTATGTTCGTTATCTTGTGAAAAAAGTGAAAGAAACTGGCATCCTCATCGATAAACCAAAGCGTGAAAAGCCAAAAACAGTGCGTACACCCGAGAATATTGCTGATGTGGCAGAAAGTGTACGTGAAGCGCCATCAACATCAATTCACCGTCGTTCTCAAGAATCAGAGTTCAGAAAAAAACATACACTGAATAAAAAACTCGTACATATATGTAAACAAACATAACTTAGTCCAACACACACATATTTTTATTTTCATATCAATTATGTTTGTTTTTAAATTTTCTTCGGTGCCCAACACAATCATGACTGTGTTCGTTTCAATATTTCGTTATTTACACGAACATTTTTGTATCACGTACTTATATACTTCAGTTATATTTTAAGTCGTGTTTAAAATATAACTGAACTCGAACCTGTTTATTGTACATGTTCTGTTTTTTCTTAGTACACGAGCCACAACACGACTTAAAATATAACTGAACTCGAACCTGTTTATTGTACATGTTCTGTTTTTTTTTCAGTACACGTACCAGAACATGAACTTCAAATAAAGCAACACTCAAAAATGTGTGGTTTATGTGTGATTGAAACAAAAAGTACGTGATACAAAAATGTTCGTCTAAATAACGAAATATTAAAACGAACACAGTCATGGTTGTGTTGGGCACCGTAGAAAATTTAGAAACGCACATAATTGATATGAAAATAAAGATATGTGTTGGCTGCTTTTGAACAGAACAGTGTGTGTTTCATGTGTGTATTTTCTGAACCTTGTCAAGAATTGAACATTTTGGAGGCATCATTGACACGAATTTTGCATAAAGACCTTGGTATGACGCCATACAAAGTCCAATTGGTTCAGGAGTTGAAGAAAACTGATCATCCAATGCGTTTTCGCTTCGCTAAGTGGGCCTGCGATCGACTTACAGAAGATGCCGATTTTGCCAAAAATAATCATATTTTCAGATGAAGCTCATTTTGATCTTGGCGGGTATGTAAACAAGCAAAATTGTCGCATTTAGGGCACAGAAAACCCGCACGCATACATTGAAAATCCGATACACCCAAAACGAGTCACTGTTTGGTGCGGATTTTGGTCCAGAGGCATAATTGGGCCATTTTTCTTCGAAAATGAGCAAGGAGTGGCCGTTACAGTCAATGGCGATCGTTATCGGGCCATGTTGAACGAATTTTTGTTCGCAAAAATTGAAGAGGAGGATATTGGCAATATTTGGTTTCAACAGGCAGTCTTTGGGTCTAGAACCAATTACTACGAATCAATGGGAATACACACGAGTATTTTCCAGGCAGAAATTTATGCCATCGATAGATGTGCACAGATTAACTTAAAAATAAAAGACGGGACATAACCATATTATCAGATAGTCAAGCTGCTATTCGAGCACTAGGAGCCTAGTATAAACTCTAAGTTAGTATGGGACTGTCTGCAGAGACTGAATTAACTAGGCAAACACAATAAAGTCAGCCTGTGTTGGGTCCCAGGGCAAATGAACAAGTAGATGAGCTTGCCAGAAAGATAGCTTAAACAAAGCTAATGGTGCCGGAACCATTTTGTGTAATAGGAAAAGGAGTATGGGAAGGCGTACTCAGAGAATATGAAAATCATATCAGACAAGAGCTTTTCTCGAGCCACTTAGGCTTAAGGCAATCCAAACTCTTGTTAGGTAACTACAACAACAAGAGATTTGGGTCATGTATCGGATTATCAAAGAACGGACTGAGAATAATAACCGGGATTTTAACCGGTCACTGTAGACTTAGGGAGCATCTGAGCAAGTTAGGAATTGAGGCGAACCCCATGTGCAGATTCTGCGATGAGAAGACGGAATCACCAGAGCACATACGGGGGGATTGTGGAGCTTTAATGCATAAGAGGAAAATGGATCTGGGTTCTTTCCAAATACCAGGGAGCGAAATAAGATCACTGGTACCAATCAACATTTCTGAGGGCTTCAGGGTTGGGTGAGATTTTATGGGGACAAACTATTAGCAGAGGGCAGTACAATAGATCACTTGGTCGCAGTACTTTCGACACCTCTTTACACAATTACAATTACAATTACTCTCTTTAAATAAACAAGAATATACTTGTATGTATGTATTTACATTTCTGCTAGTTGCATTCAATTAATTGCTTTCAATTAAATAAAGCAAGAAAATACCTAAAAATTTTGTTAATTAGCTTCTTTGTCTCTTAGTGTTGACACCGTTGCTTAGAACATGGGTGGAGGGTATTAAAAATTTTACACAGCCGAATTTATTTTATTTATTTATTTATTTTTATTTGAAGAAGTATGCAGTACAACAAGAAATATATATTATTAATATTACAGTACTGGGGAGATAAAGTTAAGACAGAAGGTGTTATTTAATTTAACATAAAATATATGACATAATTAAAGAATAATTTTTATACCCTATACCACTATGTGGTTTGGGTATAATGACTTTGTGCTGCTGTTTGTAACAACCAAAAATATTTGACCTAGACCCATCTTTAATTATACCGATCGAATCAGAATCACTTTCTGAGTTGATTTAACAATGTCCGTCCGTCCGTCCGTCCGTCCGTCCGTCCGTCCGTCTGTGTGTCCATGTAAAGCTTGTAATCAAACTGCAGGTCGCAAATATGAATATGTTTTTACGAAATTTGGTATATAAGCTTTTATCGGCCATGGGATGAACGCTATTGAAATTGGTGAGAATCGGTCCATGTTCAGACCTAGCCCCCATACAAATTACCCATATGAAATCGACATAAATTGCCATAAGATCCAAATTGTCATATAGATCTTACTCAAATTGGGTTTGTATGCGTTCATTACATCCATTAATGAGTAGTCCAAAAATGATCCCTTTGACCCCATACAGAGCTGCTTCCCGATCTTCACTTAAATCTATTAAAAAACAAAAATATTGCACTGATTCTTCTCAAATTTTGTTTGTATATATTTTTGCAAAATACAAGAGACTTTACCAAAAATGATCAGGATCGGTCCATTTTTGGACCTAGTCCCTATATAGATATAGCATCCGATATGAACTTTTTCATATCTGCAGCCAAAAAAATTAATAAAAATGCCACTCAAATTCGGTTTTTGCTTATTTTCTATGTCCAGTTAGTTGGGCCTATGAGATAGGGTTTCTAAACGCATGGTATAGGGTATCATATAGTCGGTCTAGACCGACTATAATTTTCTTACTTGTTATAATTTAAGTTTAAAAAAAAAACAATTTTGTTCAAAATTGAGAGGTAGTTACACATAAATATTTATTTGAAATAAATGAAGAAAAAAAAATTTTTTTTTAAAAATGAGAAAGAAAAAAAATTTAAGTGCAACACAAAAAATTAAGTTAATCAAAGTGGCGAAATATTGCTGTTTTAAAGAGCTTTGCATTGCTATTGGTTTGTATATTATGAGGTAGTTGGTTCCAAAGTTTTATAGTTTCCACAAAAAAATGTCTTTCAGATATTTGTTTTTGATACCGAAATGAGCTTATTTTATTCCCTCTATTAGATCGGGAAAATAGTAGCCTTTTGTAAAGATAATCTGGTTGCTTTGTGTTAACTATTTTGTGCAGAAATATTAGAGTTCGGCATTTTAGCAGATTTTCGAATGAAACATTGTTTATACGCTTTGAAAACTGCGAGATTTCATCAAATCTTCTACGTCCAATCTGGCAACATTGTTATAAGTTACTTTTAGCTTTTGTTTGCTTATTGAATCACAACTGGCAAATAGCTCACATCCTTATAGAAGTGTCAGCAATATATAGGTTTTGGCAAGGAGCATGCGAATATTTAATGGTGTAAAATATTGAGTCATCCACAGAGTTCTCAGCATACCATGCGTTTTACCACAGGCAGCACTTACATGATCAAACCAGTTATGTTTTTTGTTAAAAATTATCCCGAGGTTCTTGGCAGTATCAGTAACCTCAATAGTTGAGTTATCTAAAAGTAGTGGTGGCAGAGTGGTAGGTAGAATGTTAGAGTTTCCAATAATCATTGCTTTTGACTTTTTCGCGTTTAAACAAAGCCCATTGGCTGATGCCCATCTAGATACTTTTTTGAGGTCTTCATTAATTTTTCTTATGCAGTTTGTGGCATCCGACTGCATACAACTGATGTAAAGCTGCACATCATCTGCATACATTTGTATTTTACAATTTTTTAGTTGTGAAGGTAATTCATTGGAGTATATGGAATACAAAAGTGGACCAAGTATTGAACCTTGAGGTACACCACGCTTAATTAGTAAAGTGTTTGATATCTCAATGCCATTGTAAACAGATTGACTTCTACCATTAAGATATGTGTCAATAAGCTTTGTAGCGGTAGGTGAAAAATTGCACATATTTTTAAGCTTAACGCAAAGTTTTGAGTACTCCACTGTGTCGAAAGCTTTAGAATGATCCAGAAAAACTAAAAATGACATCATCTTGTTATCTAATTTAGTTCTTATCTCCTCTGAAACATCAACAAGAGCAGAGATACAACTGTGCTTTGGCCTAAATCCTGATTGCCTATCAGTTAGAAGTTTGTTTTCATAAAGATGTTGGCTTATCTGTGCATGAATTAAGCGTTCGAAGACCTTCGATAAGAATGGCAATATTGCTATAGGCCTATAGCTCTTATCTTGTTTAGGAACTGGAATTATTTTCGCATGTTCCCACATTGACGGAAAAGTTGATGTGGTTATTATTGTATTAAAGAGGTGTGTTATGTGCGGCAGTATGTAACTTAGGATTAATGTTATAAATTTAGGGTGGACTTCATCATATCCAGCAGATCTCGATTTAATACTTAAAACAGATTTTAAGACATCTATATGGGTAATATTTTTGAATTCGAAGCACATCGTCTGTAGATTGTTTGGGACATTATTATTTGTTTACTTGAATAGTTGTAGAAGTTTTCATCAATATCTGGCATTGGTATATTGGCAAAATGAGAATTTAACTCATTTACATTAATTGTGTTGTCAGTTGCTATAGCATTATTATTGAGACCTATGTTACGTATTTCTCTCCATTTTTTCTTAGAACAGATAGCTGTCTTAAACTTGTCATCGAAGTATTGTGTCTTAGCAGTTCGTATCTTTAAATTCACTTGAGATCTACAGGATTTGAAAATAGTATGAAGTTCGGTCTTTTTAAATCTTTTCCAACGCTCATATGCTAAATTTCTCTTATCAATTAAGGACTTTATTTCTGGTGAGAACCATGGCTTTTCACTCTTAAGTTTCTTTGTTTTCACCAAGACAAATTTATTGTATAAGCTTTGAATATTACTTTGCAAAAAATTTGTTTGATCATCAACGTAAGGCATATAAAAAATTTGGTTCAGATTCATTGTAGCAAGTTCAGTTTTCATTGATAGAAAATCAATATTTTTAAAATCTCTAAAAGTTGTCGTTTGGTCTTGGACCGGATATTTAAAGTCGTATGATAAAAAAATTGGATCATGTTTTGAAAACATACTTGCAGACATATAGCAGTAGTTTAGAAGGATTATCCGTAAACCATAGATCCAGTAGCGTACTTGAGGTAGATGTAAAGTGTGTTGGTGTTAAACTGTTGATTAGAATTAATCCAATGGCACTCATTTCTTCTACTAGAATTTTGTCTTCTAGTACGTTTGTATTAAAGTCTCCGGTTAAGATAACATCAGTGTAACCTTGTTAGCTCGTCAAAAAAAAAAAAAAAATTAATACAGTTACTTGTTTTTTTTAATAGATTTTTTATTTCAATTTATTTTTGAATTTTTCTTATTCCTGGATATCAATTTGTAATTCCCAATAATAGCTTGATATTTGGAAGACTTGAAAGTGTAATTTTTTCATAGTAAATTTATAGCAACATCTTTGGAAGTTCTTTCAAACAACACCCCATAAAGTTGTAACTTTGGAATTAATGAAAAAGTGATTACCTTATATTGACTTTTACTGTGTTTTTTGCTGGGTATTGTTTAAAACCAACTTTTATTGTTTCAAAAATGTTGCCAAACAGTGAAGCACCGATTCTTTCTCTTATGAAGATTTTAAAATGCTACATACAAAGCACGTAAATTTGCGTCATCCTTGAAGTGACCTTGTCGTTAACCTCGTTCGCAAAGCATACGAAACTTCGTATTAGAAAAAAGTATAGTTTTTTTTTTGTTTCGTATGCACAGCTAAGTTTGACATTCGAAGGGAGAACAAAATATTAAAAAAAAAAAAAAAAACAAAGTATAACACATCATCATCACTATCGTCGCCATCATTTGGAAAATAAAATACCATCGTAACATTTAATAACCATTCATCCACCCACTAATTTAATACTTTGTCACTCTTTGCTCATGCCTTCCAACGAATACCCAACCAACCAAGACATCCACATGCACACACATGTCCTTTTACACTTAATAGCTACTAGGTTTTTATAGCCGTACAATACGAACGAGTATGTATCGAAATCGAAACTTTTTTTATGTTTGTACATATGTATGTATGTATGTAAATTGTTTACTTGTTTGTACAAACATTTTATTTTTGTTATTTTTATTTATCATTTTACATACGAATTCATTGAATGTTTAACTAAATTGGAAAAGGTTAGTGTACGACAAGAATGTTCCACGTCAGCCATTCCACATTCCAATACGTGTTTGTTATTGTGTAATACTCTTATGCATGTTCCGTGTTATCGGTGAAAATATGCTCATTCTCCTCACTTTTTGATGTTAAGAGTCAGTAGTGTGACTTTACTTTTGCCGTGAATTAAAAAAAAATTTTTTTTTCTTAATAAATTTTTTACCCTCGATAGTCCATTATTTTTCGTAAAGATATGTATCTTATCTTAATCTGTTCTGACAGTTTACTATAGCTTTAAGACTGTGGCTAGTGTAATAGTTCCAAAGAAAGAAGCCTTAGGATCTAAAGTCCGTAAACTGTGACTGTTTTTTCGTCTTATTTCATACAGTCTTTTTAGTGCCACCACTCGAGAATTGTACAGCAAACGATTAATATTGTATTTAACATTCTTGCCATTAATACTTACGGGGTAAATATCCGTTAAAGCATATAGAAAGCAATGTTGGTAGATTTCATGAGTAAATAAACATAGAATTATCACACCGAAAATATCTGAGAATCCTATAGAAAATTTTCACAAATACATCATGAATGAAATGAGCAGGCTGCGTTACGCAAAAATAAATATAAAGTGAACAAATGCCAATAGAAAATAAAATAATATTTAAGAGTTTGCGTGGCTACATTGATAAGTATCAAGAATGGCTGTATGTACAATGTACATTAGCGGCGAGCGGCGAGCGGCAGAGCGATTAGCGGAAAAAAATTAAAACATATGAAATACTACTGAAGTGGCCACACAATGAGCAGCATGTGAGTGGCATTTCTGAGCGTCTAAGCGGCGCCACTCAGGAATAGAACTTGTTCTAATTTTTAGTTGTTTTCTGAGCGGCAAAGAATAAAAATGGCAAAAAAAATTGCTTTTCTTTTTTTTTTGTCAATCTGTAGCGCGATTCAGTAAGTTCTTTTTAACGATAATTGAATCGTTAGAAAAAGAAAAAATTATCGATTTTGGTATTCAGTAAAATTTTTAAATGATATTCGATATTAGTAAGGTCAGCTGTTGTTGTTATCTTAACGACAACCATTATTGTGTTGTTTTTCAATCGATAAAAAGTTAAAAAGGTTGAAATGTAGTCATACATAAATAAAAATCATAAGATAGTGAAAATATTTTGCTTTTATTATAAAAACTATTTATATAAATAATAAAAAATAACATTGCCAATGGCATTTTGACAACTAACCGCTCAAAAATGACGCTCAGTAATAAGCCACTTGCCACTCAAGCTCGCCGCTCTGCCGCTAACCGCTCTGCCGCTTGCCGCTCATTGCGTGGCCTCGGCCTTAGGATAGCCTTTCATTATATGGAGGGGAAAAAAGTGTTCGAATTTAAAGTCTCACCCCCTAGAAATATGCGAATAGCAAAAAAACTAAGAAATACAAAGTTTTGGGTCAATCAAAAAAAAACTTATAGGTGCCTCAATGCGACTGAAAATTTCAGTTGTGTTTATATGGGGGAAAATATGACTTTTTCTCAGATTTTACGAAAATTTCGTTCTATAGTTTATTTTTTCTTCAAGTTGTTATATGAATCGATATCAGTACGAAATCATCTTTTCAAAAAGCTATATAACTTCAAAATCGAATCAACACTCGCCAAGTAATAACAAATGCCCCAGACCACTTTTGTGCCAAAAAAACTCTTTTCGACATTGAAAACATTTTTTCAAATTGATTAAAGCCATAATTTTTTTTGGTCTCTATACCTATAAGTACTCTGATAGGAAGTATTCTTTTCTTACCACATTGTTAACCTGTTGCGAAATGAGACCAAAGATGGAAAAATTTTTTGATAAAATTTTGAAACCTCCTTTTTTAAGCTTTAAAAAATATTCTTAAATAAAATTTCAAAAAATTTATTTGCGTGAATTTTTAAGTAAATTCCTCTACCAGAATTTTTCCACAAAGAATTTTTTTTTGCGGATTTCAAGAAAAATTAGTTTTTTGTGAAATATTCAGTAAATGTACTCTTTCTAAATACTTTGTATCAAAAATTTATCAGTTTTCTACTATTAAATGTGATATTTTTTTTAATAGCCTAGGGTTTCTGAAAAAAATAATATGACCTCATTAATTAAAGACAATTTATTAAAAAAAATCAAATATTTTGTAAGTGCTGTTGTTGTCTTCCAGGCTAAAAATTTTAAATAAAACGAGCAATGCTAACCCATTCGTTACCGAGGCCAAACTATGATTGTTCTTGTAAAATAGATGAAACCCTTACTATGGGCTGGGAAATAAAATTGGGCTATATTTTACGAAAACTTGCCCTTATGTGCTCCTAGGGTTAAAATGATCCAAAATTGAGCAGTATTTGCAAATACTTGAATTTTTTAACTTAATCGTTCTATACTAGCTTGGGGTCATTTGTCAAATTATAAAATTATCATAATCATCAAATCATAAAAATCGGTAAAATATAGCATAATTTTATTGCCCAACCCATAGTAAGGGTTTCGTCTAGTTTACTAGAACAACTAACTTTTTTAAGTATGCCAAAATTCACAGTTTGGCCTCGGCAAGGAATGGGTTAACGTTGTTCAATTAATTCCAAATTTTTAGCATGCAAGATTAGCACATTTGGTTATTATATTTTAAGCGTCACATCAAAAAATTCAACAGCGCTTAAAAAATATTTGATTTTTTTGAATAAATTCTCTTTTATTAGTTTGGGGTCATATGTGACCCCAAGTCCAAAAGTGTTAATGGGGTTATATAATTTCTTTTCCCAAAAAATATAACATTTAAAAGTAGATAACTGATAAATTTTTAATACAAAGTATTTAGAAGGACTACAGTTACTGAATATTTCACATAAAAACTAATTTTTCTCGAAATCCGCAAAAAAATTCTTTGTAAAAAAAATTCTGGCACAGGAATTTACTAAAAAAATTCACAAAGTTAATCTCTAACATATGTTTAACAAAACTTGAAAGTGAGGGATCCTTTTTGAAATTTTGTTTAAGAAAATTTGTTAAAACTTAAATAAGGAGTTTTCAAAATTTTTTCAAAAAAACTTTCCATATTTGGTTTCATTTCTCAATAGGTTAAAAACGTGCTAATAAAACAATGCTTCATATCTGAGCACTTGAAGGTAAAGAGACAACAAAAAAGTTATGGCTGTAATCAATTTGTTAAACTTGAAAAAATGTTCAGCACATTTCATGACCAGAGTTTTTTGGCTCAAAAGTGGTCTGGGGCATTTGTTATTTCTTGGCGAGTTTTTATTCGATTTTGAAGTTATATAGCTTTTTGAAAAGATAATTTAGTACTGATTCATATAACAACTTATCGAAAAAATTAAACTATAGAACGAAATTTTCGTAAAATCTGAAAAAAGTCATATTTTCCCTATATAGACACTAGGGTGGCCCAAGCTTGTATGGAAAAGTAAAAGTATAGTCCAATACTTTCCCCACAAGCTTGATTTTGTTTCTTTTACTAAAATATATGTGTATACCAAAAATTGGCTCAATGGGACAATATTTAGAGGTCACGATGAATGGCGACTTTAATGTTTCACATCTTTTATTACATGCATTTATCACTGGCTTATCATTTTTGTACTTGTTTATGTATTGGAGATACTTTTTCACACTTTTCTTTGATCTTTACTAGATTTACATTCGCTAAAATTCAAATATATTGATCCCTTTATATAAGGTCCCTGTTATATTGATATCTTGTATATAAGAAGTGGAATTAGAGGCACGGGAATTGCGTAACATTGAAAGTCACAGAGCTATTGAAGATGTGGCTGGATTATCTACGCTGAAGGATTATGTTGAAATTTCCGACAATGTTTCAGATTCATTGCACGAAGAAGTTAAGTTTCGCGAAAAAAAACCAATAAAAATGAAATCTGTTTTTACAAACGACTTTATTGATTCTATTGACCGTGTAAATCTTTCTGATCGGAATACCATGTATGTTGTTGGAGCTGCAGTTCAAGCGTTAGGTATACCTGTATCCGAAATTGCCTTATCACGTACCACAATACAACGAAAAAGAAACGATATCCGAAAAAAAGATATCAGAAGCTGTTAAGGACTCATTCTCTTTTCAATATCCAGTCGTATTGCACTGGGACAGCAAATTATTGCCAGATATTTCTGATGAAAACAAAAAAGTCGATAGAGTTGCTATACTCATCAGTGGCAATGGAAAAGAATATCTTTTAGCAGTTCCGAAGATCACAAAAGGGACCAGTGTAGGACATGCTAACGCTTGTTTGGGTGTCTGTACCGATTGGTTAATAAAAAACCAAATTCGAGGACTATGCTTTGACACTACCGCCTCCAATACTGGTTTAAAGCTAGGTGCATGTACTTTAATTGAAAAAGGATTAAATAAAGACCTAATATGCTTGTCGCCATCATATGTTTGAGGTCATGCTTTCTAATGTTTTTAAAGAGTATTTTGGCCCAAGCGGAGGACCCGAAGTGCAACTATTTAAAAGATTTAAAAATCAATGGCCAAATATTAATAAAGAAAACTTCAAAGTCGGAGATGACACTCCATTCCATACAAGTGACTTGCTTCAACTCCAACAGCAAATGTATGAATATTATACCGATGCCATTAAAAGTCAACAGCCAAGGGACGATTACCGTGAACTCCTTTGAACACTTTGTCTAAATTTTCTTGCTGGTGCAAATAATGCAGGAACAATGAAAGTTAGATTTTATGCACCAAGCGCGTGCCATCTTGCTCGTTGGATGACGAAGGCGATCTATTGCATAAAAATATGTATGTTTCAAAATCAATTTGATCTCACAGACGAGGAAATAAGTTTGTTTAGAAGACGATACTGGAATGAAGCTCCTTTAGCAATAAATGCTCCTTTTAATGATCAAAACCTCCTTAAACAACTCGAAAACTATCCCAATGAAAAAATTGCTAAAGCTGCTGTAAAAGCATTTCATAGACATTTATGGTACTTTTCTGAATATTTAATCGGGCTTGCCTTTTTCGATTCCAGAGTTACATATGAAACTAAAAAAAAAAACAATGGTGAAAAATCTCCAGCTACCACCAAAAGCTAAAGCCTTAAAGAGACTGGACGGAACGGTATTTAACCATAGAAATCCACTTGAGTCCTATGTTACCAAAAGGTCAACAATATTCTTTAATTTACTATGCGATGATGGACAAGAAAGACACAGTCATTTCTTTCAAATGATCCTACAGAGTGGAAAGATGACGCCATTTTTATTTCGATGAAAGAAAATGCTAGACTTTTAAAAGTTGTAAATGACTGTGCAGAACGAGGTGTTGCTTTGGTGACCCAATTTAATTACAATTCAATTACAAAAATTAGGAGCAAAAGCAATATTTGCTTGGATTAGTTGATCACCATAGAAAAAGATTTTCAGGGGTTTCAAAAGCTAATATTGCAAAAATGGCTATCGATAATTTAAAAAAATAATAAAATATATGATAATATGTACTTAATGTACAGTTTTATTAATTCTTTATTTATTTGTTTTATTAAATATTTTTATTTTTAAATAAACAGTGAAATCACCATAAAAAATCATTCTATGTTATATTTTTATCTAACCCCGAAATCATTAAACTATCGTCACCTCTAAATATTGACCGATTGTGCTCAAATTTGGACTGAACATTTTTAAGCACTATTCGAATAGGATCAGCGTTGTGCAGCGCGAATATTCGATGCTTTTGTATTTTGGGCCACCCTAATAAACAAAATTGAAATTTTCAGTCGCGTTGAGGCACCTCCAAAATTTTTGATTGACCCAAAACTTTATATTTCTCGGTTTTTGTGCTCTTCGCATATTTCTAGGGGTAAGACCGAGAGTTTGAACACTTTTTTTTTATTAAGGCCCACCCTAATGTACATGTATATATTATAGAGGTATATATATATACAGTGGCTCCATAAAAGAATCGCTCATATCTAGGGAGTGCAAAATTCAATACCCGAATACCGGTAAATTAAGAAAAAAAAGTATGTTCGGTTTATTTTAAATTAAAACGTCAATAAAAAAAATTTCTTCTTAACATATTTAAATAAAATAAAAATATATTGGTTGTTTATTATTACAAAATACAGGTGAGCGAATGTTTTATTTAGCCACTGTATATAAAAGTAAGTAACTGGAATCAGGAAAACACATAACTGTAATCATACCTTTTGTTGACTCTTTTATATATTTGTTAGACTGGCAACGATATAATATTTTGCTAATTATGCAAGGCTAAAGTGCCTTGGATTATAAATGATTTATACTCCAGCTTGTTATGATAATTATATTAATCTTAAAGAATAAATTTACTTTATAAATTTTACTCGGTCTTTTGTCGACTATTAATAACACAAGGGAACAATGGTTCCGTTGATTAAGAACTGAATATTGTTTTTAAGGTTATTTGGGACGCTGAATCCAAATCTGCCCTTGGTTTTTTTCTATCAGTTCGACTTTTCGAGATATACCGTTATGTTCAAAATTAAGGCACTTCCGCTACATATATTGGAATATCTTGAAAACGGTTCACCATATTAAATTAAAAAAAAAATCCGAAACTCGCAAACAATATTCTCTTAAAGCCGTGCTTACTTTGTTTTTAAATTTTCCAAGTAGTTTTAGAGATATCGTTCAAGTTTTGAAAAAAAAATTAAAATTTTTTAAAAAAAAACATTTTTTTTGTTCTTTAAAAATTCCTAAAAAATAAAAATGGGACAAAAATCACAGTTTTGGTCTGCAAACAGTTAGTTAAATATATTTCGAATAAAATGAGCTTTATTTCATTGCAATCGGTGCACAACTTTTGATTTTGTTCACGATTTACTGAATTGATATAAATCGCGATTTCCATACAAAAATAACATTTTCTAATGTGTAAGTGTTTGTATGTAATAAGTTAGTTTTTTATGATTCTAAGAATTAAAAAAATTAAGTAATAAAAAAAGATTATTTCATTTTTATGGTTGCGGTAGCAAACTCATAACGCCTATAAATTTTATTGTCCCTTTATGACACCTAGTCAGTTCACAGTCAATTAAAGAGAAAAAAGAAAAGTCCACTTGTTTTTATTGATGTGTGGTTTACCGTTGGTAACGGATGATTTTTTAAAGGAATTCCCCTGAACACATGTGTTCATTCATAAGTGACTGTCAATAAAATTGTGGATATAATTTTTTTTGGTACTTCAGTGAAAAACTACTAAGTATTTTTATGGGTTCATTCAACCAATTTTTCTCATTCAACAAGTGTTTACGAAAGCGAAAAGTATAACGACAAAAAATATAAATCATTTTACATTGAACATTTAATCAGTCAACACAAAAAAGTTCAATTTTGTTCCCGTGTGTTATTTATTGAAAATTGTGTTACTTTGATATATACTTCAAAATTGTGCAATGGCTACGTCAAGAAACACCTGTAAAATCAATCCCAACTATTTTTGTAACATATGTGGCGAATACACGTTTATAAAAAATAGAAAAAGTGTGTCAGATTTTATTAAAAAAATTTATTTTGACTACTTCGGATTTACCATGGAAACCCGTGACAAGTACTGGATTCCTAATACTGTATGTAAAAACTGTGCAGAGTATTTAATGTTATGGGCAAACAAGCAACGGACCCACTTCAAGTATAAAACACCAATGATCTGGCGGGAACCTTCGAATCATTATGATGATTGTTATTTTTGCGCTGTCAACATAACAGGCATTAATAAAACAAACCGGTCTAAATGGATTTATCCTAACGTGTTGTCTATTACCCAACCAGTCCTGTACTCTAGTGAGGATTCAGAACCACCACCATCTACATCTACACACAATTTCCACGACTTACGACAAAATGTTCCTTCACCAATTTCTGAATTTGGATCAGATGACTTGCATTTAGATATTTCTTCTGAACGCGAGCAATTTAATCAGGAGGAGCTTAGTGATTTAGTGAGAGACCTTGGACTTTCTAAAAAAGCATCTGAAATTCTTGCTTCTCGATTAAAGCAAAAAAATCTGTTAACCCAAGGAACAACAATTTCATACTACCGTAACAGAGAAAAAAACTTACTTCCATTCTTTTCCGAAGACGATGAATTTGTTTATTGTTCAGATGTTCCTGGTTTAGTAACAGCGATGGGATTAGAGGAGTATGATCCAAATGACTGGCGACTATTTATAGATTCTTCTAAACGCAGCCTAAAATGTGTACTTCTGCATAACGGTAATAAATTGGGTTCGTTGCCCATTGCACATTCAACTAAAGCTAAAGAAGAATATTCTACAATTGCCTCAGTTATAAATAAAATAAAGTACAACGAACACCGCTGGCTAATTTGTGTGGATCTAAAAATGGTGAATTTTCTTCTAGGCCAACAAGGTGGCTACACAAAATATCCGTGTTTCATTTGTTTATGGGATAGCAGAGCCAGATCTGAACACTGGAGTAAGAAAGACTGGCCTTCGAGGGAAGCTATGGTTCCAGGAAACCACAATATAGTTAATCAACCACTTGTGCCCAGGGATCGCATAATACTGCCACCTCTCCATATCAAGCTAGGACTTATGAAACAATTTGTCAAAGCTCTCAACAAGGACGGTGATTGTTTTAGATATATCAGTAAAAAGTTCAACAATTTGAGTTCGGAGAAACTGAAAGCTGGCATTTTTGATGGCCCTCAAATCAAAAAATTAATCAATGATGAAAATTTTAGTAATTCCATGACAGATATTGAAAGAAATGCTTGGAATGAATTTGTTTGGATAGTGCGCAATTTCCTGGGAAACAAAAAGGGTGAGCACTATTCGGACCACGTGGATAACATGTTGTCACATTTCAAGCAGCTTGGTTGTAATATGAGCATTAAGGTGCACTACCTACACAGTCATTTGGATTGTTTCCCTGAAAATCTTGGAGACTTCAGTGAAGAACAAGGTGAACGTTTCCATCAAGATATCCGCACTATAGAGGAGCGGTACCAGGCTCACTGGGATAAGCATATGATGGCGGACTATTGCTGGAGCATTAAAACAAATCCCTCTAAACAAGGTTATTTAAGAAAATCTTATAAAAGAAAATTTTTCGATGAGTTGTAATTACATTGTAATATTTGTGTATTAAAATTTTTTATTTTTCTTTAAAATTCTCTTTTTGTGTTAAATTAAAAAGTATAGCTGACCATAAAAATGAAATAATCTTTTTTTATTACTTAATTTTTTTAATTCTTAGAATCATAAAAAACTAACTTATTACATACAAACACTTACACATTAGAAAATGTTATTTTTGTATGGAAATCGCGATTTATATCAATTCAGTAAATCGTGAACAAAATCAAAAGTTGTGCACCGATTGCAATGAAATAAAGCTCATTTTATTCGAAATATATTTAGCTAACTGTTTGTAGACCAAAACTGTGATTTTTGTCCCATTTTTATTTTTTAGGAATTTTTAAAGAACAAAAAAAATGTTTTTTTTTTAAAAATTTTAATTTTTTTTTCAAAACTTGAACGATATCTCTAAAACTACTTGGAAAATTTAAAAACAGAGTAAGCACGGCTTTAAGAGAATATTGTATGCGAGTTTCGGATTTTTTTTTTTAATTTAATATGGTGAACCGTTTTCAAGTTATTCCAATATATGTAGCGGAAGTGCCTTAATTTTGAACATAACGGTATATCTCGAAAAGTCGAGCTGATAGAAAAAAACCAAGTGCAGATTTGAAATCAGCGACCTCAAATTAGTAAAAATTTGCTATAAATTTCAAATCAACACAAAAAAAGTTCAATTTTGTTCCCTTGTGTAATTTATTAGCAAAGCCCAGACCTCGAAATTCGAGTGCAAAGTCTAGGAATTTTTTTTTTTTGTTTAATAAATAATTTTATAAGAGCCTAAAGTATGCCAATTCACAATTCAACACATTTTAAGTAAAGTTTATTAAATTTCATTATAAATATTTGTTTGATGTATGTGTTAGTAGCAAATCTGTAAATCTGGTGGACAGCTAAAAAGAAATACCTTTCAAATGCGTTTTCTTTTTGTCAAAATCGGTTATGAATTAAAATAATTACATCGGTCACAAGGAATCGTCTTGGCTATTAATATTATAGATACATTTTCTAATTTTTTTCTTTTGTTGTACTTATGATCCCTTTTTATTCCCATCACACGACTGTGCGGAGGGTATATCTCAGGTTGGCATTCCGTTTGTAACGCATCGAAGAATGTATTTGCGACTCAATAAATTATAAGTATATATTCTTGATCCTTATAACAGTCCAGTCTATATAACTATGTCCGTCTCTCTGTCTGTTAAAATCACGTTCATTCACAAAATAAACAATTAACCTGGGTTAAATTAGGACAGTATTGTTTGTTTTTATTTTGAGCAGGTTGTTATTTAAAATAAAATAAAAGTCAGACATCATTGTGCAAAGATATGACTAAAATGTGGAGACCTCTAAAAGAGGCTAAAAATTCACAGCTACAAAAATAAAAATAAAATGCTTAAAAATACAACACAACTTACCGTCAGTTATGTTATGAGAAACGGTGGGTCATGGGTTCGTCGTCCATGTGAGAAATTTTTTTTCAAATATTGTTTTTTTAGTACTATATTTTATATATTTGTTATCATTTAATTTTTCAAATATTTTGTATAAGTCCAGATGTAAACATAAAACCCAGGTGGAGAGATATGAAAGACTCGAAATTAACATTCTTACTTGTTTAATTATAAATTTTTCGTGCCTAATCCAGTAATAAATACATGCAGATTTCAGCCCTCGAAATTCGAGTGCAAATTCTAGGTCATTAAATAAAGACCCTAAAGGTATGCTAATCAATTATAGCCAATTCACAAATCAACACAAAAATCAAGCTCATTTTTATTACAAACACATTAACAAATTTAATAAACACACACATAGCATTGTATAATTTTATGTATATGTAAGTAGCAACTTTAAATGCAATTTACTCTAAATAAAGGAAAAATTTAAAAATCTGTAAATCTGCAAAACCGCTAAAAAAGAATTACCTTTCAAATAATCTACGTTTGCCTAAAATCGGGATAAAACGGTAGAACAAAACATCGATCACAAGGAATCGCCTAGCCTATTAATATTATAGATGGTCTTTAAATTATTTAATAAAATTTGTTATATGTTTTACTATTATGTTTAAGTTACTTATAAATTGACCCACTATATATATATATAAATATATATGTAAATATATAAATAATGGTGCTTCATGGTGTTCAGGATGTAATTTCGCACCTGAATTTCTATTAAATGCTTATTCAGGAAAGCAATTTATTTTTAAAGAAGAAATGTTAATCGGATTGGAATAATTTCAAATAAAGTAATAGAAATTCTTTTTTATCGTTCTGTTATTATTATTTTTATTATTATTAGATTTATTTTTATTATTAAATAGTGATCATTGAAAAGTTGCGCTTTTATAATGCATGGAACTTTTATTTGGCCTTCTGTTATTATAATCAATTAATATTCATTTAAAGCCATATTTGGAAACATAAAAAAATTTAATAATAACACCAGCCAACAGATTTTGGACTGGAGCAACCAAATATCTTTCCTATGGTAATTTTGTGGGCTGAATTCGAATTTGTAATTGGTTTTTCTCTATCACGTCAGGCATTCGAGATAAAAAGAAAATGTTTTTATTCCTTTTTTACATAAAAAATCATTAGTTTATTTAAAAATCAATGAATTTTCAAAAGTGAATGACGTTATTTGAACGTCGTTTGTATTTTGTTGGTTCGGTTTCACGTATTAGAGTCCAGCAATAGTCTCCCAGCATGCTTCTGTCCCAAAATCCTTGATAATTTCTTTAAATATCCATTAAATCTTGGTGAGCACGCTCCCCTTGTTCTTCGCTCACCGCACCTAGGTTTTGTGGAAAAAAATCTAAATGCGAGTGAAGAAAATTTATTTTGAGTGACGTTCGTGCACCTAATTCGTGATAATTTTTCAATAATTCAGCAACAATTTGTCTGTAGTTTTCACTCTTATTGTTTCCAAGAAAATTGTCCACGATGCTCTTGAAAGATTTCCAGGCAGCATATTCTTTCTCCAATAAACATTGTGAGAAATTCTCATCATTCAATAGCTTCCTGATCTGAGGGCCAAAAAATATGCATTCTTTGATTTTAGCATATGAAGTGTTAAGAAAAACTGTTAACAAATATTTAAATGCACCATGTCCAGAACCTTGATAAAGTTCTTAAAAAGGCCCAATTTTATGTGCAGCGGCGGAAGAAGAACATCATTTGGATCAGTTAATAGTTTATTTGAAATGTTAATGATGACATGTAGCGCGTCTATCCCATAGACAAAGGAAACAACAATATTTTGTGAAACCTCCTTGCATACTAGTCAATAAACCAATGACCTGAAACAGAATAATTTCAGTTATTTACGAAGGTCTATACTATATATACAAAGAAATGTAAATCTCACACCTTAAGGTCACCACAGATCTTCCATTAATGATCGTTGTATTGGAGTAATGTCAAAATTTCAGTCAGTGATTCGTAATTTTCCTTTGTATTAATGGCATGAGCAATTGGTATGGATGGGCTTCCATTACCATCATGCAAAAGAAGAGCCTTTAAACTGTACTTAGAGCCATCAATAAATAATCTCCATTCATTTTTGTCATATGGCTGGTTCATTTTTTGAAATAAACCATCAATATTAGTACAGTATAGAATAGTGTTTCTTTTCAAAATATGCAGCCAATTCCAAGCTTCTATCTCTATAGCTAGTTACTTTTGTCCCAACTGCAAAATGTTTCCACTGCTGAAAAAATGTTTCACGCATGAAGCTAGTAATTCTGCGTCTTGCTTCGTTAAATGTAAATCCCGAATTAGATCATTCAGCTCAGCTTGAGGCTCTAAGTGGCGTTCATCATCAGCCTCATACAAACTACCACTGCTGGTGAAAGATGTTTCGGACCCACTATTCTAGCACTGGGAACGACTGGTAATGGATCATTTGTTGGACTTTGAACTGGTTTGGAAACCGATGGGACATTCGCGTAAGTAATATTTTTTAGATTTTTCATATTGAATCCAGCAACTTTTGTTAAACAGAAATAACAATTGCAAACATTGTCGGTGTCCACGGTTTGTCCAAGTTTCTGACAGCGAAACCAAAATAATGTAAATATGTATATTTTAATGATTCTGATATTGCACATCCTTTTTTTTTTCAACCAAATATACACCACACACAAAGCAAAAATAGCTTGAGTCAGTAACACACGATCTCCCTGACAAGCTTAAACACTACTATTATGAAGATTTTAAATGAATTTGGGCTTCTGTCAAATTAGTAATTGTGAAATTGTAGTGTCAGTATTGACTGTTTTACAGTATTGTCAGCACGCGATAAAAACAAGACGTGATAGCTCAATTTTTATGCCAGATTCGAATTCAGCGCACCCAGATTAGTTAAACAACATTCTTCGTTTCTGCAGTAAATTTTTTTTTTAATTTGCAGACCAGTGGAATCATATCCACCAGCGCCTAAGAAGGAGGGAGACTGCTGATCTCATTGGACAAAAAACGGATTGATATAAAGGGTCCGCCATCTAACGTTTTTTTTTCCACTAGTGCTTGTTTCGTGAATGGTAACACTTAGCTCATGTCTGATTTGACAGATAATTAGTTTTATCCTTCCGCTGAACGAATATGGTTGTGTATAAGCTTGAACAACGCTGGGAAATATTGCGACATTACTGTGAAAATCATGGTAATGTTTCAGAATGTGTGCGAAAATTGCGTACAGATTTTGGAAGAAGAGAAGCACCGTCAGCTCCGTATGTTCGTTATCTTATGAAAAAAAGTGAACGAAACTGGCATCCTCATCGATAAACCAAAGCGTGAAAAGCCAAAAACAGTGCGGACACCCGAGAATATTGCTGCTGTGGCAGAAAGTGTGCGTGCAGCGCCATCAATATCAATTCACCGTCGTTCTCAAGAATTGAACATTTCGGAGGCATCATTGAGACGAATTTTGCATAAGGACCTTGGTATGACGCCATACAAAGTCCAATTGGTTCAGGAGTTGAAGCCAACTGACCATCCAATGCGTTTTCGCTTCGCTAAGGGGGCCTGCGATCGACTTACAGAAGATGCCGATTTTGCCAAAAAAAAAAATCATCTTTTCAGATGAAGCTCATTTTGATCGTGGCGGGTATGTAAACAAGAAAAATTGTCGCATTTGGGGCACAGAAAACCCGCACGCATACGTTGAAAAGCCGATACACACAAAACGAGTCACTGTTTGGTGCGGATTTTGATCCAGAGGCATAATTGGGCCATTTTTCTTCGAAAATGAGCAAGGAGTGGCCGTTACAGTCAATGGCAATCGTTATCGGGCCATGTTGAACGAATTTTTGTTCACAAAAATTGAAGAGGAGGATATTGGCAACATTTGGTTTCAACTGGATGGCGCTACGTGCCACACAGCCAAAGCTACACTCGATGTTTTGCGCCCTGTTTTTGAAGATCGCATTATCAGCCGCAGAGCTGATGTCGTTTGGCCACCTCGGAGATGCGATTTGACAACGTTGGACTATTATTTGTGGGGTGCCCACAAAGATAAGTGTTACGCCAACCAGGCAGAGACAATTGACGCTTTAAAGGACAATATTCGTGAAGCCATTGGTTAAATACAGCTTCACACAATCGATAATGTGCTTAAAAATTGGACCGATCGTGTAGGCTACTGCATGGCCAGCCGAGGCAGCCATTTGAATGAAATTATTTTCCATTATTAACCGGAAGGATTGTACTTTCAAATAAAAAAAGAATTTGAGATAATATTCAGTAGTTTTTTTTTATAGCATTTTCAAAAAAAAAGTTATTTGGCGGACCCTTTACAAAAAATGTTTTTTATCATTATGAATAATGCTGTGCTTGATTTAGTGGATTCATTCAACGACCTTGGCGTACTTCTGGATAAAAAATTAGACTTTAGAAGTCATATTTCGCTAACAATAAATAAAGCTACTGGTGTACTTGGATTCATTAAACGGTGGGCTAAAGAGTTTTCGGATCCGTATGCGACAAAACAATTGTTTACTACCTTGGTAAGACCAATACTCAAATATGGGTCTGTAGTCTGGGATCCGCAATATCATATACATTCGAATAAAATTGAATCAGTTCAAAAACAATTTTTGTTATTTTGTCTTCGTGGTTTGGGCTGGGATCCTAATATGAGGTTGCCATCTTATGAAAATCGTCTGGCTCTAATTAAGCTTCCTACATTGAAAAGTCGCAGACATATGCTAAATGTTACTTTCCTGTTAAAACTGTTAAATGGTAGTCTTAAATCTGAATTTCTTATCAACAAAATAAATATAAATATTCCTTTTCGATCGTCAAGAAATTATAACTTTCTAACTATCAAATATTATTGTACAAACTATGCTAATTTTAATCCACTACGTAGAATTTGTGATGAGTTTAATATGCTGTATCAGTTTATTGATTTTAATAAAAGTTTGGATATTGTGAGAAGAGATATTATATTACACTTAAATGCATTAAATCAACTGAATTAAATAAATGTTATATATCAATTTTGTTAAATGTTTAATTATATATATAAATTATAATATAAATGTACATATACTGTAAGTAGTCTGTAAGGATGATTCCATAGACTGAATAAATAAAAATAAATAAAATAAATAAAATAAAAATTACATTGTATATTAGGGCGACAGCGGTTTGGTCGAATTTTGACGTGTGCGGGTCGGCTTATTGTGACACTGGATCTAAAACTTTAGTGCGCAAAATTTGAGTCAAATCGGACAATGCTTTCTGGACGCGGATTGAGTTCAAAGTTCAAATATATAAAAATTATCAAAAAAAAAATTTTTTTTTTCACAAAAATTTTGATATTAATTATTGCCTTTCAATTAAATTAATTAATAAGCCATAATCTAGAGTACATTATCTTTCTAATAAAACAAAAAATCTATTATCGGTTGAAAAACAGGCAAGTTATATCAATTTCCCCAGGCAATAAATGCGCCGGAGACTACTTGATTAAGAAAGCCGAGCTCACATTTTTAAAGGCATTGAAATAATTTACAACAACAACATTTTTACATTCTCCTGATCCCAAAAAAAATCTTATGTAAAGTATTTTGCATCTCGTCTAGTGTTATGCCGTTCAAAATTAATGTCAAAGCGATACGTATTTTTGACGCTATTTCAAAATCTCCAATTTTACTTTTTCAAAAATTTTGTTCAAGAAATTTACGGAAATCAACGATTGGACTTTAAGGTCTTATTAACAAAATATATGTGATTAAAAGTGTCAAATATTGTAGGTATCCTGGTCATAGTTTGGCGAGGGTAGCGTTTTAATTTCAGCGGATTTGAAGAAATTTTTGATTTTCCATACTTATTCAACTTTTAGGTTATATCTTTTTGATGTTGTCATATTTAAAATATCTTTTATCAAACTATTATACTACTGGCTGATTTTCAACCGATAATAAATTTTATTGTTTTATTAGAAAGATAATTTATTCTAGATTATGGTTTATTAATTAATTTAATTGAAACGCAATTATTGATATCAAAATTTTTGTGAAAAATATTTTTCTTTGATAATTTTTACATATAAATGCGCGTCCAGAAAGCATTATTCAGTTTGGCTCAAATTTTGCGCACTAAAGTTTTGGATCCAGTGTCATTAAAACCCGCACGTCTTGAAATTCAAAAAAAAAAATGTGGCTGTCACCCTAATGTGTATAGAATAAATAAAATTTTGTCTGGCGAAAATAATTAAAGAAATTAAAGAATTAAAGAAATAATGTTTAAAGAATTTAAGAACATTCTTGCACTGAAAACTCTTTCGAAATCAGCGTATGCGTATTGAAATGTCAAGATATCTAGCACGAAACTTAATAGTTTAAAAACGGATATTCAGTGACTGACTTTTTGAAGTTACATATGTACCTCAATCCAAAATAAATCAGTACGTTCTCGATGTTTCCATTCACTTAGTTTCGAATTGTGAAGCTAGTTTTCATAATCTTCGATTTCTGGTTTATCTTTCTTATATGAAAATAATAAAATTTTCAAATTTTTTTTTTTTTGAATAGTAAATTATGAGAATGTAAAATGATGAGAATTTAGCTCTTATCTCATAAATAAGAGATTTTATAAGATAATTTTTTGTTCGCTTCTTCAATATTTCTGTCAAATTTCATTTAGTGCAGAGTCGATTTCATCCTTTAAATAATCTGATTTTCCGTACAATTGACATATTTGTTTTCACTATTTGTATGTCTATCTGATAAAATTAAAGCCCTATACCATGCGTTTAGAGAGGGCGTCTTTGGGCCAGTTAGTTGAATGTAGAAAATAAGCCTAACCCAAATTTGAGTGGCATTGTTAATTTTTTTGCCTGCAGATAAAGTAAAGTCACTTATTTTTTGCACTTTCAAACTAAACTTGAAAATCAGTCCATAATTTTTTTTTTTTTTTGTTAGATCTAAGTGAATATCGGGAAGCATCTTTAATGGAGGCTATAACTAAGAAATATCGCGCAGTGTTTATTTTTGGGCTACTGATTAATGGGTGTAATAAGCACAAATAAAATAAATTTCACCAAGGTCTATATGATAATTTGGGTTTTATGGAAGTTAGGTCGATGTCAAGGGGGTCATCTGAACATGAATCGATTTTCACCTATTTCAATAGCGCTCATCATATAACCGATAGAAGCTAATATACTAAATTTCATCAAAATATGTTCATAACTACGACCTGCAGTTTGATTACAAGGTTTACATGGACACACACAGATGGACGGACAGACAGACGGACGGACGACCCACTTTTGACCCAGAAAGTGATTCTGAGTCGCTCGGTACAATAAAATATTTTTGGTAGTTACAAACATCAGCACAAAAATATTATACCCTGATATAGGCTATAAATATGCATAGTTCAAATGTAATTTAGTTTTACACGAAATTTGTTTAAAATACGATAAAAACATTTAACGCTTTTTTTGGCCCACAAAATGCGCTTTGTTCGAGTCTTCAGTATTAATGTCAAAACAGGCCTTGTTAAAACTATGACCCAAATATCAAATTTCATTAGGTACAGGATTGAACACATCCTCTAAATAATTAAATTTAAGCGTAAGTGCAGTTATGTTATCCTATTTGTTAAACTTTTTAATAACCGATATAAGAAAAAGTTTTACATGATCCGCAATTTCTGCTTCGAATGTCAGATTCACCTTATGTACTTCTGATAAAATTGAGCTAAGTACGTTTTTGAAATTATTTGCATATTTTTCTTAACAGTGTCGTGTCAAAATATTTTTCATTAACAACAACGATTTTCAATTTTCAACTCTGACCATATCTATAATATTAATAGGCTAGGCGATTTCTAGTGACTGATGTTTTGTTCTACCGTTTTATCCCGATTTGGACCAAACGTATATTATTTGAAAGGTATTTATTTTTAGCCGATTTGCAGATTTACAGATTTTTAAATTTTTTCCTTTATTTTGAGTAAATTGCATTTAAAATTGCTACTAACACATACATAAAATTACACAATGCTATGTGTGTGTTTATCAAATTTGTTAATGAGTTTGTAATAAAAATGAGTTTGTTTTTTGTGTTGATTTGTGAATTGGCTATAATTGATTCGGGTCTTTATTTAATGAAAAAATAAAATTTCCTAGAATTTGCGCTCGAATTTCGAGGGCTGGAATCTGCTAGTATCCAGAATTGCTTTAATAGCTCCTTCTATATAAAACTAAAATATCGGAATGTCTGTTTATCAACTTATAATTCTTGTTATTGTTGAATCAAATATTTTCTCTTTGACTAAAAAATTTTAAGTTAAAGCACTAAAAAGAAAAACGAACAGGCACTAAATGGAAAAATGCGCCTTTTGGGTATATAAAAAGCGCTAAATCTAGCGCGAAAGTAGCATAGTTGGCATCGCTGAAAATCAATAAAAATATATCAACTGCTTGTATTGAAGACACGTTAACTCCGATTTTGATGAACATAAGTATTCAATGAAAAATAGCTCCAAAATATATTGCCACCAATGGAATAAATTTCAATAAAAACAATTTTTTATTTTCTGTAAAAAAAAAATAGTTTTTCTAAGTGACAAAATTCAAAAATTTTTTATAATTTAACATTTCAAGCAAATTAATATTTTTACTCGATAGATAGTCCATGTTAGATATGGAATAAATATCTATTCAAATAAAAAACAATTTCGTAAAAATATTTACTTATTGATCATTTGTTTCTCTTTCTATAGGTTTGTTATTCCGTTTGTAACGCATCGAAAAATGCATTTGTGACCCCATAAAATACACGTACATATATATATATTTTTGATCCTTATAACATTTCGAGTCGATATAGCGATGTCCGTCTGTCTGTTGAAATCACGCTCATATATCAAGTAAACCATTCACCTCAGTAACTTTATGACAATATTATTTGTAATTATTTCGTATTCAGTATTACGACAACTAATTTAGTATTAAGTTTATCAAATTGTTGCTTTTTAAAATATTTTGTTTACATTTATTGTAAATAGCGTAATAAGTCCAACCATATTAAGGGCACCGTAAAACCATATTAAGGGCACCGAAAATTCGGCACAACCGAATTTAACACTCTTACTTGGTTTTAGTTATTTCTGAAATTTTGTAAACACACCAATGTGCAAAGGGAATATATAAGTTGGTCATTCCGTTTGAAATAATTGGAAAAAAATCTGAACCCCATAAAATATATACATATATTCTTGATTAGTCCAAGCTTTCCAAGTTTTGTGGCTTAAAGTCGGCTTGGCGTCGCAGCCGAATCTTTCTTTAGTGCTGGAGGCGCCGCCGAAGTAGGCGGTAGAGTTCGTCTAATATTTACTTGTCGAATTAACAATCCTATTAAATTTGTCTATTTTAAAATGGTTAAAAAAAAATAATGCAATTATTCGGTTAGAAGTTAAATATTTCAATGAAAAAGAAGACAATAAGAAATTTTAACAAAAACTGTTAAAAAAAAAGAAAAATAATTAACTCTAAATATAAGTGGTATTAGAACTTAAAGATTAATTATATTAAAATGGTAACCGTATAATATTGAGTTTAAGATAAAGGTGAAGGTTATGAAAGATTAGGCACAGCCGAATTTAATACTGTTGTTTTTTTTCGTTTTTTCGTTAAAAATCATTAACTTCGCGTGTATTGTTCAGTAGTCAGCTATAAATTTTAAGCACAATGGAGCTGCCAAATTCATATAAGTATGCTCCCATTTGCTAATCAGACGTTAGTATATTTTTTGGTCCGAATAGAAGTAATTTTTCTTTTAATAATTAAAAAATATGTATATTTATTTAAACAAATACAAATTTTGACCAGGTTTCTACGTATTTGAATATAATATGTTGTACCTGTACCCCATCCGAAACACATAGTCGTCATAGACCGAATATAACTTTTCATATTCAATTTGTTACATTTACACGACGTTTCGTCAATTTTATGTTTCGTAATAATAAAATTATTATCACATAACAAGAAAAAAATCATGTGAGTCCGATCACATGGAAGATGTGTAAACATCTAGTGATTAAAGATTTTTTATGGCACTTTTTAAAATCAAATAGAAAGCGTCATCTATGTATCAGTTATTTATTATTTCAATTGTTAATTTTTAATTTTTCGTTTTTCATTTCTTATTTTTCATTTTTTATTTTTCGTTTTTCGTTTTTCACTTTTTATTTTTAATTTTTTATTTTGCATTTTTCATATTTTATTTTTCATTTTTCATTTTTAATTTTTTAATTTTTAATTTTTTATTTTTAACTTTTAACTTTTAACTTTTAATTTTTAATTTTTCATTTTTAATTTTTAATTTTTAATTTTTAATTTTTAATTTTTAATTTTTAATTTTTAATTTTTAATTTTTAATTTTTAATTTTTAATTTTTAATTTTTAATTTTTAATTTTTAATTTTTAATTTTTAATTTTTAATTTTTAATTTTTAATTTTTAATTTTTAATTTTTAATTTTTAATTTTTAATTTTTAATTTTTAATTTTTAATTTTTAATTTTTAATTTTTAATTTTTAATTTTTAATTTTTAATTTTTAATTTTTAATTTTTAATTTTTAATTTTTAATTTTTAATTTTTAATTTTTAATTTTTAATTTTTAATTTTTAATTTTTAATTATTAATTTTTAATTTTTAATTTTTAATTTTTAATTTTTAATTTTTAATTTTTAATTTTTAATTTTTAATATTTAATTTTTAATTTTTAATTTTTAATTTTTTATTTTTAATTTTTAATTTTTAATTTTTAATTTTTAATTTTAAATTTTTAATTTTTAATTTTTAATTTTTAATTTTTAATTTTTAATTTTTAATTTTTAATTTTTAATTTTTAATTTTTAATTTTTAATTTTTAATTTTTAATTTTTAATTTTTAATTTTCAATTTTTAATTTTTAATTTTTAATTTTTAATTTTTAATTTTTAATTTTTAATTTTTAAATTTTTAATTTTTAATTTTTAATTTTTAATTTTTAATTTTTAATTTTTAATTTTTAATTTTTAATTTTTAAATTTTAAATTTTAATTTTTAATTTTTAATTTTTAATTTTTAATTTTTGTGAATTGGCAACACTTAAATAAATGAATTCTATTCTACTTGTCGTCACAACTCTCTTTACGCTCTTACGTTTAATTTGTTTTTCTTGTCAATAACTAAAAATATAATGTCATTCTTCTTTTTCAACTTTTACTGAATAAACTGTTTTATATCAAACGGACTTCAAATATAGTTATTTCCAATAATTTTTAATTTGTTAGATTTACCGTCATTTTTCAGACATATTGCAATTACTACTGTAATTAATATGCAATTTTAATTTTGTTTAAATGGTGCGTGGTAAAGAAGAAGAAAGCATATATTTCAAAAATTCATAACTGCACTGTATTCTTAATCGGACCGGTTTCTGGCATTTCAGCCTTCATCAGCGATTTATTGAACATTGTGATAATTGTTATGTTTTAATTGAATAGATTGTATCTATATGAAATTTTTTTTTTTTACTTAGGGCGGCCGTGAGGTTTGAACCATGAACCTTCACCTTAATTTCTTATTTTTAATTTTTTATTTTTAATCTTTAATATTATATTTTTAATTTTTTATTTTAATTTTTTTTAATTTTTAATTTTTAATTTTTTATTTTTCATTTTTAATTTTTATTTTTTATTTTTCATTTTTTATTTTTCGTTTTTCATTTTAAATTTTTTATTTTTAGTTTTTCATCTTTTATTTTCATTTCTTATTTTCCATTTTCATTTTTTATTTTTAATTTTATTTTTTATTTTTCATTTTTAATTTTTATATTTATTTTTAATTTTAATTTTTATTTTTTATTTTTAATTTTTTATCATTTTTAATTTTTAATTTTTTATTTTTAGTTTTTTGTTTTTTATTTTTTAATTGCATTTTCACTTTTTATTTTTCAATTTTTATTTTTCTTTTTATATTTTTAGTTTTTATCTTTTTATTTTTCATATTTAATTTTTCTTTTTATATACTTAGTATTTACATTTTAATTTTTCATTTTTCTTTGTGTATTTTTCATTTTTCTTTTTATATTTTTCATTTTTTATTTTTCATTTTTCATTTTTCATTTTTCATTTATTGTTTTTCACTTTTGATTTTTTCTTTTCCATTTTTAATTTTTAATTTTTTATTTTTCATTTTTAATTTTTAATTTTTAATTTTTAATTTTTAATTTTTAATTTTTAATTTTTAATTTTTCATTTTTAATTTTTAATTTTTGTTTTTTATTTTCATGTTTTATTTTTCGTTTTTCATTTTTTATTTTTCATTTTTCACTTTTAATTTTTTATTTTTCATTTTTATTTTTCATTTTTCATTTTTTTTTCATATATTATTTTTCATTTTTCATTTTCCATTTTTAATTTTTTAATTTTTTCATTTTTACTTTTCATTTTTTATTATTCATTTTTTATTTTTCATTTTTTATTTTTTAGTTCCATTTTCATTTATCATTTTTTATTTTTCATATTCCATTTTTAATTTTTTATTTTTCAATATCTATTTAATTTTTCATTATTTATTTTTATTTTTATTTTCAGTTTTTATTTGTCAAAACATTTTTATAACGCTATTCGCTCCCTCATTTTATCTCCAAACACTTCCTAATTTAATTTTGTCTCCAAACACTTCCCAATGAATTGTGCCTTCATTTTATCCCCAAACACTTCCATTTTGCCGTCATTCGTTAATTTTTTATTTTTAATTCTGTTTGATTAGCATTTATATTAAATGCAGTGATAATTGTGTTATTTATATGGAATAAATTATGACGTTAAGAATACTTTTAAATGATTGAGAAAATTAATTATAAATGTTTATAAAAAGTGAAGAAATATATTGCAGCGACAAATTTTTTCACCAATACCATCATAAGTCACACCGATATTGTGTTATGTCTTAAAACATACGCTGTTTTTGTGATTGTATTGTGAAATAGGTTCTTACCCGCCTGCGGTTATAGATGTTTCTTAAGATTTTTTAACTTATCAATTTTTTTATATATTTTTTATCGTTGGAAATTAATTTAGTTTCAGAAAATAGGGCTTTTTAAAAGAAACCATTAACCAATGAAAATGCATAAAACAGCCCATTTTCTGTCCAACGTAAAAAAGATAAACGAAGATAAATGATGTTTCAAAAAATGTATAATTAAAATATTTAATTATTTACACGTATCCACAGTAAAATTTCCCACAAATTGTTTTGAAAAATATGTATGTTAGAATATAAAATAAAACAAATCTACTCGTAAATTGCAAAAGTTTTGATTAATTAAAATCAATTCTTAACACAGTTCACAGTGAAGAACCTTTTATGACCTCATGTTATAAATGCAACCTACACAAATGTATTGACGGGCTTGTTAACATCCTAATAAATCATCCTTGCTTGCCACTCATTTTGTATGTGAGTCTTTGTCTGCAATAAACTTCAATTTCATTGATTGACAAGAAAAACTTTGTACACATTTTCTCCTTGAGAAGCTTCTGCAATAAACATTTGTCTATGTCTTAATAATTTATTATTAATAATCACAAATATCAATATTTACGAATGTATTTTCTTTACATGCTTCATGTCAAATTGTTTCACCACAACTTTGGGCTTTTGGCAATAAAGTAAATTTTTTACTGGAATAATTCATTAGTGTACGTACGTACACTGGTTCGTATATCAGGTATTACACAACAACTATGCTCCACAATTTCGGATTAAAGTTAAAACATGGGAGATTTTTAATTTGTCTTTTCATGAAATTGACAGAATTTTATAATATTTCATATGAAATTTTTTCCTGATGCATTGAGTCCCTTCTAATTGTTGAACGGCTGGTATTGAATACCTTATATACGAGTATGTATAAACAATTATTTACGAGTAGACATTTAGCCAGACACCGCAGGTTTAATGACCATGACTTCTTAAATATTATTGTAAATGATGTTCTGTGGCTGTGGGTTATTTGAAACAGTTGTCAGAGTTAATAATTTGTTTTAGTTTGCCGTTTATTTATTATTATTTTTTTTTTTTTGCTAATTTTATGGTTGAATTTGTATTATTTCAAGTGAAAGAAATGTTAATTTAAATATAAAATAAAATATTTTCATAATAATGAAATTATTGAAAAGTTATTAACAGGTGATTAACAACTTCATAACATTGTGTTTCAGAAAATATCACGTGATTATCAAAAATTATCAAACGTATTTCAGAAACAAGTAGGAGCGTTAAATTCGGCTGTGCCTAATCTTTTATAAATAATTTCTGATAAATTATGAAATTATCAACTATAAACATATATGTTAAATTCGGCTGTACCGAATCTTGATACCCTCCACCTGTATCTTAAACTCAATGTTATAAACAATATTAGATATAGAAAGTAAGCATAAAACAAATTTCAGTGGCTTTCTTATTAATTTTTTTGCCTTCGGATATGAAAAAGTTCATATCGGATGCTATATTTTTATGGAGAGTAGGTTGAAAAATGGACCGATACTGACTATATTGGTAAGGTCACTTATTTTTTGCAGAAACATATATAAACCAAATTTGAGAAAAATCTGTGCAATATTTTTATTTATTGGTAGATTTAAGTGAAGTTCGGGAATCAACTTCATATGGGGGCTATGGAGGATTTATTTTTGGACAATGATTAATGGATGTAAGAAACATATGCAAACCAAATTTGACCAAGATCTATTTGATAGTTTGGGTATTATGGCAGTTTAAGTCGATCTCATAGGGGCCATTCGTATGGGGACTAGGCCTGAACACGAACCGATTTTCACCACTTTCAATAGCGTTTATCCTGTGGCCGATAGAAACTTCAAAAATTATTCATATTTGCGACCTGTAGTTTGATTACCAGGTTTACGTGGATACACAGACGGACGGACATCGCTAAATAGACTCAGTAAGTGATTGTGAGTCAATCGGTGTAATAAGAGATTGGCCTAGGTTACATATTTTAGGTAGCTACAAATATCAGCACAAACTCATATCCTGACCACTTAGTGGTATATGGTATGTATAGAAAAGAAAGTGTTAAATTCGGCTATAAATAATCTTTGGTACCATCCACCTAGGTTTTACGTTAACATTAATATCTGGAATTATTGTACCATTTATAGTAAATGGAAACAAAATATTTGTAAAAGTAAACAATTTGCTAAACTTAATACTGAATTATTACAACAAACACGCTAAATTTTTAGAATTTTTTTAGAGACGACAGAATGACAAACAATTTTATCCTCAGTTTAACTAGACGCATAAAACGGATTCGTTGTGACAACCGAATTTGTTGCCAACCGAATTTTGGTAGTCATATTTAAATTAACGACACAAATATTAAAAATAAAATTTTCACGTTGCTGCCACATAATTCTTGGAATATAAGAAACGTTCTCTTAAATTCACAAATACGTATTTCCGCTATAGCTCATATTTTAAAATGCTCCAATGCAAAGTGTGACACCTCACATTGCATTTTATGCAGACGATTTTCGTGGAACTCAGGAAATCAATGCACACGCCAAACAGGTCCCTACTGATGTCAACACATTTACCAAATAAATAAAATTTCAAATAAATTTAACTTTGCCATAATATTGCGCCTTATTTTTAATACAATTCTTTCTCTTATTATTCTCACAAAATATTTTAAGTTTTCTTTGTAAAATATATAAATGTAAAGCATTAAAACCCTCTTGCAAATCCTTGAAGCATCAGCTCATGTACAGCCCATACAGAAAGACCAGATATCTCCATACAAGTTTCTGATTTGCCAGAAGTTCTAAGTGCTCCTTAAGGCAAATAAAGCTCCTGCAGTATAGCCCCTGAGATGCACAAAGCCGACTGTCAAACGACAGCAAATTTACTAATACCTCTTATCGAGAACTTCTGGCTCACCCTAGAACTCGATTCTAACCTAAAGGAAGGTATCATCGTCAAAAGAAGCGATCTTACCGAGTGCAGAAACTGGAGATGTATTACAATCCCTAGTGAAGTAAATAAAATAATAACCAATATTATCAACAGAAGAATATCAGATGGTATTATAAATGACAAATTGGGTTAAGTATAGGAAAACCTTTGCCGGGTTATTGGCGACAATACCCTTATCCGAACCGCGTAATTCCGAGAACATAGATGGTCTAGTGGATCATATTACGACGAGTTTTAACAAATCTTTAAATGCTTCTTGCCCCGCGGCAAGGCCAAAGGGCAAGAAGAAACCACCCTAGTGGTCTAGCGAGCTGCAACAGGGCAGAGACTCCTGCAGGAAACTCTTTAACAAGGGAAAGTCTTCAAGAGCGGACGAGGATTGGTTGGTTCTACAAGAAGAAGATTAGAACGGCAAAATGTGATTCTTGGAAAAAATTCTGTGATAATATAGAAGACGTTTTCGAAGCATCCAGGTTGCGAAAGTTTCTTGCTTCTACCCCTCACACATTAGGTTATCTGAAAGATCCATTGGGGGTGTGGACTACCTCTAGTGGGGAATCACTTAGGCTGCTACTGGATACCCATTTTCCGGGTAACTCCCCTACGTCGCTTCAGGCGTCAGAATACTCAGACGCTAGTGCGACGGATATTGCTGAGCAACACTGAACTGGGCGATTAGAAGCTTCAGACCTTACAAATCTCCAGGACCTGATGGTATCATTCCAGCTGAATTGCAGCACGTGTCGGACTACATTTCCCCTTGGCTATGTATGCTTTTCACTCGCTGTATGAACTTAGCTTATATACCCCTGAAGTGTAGGGAGATGAAAGTGGTGTTCATTCCAAAAGCTGGAAAAAGTTCACACACTGTCCCAAAAGACTTCAGACCAATAAGTCTATCATCGTTCTTATTGAAGACAATGGAGCGTATGATAGATTCTTACTTACGAAGAGTTATTGGTCCTAAACTGCTGTCGGCGCGACAACACGCTTACAGCCGTTTTGGATATAGAAGAGGCTTTAAACAATGTCACACCGGACTCGATATTAGCGGCACTATCTAGTCTAGGAGTGAACTCTGTGATCATTTCACTGATTGGAAATCTGCTTGCCAACAGGCGGATAACGTCTAAATTGGGAACGACTCTAATATCCCGATTCGTGAACTGGGGAACGCCGCAAGGAGGCGTTCTGTCACCACTTCTATGGAACTTAGCGCTGAACTCAATACTACTTTCGTTGGAGAGACAAGGCTGCAACGTGGTCGCCTATGCTGATGACGTGGCCTTAGCCGTTAATGGGAAGTTTCTATCCACACTTAGAGACATTCTACAGAGGGCTCTAACTATGCTATCTAGCTGGGCAAGTAGTTGCGGTCTGGGGGTAAATCCGACCAAAAAGGAACTTGTTCTTTTCACGAGGAATTATAAGATACCTACCTTCGACCCTATTTCTCTTTACGGTGCTGATATCGCCTTCTCTGATGGAGCCATGTATCTTGGACAGGAAGCTGAACTTCAGACGGAACTTGGAGAAAAGGGCGAAGAAGGCGACTATAGCTTTATACTCCTGCAAAAAGGCCATTGGTAAGCGGTGGGGCTTCAGCCCGAAATTTGCTTACTGGTGGTTCGCCCAATACTGCTGTACGGGGTCATCGTCTGGTGGCCTGCTCTAGAGAAGGAATACCGTTGGACATATTAGGAAAGCAGTCGGCTGCCTCATCGGCCATTCGACTAAGAAGCACAATACTAAGGCGTGGTCATAATTGTGGCCATGGAGTGATCCTGACTAACAGGAACTTACCATTGAACGTGGATTACTCTATTCCGAGGAGTGTATTTGAACGACACTACAAAACTCTGATACCGACCAGGGAATCCTGGTCAGGGAGGATTACAGGTAGCAGGCGTTCGATAAATTTCTATACTGACGGATCGAAATTGTGTGGTCAAGTTGGTTTCGGAGTCTATTCAAAGGAGCTTGGACTAAATCTGGCTCGTAGGTTGCCAGACCACTGCAGTGTTTATCAGACAGAGGTATGGCAATAAAGGAAGTTGCTGACTGGTTGCGTCGGAATATTCTGCAGTCAATATCTACTCTGATAGTCAGGCCGCGGTAAAATCCTTGGAATCAATGTTCCTGAAAACAAGAACCACCCTTAGCTGCCGCACGTCTTTAAATGAGATGGCCAAGCAGTTCGACATCAGACTCATATGGGTTCCAGGGCACAGGAATATACCGTGTCGCGTAGTCCATGACAACGCACTGAGCAACAGCTTTGACGTGGTTAGTGGCGTTCGTCAGGGATGCATACTATCCTCCTTATTTTTTAACATCGTCCTAGATGTTACCTCGTTTGAACAGAGGTATAAGATGGGACTCAACCAGCAACTCGAGAGCCTGGAATACGCAGACGATATCTTCTTTTATTTCACAATTACCGCCATATGGTAGCTAAACTTAAGTCCCTCGAAGCATCGAAGCATCAAATGCCGGATTGAAGACACACATAGGCAAGAGAAAAGTGATGCGCTGCGACAACCTTAATAACTCCAAATGCAAGATACACGATGTTTAACTGGAAGAAGTTAAATCCTTTTGCTATCTTGGCAGCATTTTAACATATACCGGCGACTCCAGTGATGATGTAAACTATCGAATCTCAAAATCTAACCAGTCCTTCGGCATGCTTCGCCCCGTATGGAAATCTACAATAATTTCTTAACGCACCAAGATAAGCATATAGAATTGCTGCGTAAATCCGTGCTCCTTTACGCCTGTAAAACTTGGAACACAACACCACGCGACTTAAACGCGATCCAAGTGTTCGTTAACCGCTGTCTTCGTAGGTTCCTAATAAAAATATGTTGGCCTAACACCATATCCAACGATCAGCTCTGGCGGCAATCAGACTAGCGACCTATCCGAACCGAGATCCTTAACCGAAAATGGCGTTGGATTGGTTACAAGTTGCGCAGACCTCAAGGCGACATTGATAAAACTGCTATCGACTGGAACCCCCAGGGCAATATTCGAAGAATAGGGCGACCCTCGCACACTTGGCGGCATCATCATCAACCAAAGCGGCATGAGCTAGAGAGAGATCAAAAATCTATCATCAAATCGACCACGATGGAGAAACTTTGTTGCGGCCAGCCCCGGCCCTTTGTTCCTTATAGGAACCATAAGACATAATAACCAGAAAACAGTTCAAGTTTGCATTCTAAGATTAAAACATTAAATTTATTTTTAATTAACTTGTACTATCAAAATATTTTATCATGATAACTGAATTATATTTTACAAACAACCGTATATTTGGAAAAATTATCTTTATTTCTCAACATAATCTCTTTTCCCAGCGATATTCAATAGCTTCGATGTCCTGTTGTCTAGCTCTTTGAAATAGCTATCAACCTATATCTGCACCTCTTCATTATTGGCAAATCTTTAACCATCGAGCCATTTTTTTAAATCTTAAATTAGAAAATAATCCGCGGGAGCTCAATCTGGCGAATAACGTGCTTGATAAAACAATTCGCACTTTAATTCATGGATTTTGGATGTGTAAACTGGCGAATTGTCTTTATTGAAACAACACTTTCTTTTTTGTCAATTGCGGCCTTTTTTCCTTAATTTCATCACTTGGAAGCTGCAATAAGTTAGCATAATATTCGCCGTTGATTATTTTTCCTTTTTAAAGATAAGAAATAAAAAATTATTCAACGCGCATCCCAAAAAATAGACGCCATAACATTGCCTGTAGATGGAACTGGCTTCGCCTTCTTTGGAAACGATTCTCCCTTTAAGTCCACTGTTTTTACTGTTCCTTATCTCAGGTTGGAAATGGTGGAACCATGTCTCATTCATGGTTACGAATTGACGTAAAAACTCTTCACGACGTTGTTTTGTTCTATTGGAAGTATTTGCATCAGTTTTCTCAGCTCCAAATTTTCGTTCAATATGCTCATCCAATACCATTTTGTGGATTTTCTTAACCGTTTCTGGCGTGGTCACCTCTATTTATCGACCACTACGGTGTTCGTCTTCGCAGCTCTTACGGCCTCGTTTAAACTTTACTATCCCATTATTTTACAGTCGCAAACAGAGTCCCGCAGAGTACAATCTAGCTAGGCTGTAATATTTGTTGAACGTTGAACTAAGACCTTTGAAATGAAAGTATTGAATTATATAACGGTGACCAATTTTTTCCATGTTTTCAAATTCGCTGAGATTGTTTACATTTGATGACCAAAGTGGCGCCTTGAAATTTAAAACATATGTTTTAGAAAGTTGCCAATTTTCACCAATGTAATTTCTTTCAAACTACTGCCGCCATCTATATGTCAGGTAGGGTTCATCTAGGAATTATTATTCCTAACGTTATGACAATAAAATAATTATTTTCGGTAGAATAACGCTTGCGGGATAGCTGGTATGAATGTAATAATAATAAAAAAAATTGTATACCTAAATTGTTGTTAATCTCCGTCCCTGATGATTACTTTCTTGTAGGAATCTTTTAATGATATTCTTACAAAGGCCGGTTTATTATAAAATCAAAATTACAGCGTAAATAAGAGTAATTAATAAATGTAGGACATTGTCAAGTTCAATTCAATATTTTGCAGATAATTTAATTAATAATTGCACTTAATTTAATTTATTTTAGAAACGGTAATTATGTTACAATAACATGGCGACATTCATAGCGACGAGTGGCGTTTTATTAATTACGATTTATCACTGTCCTGTTAAAATTTTAATACCAAAATTTTGGCAATGTGGTGTAATTATATTAACATAAATTGGAGGTAATTTAAATTAAAATATTTGAATGTACAAAATTGGTTGTTTCAAGTTATGATAAAATGGGTGGTGCATTCTCTTTATCACTGTCCTGTTAAAATTTTAATACCAAAATTTTGGTAATGTGGTGTAATTATATTAACATAAATTGGAGGTAATTTAAATTAAAATATTTGAATGAACAAAATTGGTTGTTTCAAGTTATGATAAAATGGGTGGTGCATTCTCTTTAAAAACTCCAAATTTTAGAAAAAATTTTTTCTTCAAATAAACTTATCCATAAAAATCTATAGTATATAGTATATATCGTTATTAGAGTAGGCTTTCCACAATAACAGCAATAATTACCGCTATCACGCAGAAGACACAAAATTTTGAATAATAAAAATTACATGAAGAGCATAGATAAATCATATTTTTTTAAATATTGAACCGATATTGATGATTTGAAATAGCTGCCTGCTCAGAATGTGAATGAATCATTATCCCTAAAAATGAGCAACCCAGCTGACTTATTGAAGGGGTGATCGTGATAGACGGAAAGACAGACATTGAGGATGAAGAGTATATATCTTTTATGGAGTCCAGATTTTTGTTTGCTAATTATTAGAAACGGAATGACAAATTTATATATACCCTCTGCACACTGTACCAAAAAACCAGAGCCGGTTTCAGCGTCTTCGAAAACAAAAAAATCGTATGTGATTTTCGGCGTTTTCAAGTGCATTTCAGATAATATTAATTGAGTTATAGAAAATATGAATTGAATTTTAGAAAACAAAAACATTTTTTTCTTTATCGAATTCACATCTCCAAATCATGTGGGTGCCCCACTCTTGTCCGACTTTTTATAGTGCAGCTGATTTAAAAATTAAATAATCTTCTTCTCCTTAGTTTATTTTCCAGAGCCAAAAAAAATAAGTCTAAATACTCAGGTGACTGTGACTGCAAATTATTAATAGAAACAACAACTTTACTGTATTAATTGTGAGATTCAATTGAAAATTTTTGAAATACATTTGATAATTTCCGAAATAGATTTAATAGTTTATTATTATTAAGTGAAATTTTCTGAAATACAAATAGTGTAGTATACATGACAATTGTCAAATATCATGTATTTTTAGTCTTTATTACGATCATACAAATATTTTGGTATTCTTTGAACAAATTTTCATTATTTGTTTTTTATAGATTGTATTTTAAAACATAAAAAATCTATTTGGAAACCCTTTTTATAGATTGTACTTTAAAACTCTTTTTTATGGATTGTATTTTAAAACTGTTTATTCAATTTTTCTTTATACATTAAGTTTCTTAATTCGCAATTAAAATTTCAATATTAATTTTCCTCTTTATTATTTTTGTTTGCTTGTTGTTTCTATTTGGAATAAAGAATGTTTAACTTTTTTTTTAATTACTTTACGCTTAAAAGTTTTGAAGCTTATAGCAATCTATTAAATTGTATTTTTTTTTATTGGCACAGAATGAGAGCCGTGACCATTTCAAACAAAACTATTCATTCATTCTTTGTGTATATAAGGTATATGAAGAGAATGGTACAGAGTTTGTTGCAATATTTTAAAACAAACAAACAGAAAAATGTGAATAGTCGAAAAGTAGTGACCCTACTACGCCACGCCAACTCACCCCATCCCAATGCGATTTAAACATAACGAGCAACTTTCATTTTAGATATTAGTAAAGTTTGTAGTTGTTTTATTTAGTTCATTTTTTTCTTTTTTTTTTTTTGTAAATTCTATATTATGTAATTTTGTGCTGGTGCGCCACCATCATCCCAACTGCATTTTGAGTTGGTTGACGTTTTTCCTACATCAAAATTATATTTAATGCACCAGCATGTCAGCTGTATATATTTAAGTAGTTATCAAACTATAAATTTGTTTTAATTTCGCTGAAATGTAATTAGGATTTTATTAATTAGAGCCATATACGCAGCAACCAATAGAAATTTCATATACAGTGGCCCCATAAAATATTCGCTCACCATAAATGCAATGGAGTCATTTTATGCGTTGTTTCTTAACCCATTAACGCCCGCTGTACTATAAATAGTACACAACTTCAAGTTAAAATAATGCAGTTTTTCACTCTTGCAACGCTTTTTACCTGTCAATAAGGGTACATACAATAAGCATGTATCTATAATAAATCATAGTTATACATTAAGAATGAGGGTAATCTCCATGTGAGTGCTTATTTAGTTTAACTTTCAAAAGCGTTAAAAAAAATTAAAATTGCTCGATAATATCACAATATTTTGACAAATGGAAATTAAAGTTCTATATTATTAGGTAATTCGATTTCTTGTGACCGATGATTTGTTAAACAGATTTCTCCCGATTTTGACCAAACGTATGTCATTTGAAAGGTATTTCTTTTTAGCTGTCCACCAGGTTTACAGATTTTTAAATTTTTACATGTTACATTTTTATACGATACCCTATACCATGCGTTTAGAGACCCTATCTCTTAGACCCAACTAACTGAATATAGAAAATAAGCATAAACCAAATTTGAGTGGGATTTTTACTAATTTTTTTGGCTGCAGATATGAAAAAGTTCATATCGGATGCTATATCTATATGGGGACTAGGTCCAAAAATGGACCGATCCTGGCCATGTTTGGTAAAGTCTCTTGTATTTTGCAAAAATATATACAAACAAAATTTGGGAAGAATCAGTGCAACATTTTTGTTTTTTGATAGATTTAAGTGAAGATCGGGAAGCAGCTCTATATGGGGCCTATGACTAAGAGTTGGCCCATAGGGATCATTTTTCGCTCACCATAAACGCAATGGAGTCATGTACTATAAATAGTACACAACTTCAAGTTGAAATAATGCAGTTTTACACTCTTGCAACGCTTTTTACCTGTCAATAAGGGTACATACAATAACCATGTATCTATAATAAATCACAGTTATACATTAAGAATGAGGGTAATCCCCGTTTTGTGTTAGCGATTTATTTCGTGTTGGCGATTGAGTGCTTATATAGTTTATGGTACGTGGTTTGACTTTGAAAAGCGTTAAAAAGCATTAAAATTGATCGTTAATATATTGACAAATGGAAATTAAAATTAAATCTATAATATTATTAGATAAGGCGATTTCTTGTGACCGATGATTTGTTAAACAGTTTTCTCCCCAAACTTATATCATTTGAAAGGTATTTCTTTTTAGCTGTCCACCAGATTTACAGATTTTTAATTTTTTTTTTGGAGTAAAATGTATTTAAATTGTTACTAACACATACATAAAATTATACATGCTATGTGCATGTTTATTAAATTTGTTAATGTGTTTGTGAATTTGTTTCTTCATTCACAATAATAATTGTGTTGTATTGAAAAATAATTTTGGACACAAACCAATAACACTGTGGAACAAATTCAGGTTAGCAAAAGTTAGGTCGATTCTGAGAGTGAGGGGTGAAAATAAAGGCCAAATTAGAAGAGCCGTATCGCGGCGTTTGTTTATGTTAGTTCGAATTTTTTTTTAATCGACCTTCGAACTTTGCAGTCAAATGCAGATTTTCAGCATATTGTTTATATGGTTTTTTGGCTATAACTCATCGACTAATTGATATTTTTTCAATCTGTAAAAAAAATTATTGCTAGAGACCTGTGTAACAATTAAAATTTTTTAAAAAATTGATTTAGAAAATTTTTGTGGTGCTTATGAAGCAAAATGTTGGAAGAATTACTTTTTTTTTCAAGCTTTTTGAAAATATTTTCCACAAAACTAATACAAAACTTGCGTTTTCCAACTTAATATTAATTTACTTCTCATTTTTTATGTACCAATTTTGTTCAGTGTTGGTTTTGAACAAACATTGAAAAAGAAATTATAAAAATATGGAAAAAAATATATTTTTGAAATGTTAGTTATGAAAAGCTTTAAGTAAACAATTAAATAAATTAAGTTAATGATTTGGCCAGTTGCCGTTAAGCAGGCGTATGAGGATCAACATCACTGCTCTCTCTAATATCTTGGTCATCGTCATCGTCATCGTCATCAGAAAGGTCGATAATTTCGTCCAAGAGATATTCTGGACATTCACCTTTGTCTTCCCCTTCTTCCTCTTTTTCCTCGTCTTCCTCTTCTTAAAAGGTGTTTTTATGCCACCAACAAATTTCAGCGAGTATTGCATCTGGAGATTTCTTTCCTCTGTACCTGAAACGAAAATAGTTTTCAATCGTTAACATATTTTTTAATTGTGCACTCTGACAAAGATATTAGAAAAATCTAGGAATTCAAAATATGCACCTTATTTCAAATGGAAGCGCAGTTTGGTGCTAACGTTCGCCTTGCTCATCAGATTCAGTTGGCAACTATTGAGCGAGTTGATCAAGATGCTGGTGCAAGAGATGAATTTTGTACGACATATTAACCCCAATTTCATCGAAAGCTGCCAACATGTTTGCAACAGATTGCCTGTAGTTGTCTTTGCGTTCTTTACCCAAAAGTCCTTTAGTGACTGCTTTCAATGCGAGCCATGCATTTAATTCTCGGTCTGTCAGAACTTGGTCAAAATCCTGACGACTCATTAGTTTCCGTATGTCGGGACCATTAACAACCCCTTCCTGAATTTTGGCGTTACTTAGTCTTTGGAAAATGTATTTTAAGCGGTTGAATACTGCTGGTCGTTTTGCGATACATTTCAAAAAATTTTTAGCAATGCCAAGTTTAATGTGGAGCAACGGCAACAAAATTTTCATTTCAGGAACAAGACTTTCGTGTAGCCTATTGTCTTTAGGCCATTTCCGTCCAATGCGACTATTCCAGTTATGCTGTTTGTACTGGTTTCTTCCTTTAATACCTTCTCCGTATCGTGAATCTTAATCGCAAAAAAACACGGATATTTTGGACGGCCAGATGCTGTTAAGCCTGTAATCAATGAAACTATTTTGGTGTTCGTTGTATTTGACTACTTCCAGAATGTGTTTCAAATTATCGAAATTTTTACTAGTGTCAGTGCTATACGCAATCGGAACAGAAGGCATTCTATTTGTCTTGTGCAAAAGCACAACTTTTAAGCTGATTAGTGAACTATCGATGAATAAACACCAATCATCTTTTTTATAGGTTAACCATATCGTCTCCATTAACTTTTCAATATCGTTGCAATAAGCGAAATTTTTGCATCATTCACATTGAAGAACTTTTCTAACTCTTTTTGGCGTTTTCGATATGCTGTTACTTTGGTACCTTTCGCCAGTAAATTATTTCCTTTCAAAAATGAAGCCAGTAGTTTTGATTTTTTCTGAGTCAAACACAAATTTGCAATAATTCCATCCAATTGGTTTTGTATGACTAGGATTGGGTCCTTCGATGTTTCATAGGATGTACCTTCACCAGGGTCGTATTCTGAGAAGAAATGCATGTATGTAGCAGCGGCGGTTGTAGTACTGATATCTGTTTGAAGATCAATACTTCGGTATGTTGGTACTTTTTATTATTCTTTGCTTTCCTTCTATTCAAAGTTTTATGGTAGTTGATATATCCATAGCAATTTTCTTCTTGATGCGGGCTGTTTCTAACCACATCATTGGTATACCAAAAGGCAAAGCCTTCTTCTTTTCACTTTTCCATTGCATAAGAGTTGAATAGCAATTAAAGCTAACGTTTTTAGGGGCATAGTTTACGTCAGTGATAAACTCTTGCGAGAAATATTGTTTATTGGCTTCCAAAAAAAAAAAAATCACTCGCATTGCCACATTTTTCATCGCTTGCTATGAAACGTCCACAAACATTACAAAAATGGTCCATTTTACATTTTTGTTCCGACATTTTTAATACAATATATATTATACAATGTTTTTTTTTTTGTTATTTTTATGAAACCGATGCACTTAACGTAAATCACTCACAAAATGAAATAAGTTCCAAAAAAATTAATAGCGAATTTTATCACGACCGAGCGAAAATTAAAAGACATCAGCTTCGGCTGATTTCGAGTCTTAACTGAATCTTCATTTTTGAAATTAGTTGGCTTGTACGAAATAAAAAAAATCGCCATCTGAGCGGTGGTTGAAAACAAAAAAGTTGTTTTTACTAATTCCTAATTCTTGGAACTTCCCTTTTTAATTACTTCTACCTAAATCGCTATTTATTTAATGGTTTTGGGATTTTTAACGCAAGTTATCGACTAAGACCATTTTCTTTTCAAATGAAATTTATTGAAGAAACTGAGAAGCATATTATAGATCTAACAGAAAGCAAAAAAGACTTAGTTTTGTGGAAAATATTTTCAAAAAGCATGAAAAAAATAATTTTTCCAACATTTTGCTTTATAAGCACCACAAAAATTTTCTAAATCAATTTTTTTTAAAAATTTTAATTGTTGCACAGGTCTCTAGCAATAAATTTGGCTTTTACAGATTGAAAAAATATCAATTTGTCGGCGAGTTATAGCCAAAAAAAACCATATAAACAATATGCTGAAAATTAGCATTTGACTGCAAAGTTCGAAGGTCGATTAAAAAAAAAAATTCGAACTAACATAAACAAACGCCGCGATACGGGTCTTCTAATTTAGCCTCTATTTTCACCCCTCACTCTCAGAATCGACCTAACTTTTGCTAACCTGAATTTGTTCCACAGTGTAATTGGACATAAACCAATAACGACAATAATCGATATTTAAAAAGTGTTGAATTGTCAATTGGCTAAAATTGATTAGCAAACCTCTGCTACTATCAACAAATTTAATTATCTAGTTATAAATCACACAGTTTATAATACATCGCAATTTATACATAACTAGCTGTTTTTACCCGGTCTTGCCCGGAATAAAAAGGCCTTTGACTTGAAAAATGGTTCACTATGCTTACCAGGCGCTGAGTACTTAGTCCCCAATTAAAAAATTCCCCAATAAAATGAACTTTCTCCCCAAAAATTTATATGGGCAGTAAATTCATTGTTTATTTCAATAAAAAATTTTTTGATTTTTTAATTTAGAAGGTCGCAAGGTTTCTTTTTAAGCAACTGCTTATAGTATATGTGTGGCCTCTTTTGATCAACAGGTAATTATTTCACATACGTAAATAAAATTTATCATACGACATTTCACTAAGCTGTGTTCCGCGAGCGAGTCGCGTCCGCTTCCGCGCGTTTGGCAGCCACACCCGTGCTGCCGCGCAGTTGTTGTCAACTTATTTTAATCGCCAAAATATATTTTTCAGATCATTGCAATATTTTAGCTGAGCTGTGTTCCGCGAGCGCGTCGCGTCCGCATCCGTCGCGTCCGCGGCCGCGTCCGCGTCCGTGCGCCTCGCGCCGCTTCCTCGCAGCTACTACCCGTGCTGCCGCTTAGTTCTCGTTAACTTATTTTAATTCCTAAAACATATTTTTTAAAGCATTGCGATATTTAAGCTGAGCTGCGTTCCGAGAGCGCGTCGCGTCCGAGTCCGCGGTCGCGCGCCTCGCGCCGCTTCCTCGCAGCTACTACCCGTGCTGCCGCTTAGTTCTCGTTAACTTATTTTAATTCCTAAAACATATTTTTTAAAGCATTGCGATATTTTAGCTGAGCTGCGTTCCGAGAGCGCGTCGCGTCCGAGTCCGCGGTCGCGCGCCTCGCGCCGCTTCCTCGCAGCTACTACCCGTGCTGCCGCTTAGTTCTCGTTAACTTATTTTGATTCCTAAAACATATTTTTTAGAGCATTGCGATATTTTAGCTGAGCTGTGTTCCGAGAGCGCGTCGCGTCCGAGTCCGCGCGCCTCGCGCCGCTTCCTCGCAGCTACTACCCGTGCTGCCGCTTAGTTCTCGTTAACTTATTTTGATTCCTAAAACATATTTTTTAGAGCATTGCGATATTTTAGCTGAGCTGTGTTCCGAGAGCGCGTCGCGTCCGAGTCCGCGGTCGCGCACCGCGCGCCGCTTCCGCGCGTTTGGCAACCACACCTGTGCTGCCGCGCAGCTGTTGCCAACTTATTTTAATTGTCAAAATATATTTTTCAGATCATTCCGATATTCTAGCTAAGCTGTATTCCCCGTGCACATAGTTTCCGCGCAACGAAATGATGCTATTGAAAAGAATACTGATTTTAAATGCATTTATTGTAGGACATATATTAAGAGCAGTATGCAAACGTTTACTAAAATAAATATTTAACAAAATTCATTAAATAAAAATATGTAAAAATTTAAGAATGAATTTTGGGAGTAAGTTCAATTTTTATTTCGATTAAAAATGGCGAATTTGTTCATTTCTTGTGGGTACCTTTTTTTAAGTTTGGGGAATTTGTTCACCGTGTAGTTATTTCCCTGTAAACCAAATTTCAGAGAAATCCGTTGAAAAGTACAAATTTGTATAGGGAAGAAATATACCACACAACAAAATATGAATTTTATATGAAACTTGGGCGTAAAAGTAGGCGTGGTCGGTAAAAATCATATGACGACCTTCCCTGGAATATGTAGTCAATTTCGGAGAAAGCCATTGAAAAATAAAAGTTTGTATAGCAATCAAATAAAGAAACAAATAAAAGGATAAAATAAGTTTTATATACATAGAAGTTGGCACAAAGTAGGCGTGGCCTGTAAGAAACATATGGTGACCTTCCCTATAGTATAGAGATCGTGTGACCAAATTTTAGACATCCCTTGAAAAATAAAAATTTCTATAGTGCACAAATATACCAAAAAACAGAAAATTAATTTTGTATAAAAAGTGGGTGTAGAAGTAGGCGTGGCCGGCAAGAATCATATGGCGACCTCTCTGGAGTACAGAGATCGTGTGTAGCAAATTTCAGAGAAATCCGTTAAAAAAAAAAATTGTGTAGAGAACAAATGTACCAAAAAACAGAATATGAATTGTATACAAAAAGTGGGCGTAACAGTAGGCGTGACCGGTACGAAGAACATGTCGACCTTCCCTGGAGCAGAGAGATCGTGTGTACCACATTTCAGAGAAATCGGTTGAAAAATAAAAATTTGTATAGCGAACAAATATACCAAAATACAGAAAATGAATTGTATATAAAAAGTGGGCGTAAAAGTAGGCGTGGTCGATAAAAAGTATATGGTGACCTTAGCTGGAATACAGGGATCGTGCTTACCGAATTTCAGAGAAATCTGTTAAGAAATAAAAATTTGTATAGTGAACAAATATGAATAAAACAGAAAAGGAATTTTACATAAAAAGTGGGCGTAAAAGTAGGCGTGGCCGGTAAAAAGTATACGGCGACCTTGCCTGGGGTATAGAGATCGTGTGTACAAAATTTCAGGAAAATCCGTTGAAAAATAAAAATTTGTATAGCGGTCAAACAAACAAACAAACAAACAAACAAACAAACAAACAGAAAATGAATTTTATATATATAGATGTTAGTTGATACATTCTATTTAATATATTGTTGTTATTTTTTATTTATTTTTTTAATTTTTTTGTTTTGTTTCCCCATTTTTGATGAATTTTTTTCTTAAGAATTCATTTACATAAACATGTTATTAGTTATAAATGTTTAAAATTTTTCCTTTTCTTAACGTATAATAATCCTTGATAAATACGATTAGTATGTAAGGAATTCTTATAAGAATTCTTATAAGAATATTTTTGGGATCTATAAATTGAAATCGAAATTTATGTGTTTTTGTTTTGTTGTTATACCCTACACCACTATGTGGTTTGAGTATAATGACTTTGTGCTGCTGTTTGTAACTACCAAAAATAATTAACCTAGACCCATCTTTTATTATACAGATCAACTCAGAATCACTTTCTGAGTCGATTTAGCGCTGTCCGTCCGTTCGTCCGTCTGTGTGTCCATGTAAACCTTGTAATCAAACTACAGGTCGCAAATATGAATATATTTCAATGAAATTTGGTATATAACCTTTTATCGGCCATAGAATGAACGCTATTGAAATTCGGTTCATGTTCAGATCTAGTCCCCATACAAATGACTCCTACGAAATCGACTTAAATTGCCATAAGATCCAAAATATCATATAGATCTCGGTCAAATTGGGTTTGTGTGTATTCATTACAAAAAATAAACCCAATATGGCAATTCTTTGTCATAGCCCCCATATAAAGCTGTTTCCCGATTTTCACTTAAATTTATCAAAAAACAAAAATATTGCTCAGTTTTTTTCTCAAATTTGGTTTGTATATATTTTTTTCAAAATATAAGTGATTTTACCAAATATCGTCAGGATTGGTTCATTTTTCGACCTAGTCCCCATATAAATATAGCTTCCGATATGAACTTTTTCATATCTCCAGCCAAAAAAATTAATGACAATGCCACTCAAATTTGGTTTATGCTTATTTTCTATATCCACTTAGTTGGACCGAAGAGATAGGGTCTCTAAGCCATTGTATAGGGAATCGTATAGTCGGTATAGACCGACAATAATTTTCTTACTTGTTTTTTACATTTAATTTTAAGAAAAGGCTTGTCATAACTTAAGCAATTAAAAAATGTATAAATTTAGAATAGGTAAAAATAATAAGTTTTTCTTTCAAACAGAACATTACATATGAGCGAGTATTTTATGGAGCCACTGTACATATAATCTAATATCGTATTAAGTTAGAAAATCTGCGTTAACCAGTAAAAACTTTCATAACCATCACATATTGCGTGCAAAGGGTGTTTTTTTTTAAATTCAATGTTGTCACATTAGCTCAAGTAAATGGAAACAATTCTAACTTATTTAAAACTTCATTTATAATTAATTTTAAAAGAATATAATTACTCTAACCACAATTAATACGTACGCTAACATATATTTTTATTAAAGAACTCTGAAGTACTATTATTCAATTAAAATCAAACCTATTTAATAAATAAAAAGTGCATTTGAAATGTTTTTTATACTTGAAACATATTTCTCAGAAAAACATTATTTTTACAAATTGAAAACTTCAAGCACTTTTTAAGTGTATTATTTCATTTTGACCATTATTAATAAGTACGCTATAAAAAATTTTAGTTAATATTGCGTAACGTCACCTTTTGCAGCAATCACAGCTTTGATTCTGTTAGTCATTGAATTTATTAATGATTGACATTCATCAGGTGTAATAGTCCCATATTTCCTTTATTTTTAGCTTTAAATCACCTATTGTTCTTTGGGGCTCATTTCTAAGCCCTCTATTCATTATGGCCCACACTGACTCAATCGGATTGAGGTCTGGGCTAGATGATGGCCACTCTAAAACATTAACACTGTTTTCCAATAATCATTTTTTGGTTATTTTCGCAGTGTGGGCCGGTGCACCATCTTGCTGAAAGTTGTATTCGCCGAACGAACTTATGTTTTCTAGTGAAGGCATCAAGTGCTCTTCCAGTATTTTTATATATTTGACTGCATGAACGGTACTTTCAATAAAACAAAGTTGCCCTACACCCTTAGCCGACATGCAACCCCAAATCATTACACTGGCTGGAAACTTAAGAGTACGCTTTAAACAGTCTCTATGATATGCTTCATTTTTTTTTGCGTACAACCTTAGTCCGGATATCACTTACTTGCAATTCAAATTTGGATTCATCCCTAAATATTATTGAATTCCATTGTCTTTGTGTCCAGAGTTGTCGTTCCTTTGCCCACAACAATCGTTTTTGCTTTTGGACTTTAGTAAGCAAGGGTTTTGATTTGGCTTACAAATTGTTAACATTTCATTGATAAATATTAAGTTATTTATACCTTCCTAACTTACCTTGTAAAATCCATATTCGAGCTTTTTTAAATGCTTTCGGGTTGTTTCCCATCCAATAGATTTTCCATTTGATGCTGACCACTCTGCAACCAAGTTTCTAAGGGTTTCTCTTCTATTTTTCATAACTATCATATTTAAAGACCGGATGTCACGTTGGGTAATAGATGAAATATTTCCACGTTTTTTAGTGTTAGGCTCAATTGAATTATTTTTTTTTAGCAAAATTCAACAACAGATTGCACACTTGATTTTGAAAGGCCCAATTGTGTAGCAATATCTTAACAACTTTTTCCACTTTTTACTTTTTTCATTATTAAATTTAGACCATCGGACGATATTGGCTTTCCACGCACCATTTTTTGTTAGATTTTTTATTTCACAGCTCTTTTATAATCAAACCGACGCGTGACTTATTTTCAATTACAAAAACAAGAAATTTATGAAAAATAACGGAACTTTCTATACCATACGAATTAATAATGGTCATATTGGATATGTTGCATTTTGAGGGCCTTTCCTAAATCAGGGTTGCATTAAATGAAAATAATTTCCAACAGTGTTTCTTCGTTGCATATTTAAGAACTGCTTTAAAAGAAATTTAACATTAAAAAAAAAAACATAAACAACTGCGTTCTGCAATTCACAAAACTTAAATGAATTCTATTATTATTATTAAAAAATATCACCGTACGTATTAATAATGGTTAGAGTAGTACTTGCTGTAAGGAAATATTAACTTCGACATAGTCACGCACAGTCTCGCATAGTCACGCGCAGTCACGGAGTGATTTAAAACCCATTTCCCCTTATCCGAACGACCTGAAACTGGATTGATAGACTTGCTGTGAAAAAAGATTAACTTTGACATAGTCACGCAAAGTTTTAATAAAAACTCTGTTTTTATGGGTTAGATTATTTAAGTAATAATTTGGTTAAAATAACTTTTAAAATTGAAGAATTATTGGAAAAATAATTATAGAATTTTTTTATTCAGTTTTCCATTTTCTATTTGAGGCACTCAGCGCCAAAACGGCCCAACCCTCATTTTCAAAAAATCAAACTGACTATGCTGATCTAACCGGAACCTTTTGAAATAAATACTAAAAAAACTCCCTATTGCATAACACTAGGTTATACTATCTGCTGAAAACTGTTTTTCCTCTATGCAAGGTCAAAAAAATGTGGATGCCATAATGGCCTAAGCCGCTTAGGCCAAATCGAATCCTAAAAATAACAAATATGTGTGGGTTAGGCCAAAAACGCATGTTACGTTTGAGTCAAGAGTATATATGAAAAATAAAACAAGTTAGCCATGGGTGTTCAAATTTTTGAATTTTCCTGAAACGAAACGATCGAGTAGGCCGAGATATGTCTGTTGATTTTAAAAAATCAAACTTTCTTTTTTGTAAGTATCGGTATAGCTCTTTAAATAGTTATTCTTGTTTAAATAATAAATCCACTAGTTTGTCAAAGGTAAGTTCATAAGATCTATTGAAGTGTGTTATCAGTTTTTTTAATTGAAAATGTATTAGCAAGAAAAAAAAAAATAGTACGTGAATAAACATGTCTGATGCTGACTCGATGAGTTTACAAGACTTCGAAAATTCTATATCGGAGTACGTCCCAACACCAAGTGGGTCAGCAATTTCATCGCGCTCTTCCGAAGATACATTGCCTGGGCCATCGGGACTTGCGGCAACAGAATCCCAGATCGGCATAACAGAAAATGAAAGCAGGTCAGCTGAACCATATATCGAAGTTGAAAGCAGCAATGAATTGAAAATATCTACTAGAAAACGGATTGCCAACAAATCTAACTTGAAAAAACACGTAAGCAACGTTCAGAGAAATTCCAGAAAATCTTATAAAACTGTGAAAGGAGTTATGAAGCCAGCTAAAACACTTAATGCACTTGAATGTCCATGTCCGTTAAAAATGTCATCAGCATTTCAGTGAGAATAATTTGCGAAGTATTTTTGAAAATTTTTATAAAATTGGTGATCATGATTTGCAAAATGCTTATTTATGTGGACAAATTGCAGTAATTGAAACAAGATCTTATAAGAAGTCTATTGGCGAAAGCCGAAGATCTAGTACAAGCATTTACAAACTTCCTGGAGTAAATAATGACGGAATGCATGTCTGCAAAACATATTTTAAGCAGATCTTACAAATAAGCGATGCACAGTAGACCATTTGACGAGAAGGCGGTCAAAAATCTATAACTTTTGATTGGATTGGAATTTTGATATGCGGTTGTTTTTGTTTGGTAGGTGAGACTTTAGCCTTTAAGTTTTGCTATAAAACGTAATTCTCGACCGAAAATAAAAAAAGTTACGGAGGGTTTAAAATACATTTTCATTTGTAGTTGAATTTTAGTACAAAAGTGAAGTGTTAAAAGGTAAAAAAAAAGGTTTTTTTTTATATAATGTCTTATTTTTTCAGTTAATTTTACAACTAATACTTTTTAACAATTTTTTAAGTTAATTTTTCAGAAAATGCCAAACTTTGGCCCCCGTAAACTTTTTAGTCCTAATGTGCACAAGGGCCAAAGGTTGTTTTTTTTTTTGAAAGATCCCGAGTTAAAATATAATTTATTAAGCAGCGAACGTAAAAGTTACCTTATATTGGTTCAAGATAGAGAATTTTCAATGAAAAACTCGTATGTTTTTGCTTTAGTTAAATTTTTTTTTATTGTCTTTTTAAATATTTCTATATCAATTTTTATGGTAAATTTATGAAATATAACAATTTTTATTGTAAATTTACAAAATATATAAATTTTTAAATCAAGAAAATTTTTTAACTATATAAAAAAAAGTGTAACTTATTGTTAGTGTAATGAAAAAGTACTTTAAATCAACCAATTTTAGTAAAAATTTCTTCTAATTAGCCTTGATTTTCATCTTCTAGAAGTTGTTTAGCTTCTTCGTCTAATTCAATAGAGGTTGTTTTCCATTATTGACGAATGTTGGACATATATGGATCTGAAGTGCACAGCAAAATAGTGATAAGGTCTTCATTAGTACAACATGTGGACATTTTCCTTGGGTTGTGCTTGCGAAAGAATCTGTAGTCTTTGTTCCTTTTTTCTTGCGCTTCTTCAGATAGATCTCCTATTGGTAGCATATTGTTTTGAATTATTTGTTCCCCATGGTACAAAATTTTATGAACTGTGGATGGCATATATCTCCAAGAGTATTTTTCATTATAAAGTATAGCTGTTTTATTGGCGTACTCTCAAAATTTTTTTGCATTTATCTTTCTGCTGCATTCTAGAACTTGTAATATGATTTTGAATCGTCTTATTAATTCATGATCTACACCTGTGATAGATGCTGCAGTTTCCGGATCGGAAAAAAATCGCCTTGCAGTATTCCATCATTTGTGTTTCCTTCCCCTTGTTTTGGTTGGTCGATTACGAGGCCTAGCTGTAGATATTTTTGTTGAATTTGTTTTTTTTTTTTGCTTTCTTATTTCTTCATTTTCTTTGTTTTTTCTCACTGTTTCGCCTAATGGACCAAATTCCAAATCATAACCCAATTTAAGAATATGCTCCATGAAACGTATTCTAGCTTGAAGAGGGGACATTCCAAATTCGTAGACTTCTTTAAAACTATCGTCTTCTGGTGGGGGTTGGCTTAATTGACTTGATGTCTTTTGGCATATAATGCAGCTTGACGTTGACTTTGTTCCAGTTAAAGCTTGTGCAACTTTTCCATCAACCATTGTGAGACACATTTTAAAAGGTACTTCAGTGTCTTGGTCATCAAATTTAAATATTACTGGTTGAAGTTCCTTAATTTGATCTTTTATTTTTTGAACTTCTTCAGTTATGACATCTTTGGTTTCCTTTTTGAATGCAAATTTTATTGGTCTGCAATACTTTGTTGAAGAAGGAATTTCATTTTTCCATATATCAATTTCTGTTGCTCTACTAGTTGACGGCTCTTAGACGCTATACCTTTTTGTTGAGCGCAATGGAATGAAAGATACCATAAATAAATTAGCATCTGATGAATTTTCGGCATTAAAAAAATACACCGCGGTACACCGGTACGACAAACTTTTGTATTCATAACACTCAGACGGACGGACGGACATCGTTTAATCGACTCAGAAAGTATTTTTGAGCCGATCCGTATAATAAAAGAAGGATAAAGGTCCAATATTTTTGGCAGTTACAAACATCACCTCAAACTTAATATATCCTAACCACATAGTGGACAACTTTTGTATTCATAAATTTTGCAGAAAATATCTAACCTTGCGTCAGAAAAATTGTTCTGTTGCACACGGGCGGAAACTGGCGGGTGTATAATGGGGTATAGGAATATAGGGGAGGGTTCGGACTATAGAAGAGTGCAAGATTTTTTCTGACTGCTTTTGACTGGCAGGAGTTATGCTCTATTAAGTAGGAGATTTTCGGAAAATTTGGACCTTTTTAAATAATTTTTTTTTTAAATTTCGGAATGACTCAGTGATTTTACATTTTTAACGTTAAGAGTATGGTAGCCACAAAATTATACAAAATTTATTTCACTTCAAAATCTTTTAAATCAAAAAAGTTACAGTCATTCAAAAATAAAAATTTACAAAGAAATTTTTAATTTTAGCAAAATACTGAGAAAGCCCATTTTCGAAGACCCTGTTTGCTGTGATATAGTTGAGATAGAGTCGCAATTTTTTGGCTCCCGAGGTTTACTAGTATTTACTTTCAAATGAACTACATAACTTTAAAATCGGTAACAAAAAAAAAATGATTTTTGGCCGCCTTCTCAAAATATGGTCCACTGTGCGATGGTCGTATTACACGTGTACTTAAGCATAGAGCACCTGGAAGTGGCACAACTACACCAAAATTGGACCAAAGAGGAAGACACCCACCTCATAATAAGACCAGCGTTGGAGCTACAGAAATCGTGAAAGAATTTATCAATAAATTTCCGAGGTAGAGCTCCCACTATTCAAGAAATAAGAATATTCAAAGAGAATTTCTCGCACCTACCTTAAACATATCGATTATGTACAAGCTGTATCGTGGAACTGTAGAAATGGACAAAGTTGTATCTAAATTCGTTTTCACCAAAATCTTTTCAGAAAACTTTAATTTGCATTTTCGAGCTCCAATTTCCGACAGCTGCAAAAAATTTGATTCTTTTAAAGTAAAAATCGAAGCCGCAAGTGATCCTTCTGAAAAGGAAAGAATTACGAGCGAAAGAGATTTATATCACCGAAAAGCTGAATCAGCTAGAACTGGGATGCAATTGGACTTGAAACTTAACAAGGAAGAATATGCAGTTATAGCATTCGATCTTATGAAAACTCTGCCGACACCAGTCATTTCCATAGGGGTAGCTTACTACAAAAGTCAGCTATGGACCTATTGTCTTGGTATTCATGACCTTATCACGAACAAGTCATTCATGTATACCTGGAATGAGGGAATAGCTTCACGTGGCCCACAGAAAATAGGGTCTTGCATTCTGCATTACGTGAAAGCCAATGTCAAATGTAAGAACTTAATAATGTATAGCGATCAATGTGGTGGCCAAAACCGGAACTTAAGAATGAGCACTATTTGCACATACATGGTGAATAATTCGACCTTCCCAGTGGAACAGATAGACTACAAATTTTTAGTATCTGGCCACTCATTCCTACCATGCGATTAAGATTTTGGTCTCATTGAAAAGGAAAAAAAAATTTACAAGGACATTTTCACTCCTGATGATTGGGATCGTGTAATCATCACGGCAAAAAAAGGGAACCATTTCACTTGGTAAATATGACGGCAGATGATATTAAAAGCATATCCTTAATCGAGAAACTAGTGACAAACAGAAAAATCTCCGCAGACAAGACTTCAAAAGTTGAATAGCTTAAGATTCAGTGGCTTCGATTCCAAAATGTGAAGTCATTTATAATTCAATATAAATATTCAAAAAACATAGATGTTTTATTTCAAGAAGTTGATATTTCAAAGAGGAACTGCAGCAAGTTCGTAGATTTTGAATTGCAACCGCTTTATCCTGGAGGAAGATTCATTGAAGCTCCTAAAAAGCATGCATTTCATAACAATTTAAAAACAAATTCGAGAGCCGAAGACGAAGATATTCCGGAAGAAGACGAATAATTATTATTATTAATTTGTATTATTTAAAACGCTAAAAATTATTTTTATTATTTATCTGAAGAAATTTTGTATGTTTTAATAAATGGAGCCAAAATGGCCTAACCGTCAGTTCCTATCAATATAGTTTTTTTTTAATGGATTCCAAAAGGGCCTAATATGGCGTTCACACTTAAGTGTTTAGCGAAGTGTTTAGTGTTTATGTGATAAACAAGTCAAATTGAGATGTTTTCCCATACATTTTTTCGTTGGCTAAACATCTCAATTGAGATGTTTAAATCTTAAACACCTCAAAAACCGAAAATATAACAGAGTTGTATTTAACTTTGCGCATGTTCAGTGCAATATTACTCATGTTTGCCAAGTTGGCATCCTTGTTTTTTTAACATTACTATTAAAGTGGCATTACAATCAAAAAAATACAATACAAAATACAATACAAAAATGAAAATAACGCATCTATATTGATAATTTCATCATTAATATAATTTAAGTAGTTGGCCGCCAATTAATGATATCATTTTTAACAATTTTCAAAATTTTATAACTTTTCAATTGTTTTTTATTTTTGAAGCAGCTGTTCAATCTGCCGAAATGTTTAATTTAAACACACTAAATCAAGTGTGAACGACTATGTTTTGTTTTGCAAAACATGAGCTAAAACACCTCAAAATATCGAAGTGTGAACACCGTATAAGCCACTTTAATTTGTGTATTAACTGTTTAAACAGTCTTTATCTAAGTTAATTAAGATCTAATGATTAACCTAAAACAAATGTTACAACTAATATTTATTTACGATTAATAACAAAAAAATAAAAATATTTTAAAAACTTATTTTCTTTTAACTTCGTTTTTCTCAGAACCATTTTTTTGGTCTTAGGTCGTTTTGGCGCTGAGCGCCTCATTTATGCTTAATTATTATAGTAAAATTCTTATCAAACCGACTTGTGGTCGCGCTAACAAATTTATAGTCAACCGAATTGCAATGATGTTAATAACAGAATGTCGAGTTGATTGTGATCACAATTCTGTTGTCTTAATAATTAGTATTTATCTTAATAATTAGTATTTAAACCTCTATTGATATGATCAACAATACAGTTATTAAACATAAGAGCAATTCGGTTGTTGAATTTTTTTTCTGTGTGTTCGTATTTGGGAAACTAAAACCTTAGGGCCGTATGCAACAAAATTAAATTGTACTTCAAGTAGACTTTATTGTATGTTTTTCATACAAAATTTGTTGATAAAGTCTACTTGAAGTACACTTTAATTTTTTTGCATACGGCCCTTAAAGTTCAACATATTTAAGAAGAACCCAAAGATTTTATTCTTTTCTGTAAAAAATCTACATTCAGTTTCAAAGAAATCATACAACTTACAACAAAAAGAAGATCGTTTTTGTTGTTGGCAATTAACAAAGGACAAGAAATAATCAAAACAAAATAATCAAAGGTCTCTCAATACTAATAATACATAGATACCCAATTAAATAATATTTTGTTAAATTACTCGTATGTAAAGAATAAATAAAAGTATTAAATACACCGTCCGACAGTACATAAATATTACAAGCGAACCGGATTATATACATATGTACGTCTGAAACTAAAGACCAAATAGAGTAAAACTGCGTTTTTTTTTCTTTTTGATGGTATTTTGCATAAAATATGCTTTAATAATTATAATCGGTCGCTACCGATGCCAAATGACAGAGGAGAGTATTGGCAGTTTTATAAATTTTTTTATTTTATAATATCAGTACAAAAGTATTTAAATAATGTCCTTACAAAACTTTATCCTTCAATATCTTTTGAAATTACCAAGAAGCGTCATTCATTAAAAATTAGCTTCATCGCTGAGAAAAATCAATATAAATATCAATTTGTGCTTCAGTCTATTGTGCTCGTAATTCCAAAACACTGCCTTGAGGAACGCCCGAGGTTTGAACATATGGGAATGATTTAAAATCCTCAACTAACACTCTGCAAATTCTATTAGATAGGTAGTATGATCTTATCCACATAAGAAAGTTAGAATGCAATCCCATTGCTTGCAACTTATAATAAAGAATACTATGAGATACCCTGTCAAAGGCTTTAGAAAAGTCAGTGTAAACCACATCAACTTGACTACCGTGTTCCAGTGCAGATATGCAACTCTCACTGAAAACAGTTAAGTTGGTCATAGTAGACCTACCAGAAAAGAATCCATGCTGATAAGGAGAAATAGATTTTGAAAGGAAAAATAATTTTTTTATAAATAACATTCAAAAACTTTAGAAACACATGATAATTTACATATCGGCCTATAACTAGTAACTTCATCTTTATTACCATCGATAATGACCTGCGGTCCTTTTTACAAGGTTGGTAGGATTGTAGTCTTTAGTTGTTATAAGTGGTCACAGCGCTACCGTTTAATATTAGGGGGTGTTCTGAAATATTTATTAAACTACTATATATTTGTTCCTCTTAGGACTTAAAGGATTATATATATATATATATATATATTTGTCGAAATTTAACTTTAGTGCCATAGAACTTCTAGGGAACAAAAGGGAACAAGAAACGTATACCACCCGGAGGAAGGTGAAAGTGTCCCTTTTAAACCTATATATACTTTTGCACCCGCGACGACCCGCGGATAGAACACTGTTTTAATTTAAATGAAATTACTTTAAAAAAATTTCAAATTACGGAATTTAACAAAATTCCTCAGATGCAGATCTATTGAATATATTATTGGCAACGTCAGTGGAACACCGAGATTTAGATGAAGAAGTCAAAAAACTACTAAAGAACAGAAACAACACAGAACAGAATATGGAATATTTGCAATCGATATTTGAATCAAATGAATTATTTATTATAATTGGCTTTCATTGATATTTAAGTACGAAAAACATTATTAAAATCTCTCGCAATTTTTATTTTTAAAAGTTTTTTTTACCCACATGTGTATGAAATGTTTTAATAAATAAGAAAGATTCAAAAAATAAAAGCCCATATTTTCATATCAAAATTAAAAAAAAAAATCAGAATGATTGCGCTAATGTTCAGCAGATTTATGTTCAGCAGATTTAATAATAGCAAAATTTAAAGTTGATTTTATTTTTTAGTGCAAAAATTTTTTTTAGTGTAAACAATAAAAAAATCCAATTATTTCAAAAAATGTTTATAATTATTATTAAAATCTAAATATGACATTTTTTAATAAATAAAAAAAAAATAAAAAACCCATATATCACGCTAAAAGTTAAAAAGAATCAAATGTTCAATTCCTTAAAAAGTATTCAATTAATTTTAATGAAATTAAAACCGAGTCAATTTCAACTAAATATCCATCCGTTAAAATACTAAAATATTTTGATCGGTTCAAAAGTTACAGAATTTTGGCCAATGAAAAACGATTTTCAGCCACCGTGCGGTGAAGATCCACCATAATTTTTATCAATCCATTCTTTGATTTGAACAGTACTTTTTCCCACCAAAAAACAATGCGTAATTGTAACACGAAACTCTTTGCAATCAATGTTTTCTCAAACTTTAAAAGCAACATAATTTTGATAGCGGTAACTTTTTCTAATTAATGAAATATCACACTATTTTGACTGAATAAATTGAAAAAAATGCCACTTGTTACGCCATCTCTATGTTAGACCACGGAGTTTTCACTCCATGTAGTATTGTTCGTATCGCTACAAAACCAACTTTAATCAGCACTCTTTTTTCTTGGAATACATGTACGGTTCGGTTATTAAACCTATACAACATTAAGGAGTTGTGAGAGTTTGAAAATCAAAATGGCCCCAGAAGCGTTAAGAAGAAACTTGATGTGAAAACGATCCATAATTATTCTAATTAGTTGCTGATGGACGCTTATGACTACCATAAAATGGACGAATTGCACGATAAGTTGGACGAACAGAACCATCATTTTGATAGAAAATTTCAACAATATGCAAGCGTGCTCTTGTGTAAGTCTATCCATGATTACGAAATACCATCGAAAGATCATCGCCCCTTAAACGATCAAGTTATTAAGATTATAGTGCAACCAAATGGAACATTCTTATGCATTTTTTAGACAATAAAATCACTTTGTATTCAGCCCAAAAATTTAGAAATATTTTTTTTCTTCGAAGCAAGAAATAACAAACTAAATAATTACACATTACTAGAAAGTACTGTCAATCATTACTCAATTTAAAATCAGGTAAAAAAATATGCAGGAAAAGATAAAATTAGAAATCACACTTTAAAATTTAAAATGCAAAAAAACATCTGACAAGGAAAAGCCAGAAATTCTGGCAAATATATTTGTCCAAGCCAATAACCTCACTTCAAACTATAACCGATCAGTGGATATATCAATCAATTCAATTGAAATAATTTTAAAGGCCTATTTACACGGTACCACTCAGTCGTATGATTTTTCGAAATAAAAATCCGATGAAATTCACCGGATTTCATAAAGCCGTACCGACATTATTTCTGCATACTTAGGCCATTTACACCATCGTACTCAAGGCCCATTTACACGATACCACTCAGTCGTATGATTTTTCGAAATAAAAATCCGATGAAATTCATCGGACTGTCATAAAGTCGTACCGACATTATTTCTGCATACATAGGCCATTTACATCATGGGTAAAAACATATGAAATCAACCAATGAGTTGACCGCACCGATTTCGAATTGGATGAATTTTGGTACGAAGGGAAAGTTAAACATAGTAATAGCGTTTGCCAACTTTCAGTGTCGTAGCTCTCGTATTTTCAGAATTATGGCCATTCCAAGTTGGCAAAAATCAATAAAAATGCACTCAGATGCCTTAACACAATTTTTAATATCTCGAAAAGTATTCATTGCACGTTAATAATCAAGGGCTCATTTTACAGACTAAAACATGCGCCATTCCAAAAAAATTTTTTTTTCAAATTTTCGATCAAGGATAATGTAAATAAAAAAGGACTAAAATTTCCAAAGGATATTTCTCGAAAATCAATATTTTTAAAAATTTCAAAAAAATATATGTTAATTCTTATTATGTTTTGTACAAGTCTGTCAAATTTCAATGTGGAGTCTTTATTACAACATGAGTTATTAAGAAAAAAGCAGGCGAAGGTTTATGTATTTCATGAAATGTACCAAAATACAAAAAGGTGACAAATTACAAAAAGAAGGACATATCAAATGTAACGGAACTTTTTCGACTTTACAACCTAGACGAAATATTTATTGCCTGTTCACACAAAAAATTTACAAATATTTTATGACCTGTGGTCGGCTTATTGGCAGTAGCAAATTCAGTCCCTATTTAAAAAACATTTTATGACCCGTAGTTCACGCAAATTTTCCAATTCAAGAAAAGCAAGGCGTGTATTTTTTTACCTGTAATCTATTTTTTGTACCAAAAAAAACAGTATAAATCGTTCAGAGACTGTAAGTCAAACTTCAGTTGAATACTAGATTTCATAAGTGCTAATCGTCAAAGTGTTATAGTGTTAAAGTGACTTGATCGTTTGAAAAAACAAAGAAAAGAGACTAAATATTTAAATAAATTATAATTATTGTCAATACAAAAAAGTCGTGCACAATTCATTCGGTTGTGGTATTTAAAAAAAAAAATATGCCATTCCATTCAACATTTTGCTGTAATCCTTTTAAAAAATCCGGTCACACTGGGTGCAATAAAAGTTTAAGACAAGTCCAAGAATGGATGCTACAGTATACTAAGGATAAAAACATTACGATCTCAAATAAAATTTGTGGGACATGTAGAATAAAATTTTCGCATCTGAAGAAATCTAATAAATCTAATTTGGAAGAAGGTTCAGACATAAACGAAAATGTAGATACTTTCGATGACATTGCGTCAGGCACGGAAGAAGATGACATTGCGTCAGGCACGGAAGAAGTTGCTATTTCAAAATTAAACCAATCTTTAAAGTATCTGGAACAATCTCCGATAAAAAAGAAGAAGTTACATCAAAAACGGTACAGAGATGGAAAATTCAGGAAAATAAGTGATTCGATTCAAGACAAAATTTTCCACGGTTCAGCACAATCAACTTCGCATATGTGCCCACAATCCGAAATAATAGAACAATTAAAACAAAAGTTTAAAACATTAACAAAAAATAGCGAGAAAATCCAACTGCTAACAATTTTACCAAAAAGCTGGGCAATACATAAAATTGAGGAAGAATTCCTGGTTACAAACTATATCGCGCGAAAAGTTAAGCATTTGGTTGAAACAAAGGGTGTGATGAGTACGCCTAACCCAAAACTGGGAAGTCCAATTTCACCAGTGACAAGCAATTTAGTAAAATCCTTTTATGAATCCGATGACGTCAGCAGGTGTATGCCCGGACAGAAAGATTTCGTGTCTTTTTTTGAAAATGGTACAAAAGTCAGGAAAAATAAAAGACTTTTGCTTGGAAACTTAAGAGAAATGTACGCCTTATTCAAGGAACGACATGATGGAATAAAAATAGGTATTTCCAAGTTTTGCCAACTTCGTCCGAGGAATATAATTCTAGCAAATGCGAGTGGATCTCATAACGTGTGTGTTTGTACAAAGCATCAAAATGTGAAGCTGATGATTGATGCCATAAATTTAAAAAAATTAACTGCTGGTGTTCCGAATTATCAGCTTGAATGTTACAAAGATTGTTTGAAACAAATGACATGCATTCCATCTTCTTCAAAGCGTCACCTACGTAAATGTAACAAGTGTCCAGGAATTGAAAATTTAAAAGCAAAACTAAATCAATTACTAGAGCAAAATGATATTGATGAAATAACATATAAACAATGGGTAAGTGTAGATAGGGATAATTTGGAGACCATGATTGGCCAAGCCGACGTTTTTGTGGATTCCCTATATGAAAAACTTGAAATTCTATTACCTCATTCATTTATTGCAAAACAGCAGGCGAAAGAAAATCAAATTTGGAAGAAAATGAGTATATAGCAGTTTGCGATTTTTCAGAAAATGCTTCTTTTACTATTCAGGATGCAGTCCAGGGATTTCACTGGAACAACTCTCAGGCCACTTTATACCCACTTGCTATTTATTTTAAATCAGATGGAAAAACACAACATACAAACAACATAATAATATCTGATTGTCTTGTACACGATTCTGTAGCTGTTCACCTGTTCCATCGCCACCTGAATGTATTTTTGAGAAAAAAGTTTAAAACAACCCCGAAGAAAATCACGTATTTTTCAGACGGTAGTGCTGCCCAATTTAAAAATAAAAAGAACTTTATCAATTTATGTTATCATATGGAAGATTTTGGATGTAATGCTGAGTGGCATTTTTTTGCAACAAGCCATGGAAAAGGCCCAAGTGACGGTCTTGGAGGTACCGTAAAGAGAGAGGCACGTCGAGCTAATTTACAGCGTCCATTACAAGGTCAAATAACTACTCCAAAACAATTATATGAATGGTGCTTGCAAAATCTTTTGAACTGTAATTTCGAGTTTTTAACTCTAGAAGACCACGAAGAAGAAGCACGGTTCCTTCAAATTCGTTTTAAAGATTTGCGTACTATTCCTGGAACTCAAAAGCTGCATTCTATTGAACCTGTAGATAAAAAAAAAAAATTAAAGTCAAGCGATACGCGGCAGATGCAGATTTTTTAATTGAAATCCTTCAGAAATAAATAAATATGCTGTAATAAAGTGTTTAATAATGATAATACATTATGTTGTACTTTTAATTAAAGGTTTAGCAATGGAGAAAAAGAGTTTAAGCAAAGAAAAGTCGAAAAAGTTCCGTTACATTTGATTTGTCCTTCTTTTTGTAATTTGTCACTTTTTTGCATTTTGGTACATTTCATGAAATACATAAACCTTCGCCTGCTTTTTTCTTAATAACTCATGTTGTAATAAAGACTCCACATTGAAATTTGACAGACTTGTACAAAACATAATAAGAATTAACATATATTTTTTTGAAATTTTTAAAAATATTGATTTTCGAGAAATATCCTTTGGAAATTTTAGTCCTTTTTTATTTACATTATCCTTGATCGAAAATTTGAAAAAAATTTTTTTTGGAATGGCGCATGTTTTAGTCTGTAAAATGAGCCCTTGATTATTAACGTGCAATGAACACTTTTCGAGATATTAAAAATTGTGTTAAGGCATCTGAGTGCATTTTTATTGATATTTGCCAACTTGGAATGGCCATAATTCTGAAAGTTCGAAGGCTATATGTCTGAAAGTTGGCAAATATTATTGTGCCGATCCATAGATCATGTGTACAAAATCTTATCAAATTTGGAGGTGATGAGGTCACAAATGTTAATATTTTCGGTTGATTTCATATGTTTTTACCCTCATTGCACTCAAGTCATATGAAAACAGCTGTTTAGAATAACAAACAAATTTTTTTTGAAATTTAATTTCATATCCACTTTCTTTGTTTTTGTTTACATTTTCTTTAATATTACCAAAAAAAAAAAACAACTCTGGTCCGACAAATGGCAAGTTTTTAGAAATGTTTGTAAAACCATCGGACTTCGAAAACAAAATCCTACAGACTGTCAATTTCATAACATAAACTTTTTCATGATACGAATTTTTGGCAGGTCGTATTACTAAGTGTGATAGTGTAAACTGGCCTTAAGAAGGAAACTCCTAGTTCTAAATACATCACTTGAAGAAGTAACGAGTATTGTCTCATCAATAAAGCCCTCCAAATCCCTTGTTTTTTTTTTGGCAATGTCCCCAACCTCCTTTTAAAGAAACTACCAATCAAAGTTCTAAAATTATTGGTTATAATATTAAACAGCTGCGTTAAACTCAAATTTTTCCCAAATAATTTAAATAAGCTATTAACAAACCCAATAAACAAAAAAAAAAAAAAAAACAAAAAAAAAAAAACAACCCTAATAGCTACAGACTTATTACTCCATTAAGTAACTTGTGTAAAATATTTGAAAAAATACTATATTCTCGTCTCAGTGTATTTGTAACGACCCATTCAATTGTTGCTAAAGAATAATTTGGATGTAAAAAAGAGCATGGCACGACTTACCAAATAAACACAATTTAAAATTAAATAATCACTAATTGAAACAATAAACGTTCATAGGGTCTGATATTGTTAGATATTGAAAAAAGATTTTGACACCGTTTGGCATAATGCCTTATTATTTAAACTTCTTGTTGCAAATATCCCAAAATATCTACGAAAACTAGGGTCGTCCAAAAATATAAAAGTGTAAAATATTAAAGTGTACTTACCTTTTTTGGATCCTTTTGACGACTTAATCTGCTAAAAAAAAATCAAGCCGGAAAAATAATATTTAGAACTGCCCCTAAGCCATTGAAATTTCGACTCATCCTTATAAATCTAACGAGTTTATATTTTTAAAATTTTTTTAGTTTTTGTTTTATATTATTTTGTTAACTGGATTCTTTAATGGAACAATTATCTTCGGTGTTGGAAACATTTTGCGATGCCTTTATATTACTTGCAAAAGATACTGCCTCTGATCCTCTTGTTTTGTTAGCGATGAATTGAAGTTTGTAGCTAAAGCAATTCCTCTCTCAGCACTATCATTCACGACCTTAAGATTAGTCGCTGCCTTTTTTGCAGTTTGAAATAAAAAATTTTCATTCCATTCTTCTACATTTATATCCAGAAAGGAAGAATCCAATTTGAGAATTCAAAAAAAATTTTGGGATGCTGGACTAACACAATTTTGTAAACCCTTGTCGCTTATATCATTTTTCGCATGATACCTGGTTGATCTTTTTGTTTCTTCCTGAGATGATTCCTTAAGTTGTTTTACCATTTTCCGTTCAGTTTCAAAACGCACTATGTCTGAAAATAGTCCGAGTGCAACCAGCTCTTCACTGGTGTGCCACAAATGCAGTCCCTTTTTCAAAAACAACATATGACGTTTCTTTGTATATTTTTAAATCTTTGATAAAGCTCAGGACATTAGCTGGGGCATCGCAAGAAATTGCGCAACGTATCCAGTATCTGACGTAAAATATAGCAATAAATAAGCTAAACTCAACTAAGGCCCTGGCGTCTCCTTTGGGCAGTTTTAGTTGTTTTTGAAACATACATATTTTAAAGGTGTATATCAGTTTTGATATCCAACTTGCATGGTGAAATGCACCTAGACGAAATTTTACACCACCTGGGGGAACTTCGCCAAGGAAAATAAGAGTCAGTTGTACAATTTCTTTGTAATCATCTCTTGGACATTGTATGTGCCATTTAATATATCTATATACATATATAAAAATAAATCGTGGTTTGTTCGTCCGCTTAAAACTTGAAAACTACAGGACCAAAAGGAATACTTTCTTCCGCGATTTTGTCTATAACTGCCACGCGAAGGTTTAGGAAAAAAGAAAAGTACAAAAAGTCCCAACAGATGGCGCTGTACGCGGTTATTCCATTTTAACATCATATATATTGATTACTATGAGAGGGAAAGCTTTGCAACTTTGTATGAGGTCATCTATTATTGGTGTGAGTTGCTGTGAGTGGCCACTGTAAAAATTAGCGTTATCTGAACAGAGGGCGTGGCACCTACAAAAAAATTAATCACTCAATATCATGACAGGGAGAGCTTTGATACTTTATGTGACGTCATTTGTTATTAGTGTAAGTACACCTGACGAAAATAGCCTGGATCGGATAAATGGGCGGGGTACATCCCCTACAAAGTACAGATTAAATATTATATATTGTGGTCTATTATTGAATAACTGTTTCTTTAAAAATATATATTCTTTTTGACTTTCGTATAATTTTATCATTTTTATTACGATGCCAAGAAGAGTTCATGGTAACATTGGCCGGCATTCTCAGGATGCAACGCAGCATCGAAATGTCGCAACACGTCGAACGCAAGAGGAACGTGCTATTGGAATGGAATCAGTTCGACCAGAATGGTTGGAAATCGTGCGCGACAGTCAAAAGAGATCAACGAAGCACACAATGAGCAGCAATGATTAAGAGGAAGAGAAGTTCGTGCTCAGTAAATTGATGAAGCCAAATCACAACGTGCTATTTTTGAACGACAACGTAGGCTACAACAAATTATTCAGCATGCGCCCTTTCGATATGAGCCCAACATTCAATACAGTTCGCACACATCGGTTCAATTCGGCCAGATGTCTGTCGCTTGTGATCATTGCAATGCAGTTAAATTTGAGAAAGAACCGCCTGGATTGTCTTGTGTGAGCGGAAAGGTGAAATTGCCAAATTTCTTCCACCACAAAGTTGGATCTGTCATCCTTATGCCCCGAAACTATGCAATTGAACCCGACTGACTGTGACGATATTAATGAGTAATGTGATAGTGGCAAGGATTTTGAAAGGGCGGTTCAAGGGAGATGCTTTATTCCGCGAATTCCCTTGACTTCAACCGATTTGACGTTCCAGTTCAGAGGTGTTCAATTCCCAGTGGATCTTGCATTTGCGATGACAATAGACAAGTCACAAGGACAGTCCCTGGAAGTGTGCGGCATAAAACTGAAAATGTCATGCTTTTCACACGGCCAGCTATATGTTGCGTGTTCCCGAGTTGGAAACCATCCTCCCTATTCATTTACTCTCCGGAGCAGAAAACAAAAAATGTTTTATATCGTGCAGCATTAAATTGATTACAATCATTGTTCTATCCTTTTTTTAATTAATACTTGATTTTATCCTATTTTCGCCAAATGTTGGACGGGACGAAGACCGTCGGGTCAGCTATCCTTATAATTATAATATATTGAATTCAACTGAATTCGAAAAGTGTTGTATTCAAATTATATTATTGCGTCATCTGTTAACGGTCGATAACTTTCGATAAAAAAAACTCGAAATTATGTCAATCAAAAAATCTCTTATGGACAATGCGAAGTTTGCCGGGTCAGCTAGTTCACTATAAAGTTGATTCATTCATTCTTTAAAGACAGGAGTTGGTTATCTAATCTGTCATCCTAAAAACTTCGTATTCTTTTTGTTTTATGATTGACCAGTTATCGCGAAACTTGTTAAATAAAATCGACGTCGGACCAGTTGTTTACCCAACTATTGCTTTAAAGCCAATGCCTTATTCTGATACATGATATCTACATGAAAGCCACAAAAATTGTTGGTTTAGTTCTTTTTTTTTAAACAACGCAAGCTCCACGTAAATGTCCTGTGTTGACAGCAGTGGTATCGAAAGACATTCCATATACTTTGTTTTGAAGATTCCACTCAAAAATAGTATTTTTGACAACTTCAGCAACTTTTTCGCCTGGGTCATTTCAACTTTAGGTATTTCGAGAATCTTTTATAAACTGGCTCCTGCTATTAAAATTGTAATAATGTAATTTCTTGAGCAGCCAGTAATAGCATCAAGCAGTTTTCCATCGAAATGAACCACTAATGGACCTTCCGGTGAAAATGATAACTTGGTTTTAATTGCTTGGGTTGATCGAACGTTTATCCTTGCCCTTCGGATGCTTCTTCTGCTTAGAGACACTACAAATTTTTCTTCTTTTCTTCTTCTGTAGAGACAAAAAAAAAGTTGCTTTTCGATCACTTACATAAAGTTACCCATAGAGACCAATATAAGGCGATCAGTAAGTTACATTTTTGCGCTTTCGACTAAATTTTAGAATTTAGAGAATTTATTTTAAATTTTTTAACCCCTCCTCCCCTTTACGAACATTCTTAACCATTAAAAAAATTCAGACATTACGAATTATTTCACACATTGTGTCAATAATGGATACTAGCAGATTCCTGCCCTTGAAATTCGAGTGCAATTTCTAGGAAATTTTATTTTTTCATTAAATAAACACCATAAAGGTATGCTAATCTATTATAGCCAATTCGCAAATCAACACAAAAAAACAAACTCATTTTTATTACAAACACATTAACAAATTTAATAAACACACACATAGCATTGTATAATTTTATGTATGTGTTAGTAGCAACTTTAAATGCAATTTACTCAAAATAAAGAAAAAAAAATTTAATAATCTGTAAATCTTCAGAACGGCTAAAAAGAAATACCTTTCAAATAATATACGTTTGGCCAAAATTGACATAAAACGGTAGAACAAAACATCGTTCACAAGAAATCGCCTACCCTATGAATATTATTGATTACTGCAAAAAAATATAGAACACTAGAGTTGGAATAGATTAAGTAACGCTTTTTTGAATGCTATTTGTTAATTTACGCGGATGCGCAAGTCTCAACGAGGTAGGGACAGTTCTTAATACGAGGGCGTATCAATAAGTCCGTGACTTTTCGAACTTCCCTCCTAGTTAAAAACAGCTGTTAAAAACAACCTCGTCATTTTTTTTAAATGAAAAAAAGTGAATTTCGAGTGCTCATTAAACATTGTTTTTAGCGAAAAAAAAAAACGTCAATCAAACTAAGAAAAAGCTTGATAAATACTATTTCAATGGTAAAAAAGTGGTTTACTGACTTTCGTTGTGGTCGCACAAATACAAATGACGCTGAACGTTCTGGACGGCCAAGTGAGGTCAATACACCCGAAAATGTCAAAAAAACCACGATATGGTGTTGGCCGATCGACGAGTAAAGGTGCGTGAGATTGTTGATGCCACAGGCATTTCATATGGTAGCGTGATTTCGATTTTAAATGATCAGTTGGGTTTAAGAAAGCTCTCTGCAAGATGGGTGCCGCGTTTGCTCTCAATTGACCATAAATGTAATCGTGTGACAACTTCAAAGAATTGTTTGGAGTTGTGGAGTTGGTCTACGAAATGGTATCTTATCGGCCATATTCTCCGGATTTAGCACCCAGTGACTATTTCCTGTTTCCAAACATAAAGAAATGGCTCGGTGGAAAGAGATTTAGCTCCAACGATGAAATTATTGATCAAACAAATGCCTATTTTATGGACCTCGAAAAATCCTAAAATCCTGTGTAAGTACATATCGAAACTAACAAAATCCCATTTGGGTTTCGCTGCTGTTAGCATTTTATGGCGTCATGTATATTTTGGCTAAAACGTAATTTTTAAGAAGAACATGCACATGCTATATCTCGTAAACCAATTGAAATGTGGTTTTTCTGTCTTCGGCACGATTGTGGCTATAGACTAGGAGAAAAAAAAGTATAAAACAAACCAACCCGAAAAAAACAGCATCTAGTGCCTCAAAATTGCTAAAATGTCGCAAAATTTTAATCTTTTTTCACCATATTATAAAATTGTCGCCAATCTCACAACTAGATGGCGAATAACTGAAAACGCCGAAGCTCTTGTTGTCAAATCGTATCATCGTATAATGAATAAATCTCCTAAACGTCATTTATTTATTGGAAATAACACCATAAATGTACTTAACGATGTCAAATATCCCAGAGTTGTCTTGGACAAAAATCCTATATTTAAACAGCATATTAATGTGGCAAAAAGCTATAAAATCATTTAAATCTGTATTAATGTGGCAAAAAGCTATAAAACCATTTAAATCTGTATGGCCACTATTAAACCGATGGTCATTTCTAAACTTCAAAAACAAAAATCTACTTTTCAAGAGTGTTATAATATCATATGCGTGTCCTATTTGGAGTAGCACTACCAACTGTCACCTGAAACACTTACAAATTATACATAACAAATGTCTTAAAATGATAAATAAAAAGCCCTGGAGATATCCTACAACTCCGCTTCATGAAGAAACAGGCTATGAAAAAATTATCGATTAAATAACAAGGGTTAATAACATGTCTTTTTGCCAAAAATGAAAATTCTTCTCGCCCACTGATAAGGGAATGTAGAGAAATACTGTAAAATTAAATAGAATTCACCAAATTGAAATTTATATGTTTATAGAGCACTATTATTTCTAATAAACCTCCCATAAGCACATACACTTCACTTCACATGAATAGGTGCAGTGTTTTAGTAGTCAATTTAAGATTGCTGCCCTCAAGATAATTCATGGAGAGGATTATGTTACACTTTTTATTAAAGGCGCAAGAAATGAGAAAAAGAGTGTGAAAGAAGAAGACTGGAAAATTCCGTTAGATATGAAGAACAATGTGAATTGGTTTTGCGTCAGTTGAATAGGTACATATTTAAAGAATTAAGAAAATTATAGTCGGTCTAGACCAACTATATGATACCCTATACTATGCGTTTAGAGAACCTCTTAAGATAAGATAAGATAAGGAAGGCTAAACGCACTGCGACCAATTTGATCTTTTGTGCAGCCCATGGTTGTCCTAAAGATTAAGGCTTCTTATGAAGCCAATTACCCTATTTGGCATTAGTTTCCATATGTCCCGGGGGGATACAATGTATCCTCCAAGTGCAAGGATTCTCTTACCACTTAGTCTTGGACATTCACAGAGAATATGTTCTGCTGTTTCCACCTCCTGCTCGCAGAACCTACATGTGTCTATAGCAGATTGTCCTTTCATTCGTAGATGATATCTAAGATTGCAGTGTCCTGTAAAGAATCCCGTTAAGGTCCTTAAGTCCTTTTTATCAAGGGCAAGTAGAGAACCTCTTACATCCAACTAATTGGATATAGAAAATAAGCATAAATCAAATTTGAGTGACATTATTATTAATTTTTTTTGCCTTCGGATATAAAAAATCAGCTTTCTATGGGGCTATGACTAGTAATTGTCCTATAGGGTTTATTTTTTTAATTGCTGATTAATGGATGTAATTAACATATATTAACCCAATTTGACCGAGAACTATGTGATAATTTGGATATTATGGCAATTTAAGTCGATCTCTAGGTCTAAACATACACCGATTTCAACAGCGTTCATCCTACGGCCCATGGCAGCTTATATACCAAATTTCATCAAAATATATTCATATTTGCGACCTGTAGTTTGATAACAAGGTTTACAAGGACACACAGACGGACAGACGGACATCTTTAAATCAACTCAGAAAGTGTCAGTGGATCGGTATAATAAAAGATGGATCTAGGTCAAATATTTACGGTAGTTACAAACATCAGCAAAAATTCTATTTGTAACGGAGTTACACAGTTGCGATAAATATTGTAATGAAATTTGCGACTATGCCGATTTTATTGTAGCAATTAAAAATTCTCGGTCATCAAATTGCCGTCCAAACTCGTACACTTTCCGAGACAGCCATCCCCACACGTTTTCCATTATGTTTAAGTCCGGGCAGTATGGTGGCCATGTCAGCAATTTAACATTTTTTAGCTAATCCACGTTTCAATATTCCTTGCCTATAAACAGGTCCAAATAATTCTTGAAATTTTGGAAACTCCACACAGTGGGGATTTTTGTATGGAGGTGAGAAAAAAAAATTTTTTTGAGAAAATATAATAGCTTAATGACTGAAACTATGTACATGTACATATTTAACTAATTTGAAGAGTCGGGGCATAAATGGGCGGGAACGGACCAATGGGCGTGGCACCCATCATACAAAGTAATTATTTAATGTCGTATAACTGGAGTAGTATAATAGTGAAAGCCTTGGGACTTTGTGTGTGTTCATAAGTTATCAACGTTAGTATTCGGGAAAAAATGGGCGGCATCAGATCAGTGGGCGTGGTACCCCCATACAAAATGTCATATATATGGAGTACTATAATAGAGAAAATCTTGGAACTTTGCCATAGTTCATGAGTTATTAATGTGAGTAGTTGCCTAAAATTGGGCGTGATCGGACCAATAGGCGTGGCACCCCCATACAAAGCAAATATTTAATGCCATATATCTGTAGTACTGTAGTATTAAAAGGCTTGAGACTTTGTGTTAGTTCATGAGTTATTAACGTGAGTAGTTGACCAAAAATGGGCTGTGGGCGTGGCACATCCCATACACAGTAAATATATAATATCATATATAGTATCATATATAATATCATATAAATGTTATACGTTGACCCAACAACTACCTTCAATATGTTTCTTCAATCCGAGCAGTTAAATAAAAAAAATCCTAATAGCGTTCCGTTATAAATGCAACTAATTGAAAAGGGGCACCTAGAGGCACTTGGAACTGATTTGAAATGCAAAAGCAGTTATGAGACCATGCATTGGTAGTAGTTTCCAACTGTAGCTAAAATTGAAAGCCCAAGAGTTTGGAGAAATGTGGTTATTTTATTCTCTGTTCGCAAAAATAGCTTTAAACAGAAAATAAAAGTCTCTGCAATTTTTATTTCTTCAACCTTAGCATATTGAAAGATCATATTTCAAATAAAAAATTAAAAAGAGAGACATCAGCTCGAGCAATAAAATAATATTCGCCTTGAAATTCTTTGGTTTAATTTCAGTCAGTTCAATAAAACATATAAAAAATGAGTTGAAACGCTATAAAAAAAAACTAGTAGTTAGATCTAAGTAATTCTTTTTGATTTGATTGTAGCAGTTATTCCGAAATTTAAAAATATGATTGCATATTTCATTAACAGTATGTTGACAATTTGACTGTTTTCCTCAAAATCCCCATAGTGCGCCGTTTGCAAAATAGATTGATAAGAATTTGCTGTCAATTTCGTGGTTTGAAATTCCAAGCCTATGACTCCATAGTAAAATATCGTACCTCAGACCATAACACCACACCTACTCGACAATGGCAACGGGCTTAAAAAACGTTCTTCCTTCCTCAAATCATGGAAATAGTAGGTAAAACCAACGGGTCCATCAAAATTGAACTTTTTTCATCCGAGAAAACTACTTTATTCCACTCACGTCACGTCACGTCATGTGTTCTTTGCAAAAATTTAAGCGTAATTCCTGAGGTTGCTGGTTTAATGATGAGTTTTTCTGCAATTTAATTCGATTAAAGTGTTCTGCTGCATTTCTTAACCTTCTCACGGTAGAAAGACTAGCACTGGAATCACGTTTTGAAATTCTTTGCCTTCCTTTCATGGATTTGCTATATTTATCTTTATTTCTTAAGTAATTCCACAACTATTATTAATTTTTATAAAAATTTCGCGGCCGGACAGACCTTAATCATCATATGCATAATTTTTTGCCTTCTCTTCTACCGTTAATGATCACGGCCCATTTTCAATTAAAACCGATAGAAAATTATTTTTGTTTTTAAAAAATGATCATACGCGAAAATAATTCACATTTTTCTTTAAAAATCTTAAAAAGAAGCACAGACTATATCTAACTGAACTTTTCGAGTTTTCTTCATTTACACTCATTTTCTCAATTGTTAATTGAGACTTTAATAAAAAGTACAACATAATCCTCTCCATTAATTATCTTGAGAGCAGCAAACTGAAATTGATTGTTAAAACACTGCACCTATTCATGTGAAGTGAAGTGTATATATTTTCAGATAGTTTACGAATATATAAAATCATATAAAGGTTTTCCTCCTCCCATTTTCCTTTTAAAATTATTAAAAACAAAATTTAAAACTATTTAATCTCTTTAGATCCTATATATTATTTGGTGAAAATCTATATGTTAACAAGAGATTTCATATGTTAATATCAAATCTGTTAAAATATGTAAATAAGGGATGAATATATAATTGAAAATTGAAGTCTATCCATGATGAAATGGCAAATCAAACCATCAACAATCAGCTGTTGAAAAAACACCATTAACTTCCGTATGTCAAAAGTTCTTCTTTTTAATTTCATTAGTTAAGTGTTAATAAAAAATATTTACATATTCATGTCGACAAGTTAATGAAAAGAGATTATTAGCAAATATTTGGTATTTAATAAATGATGTTAACTACGATGAGAAACTGGTAGAAATGCAAATAAAAGCAGAAATAAAGGGTTTTTCAACAGGGACGCTACAAGACAGGGACAGCAATCGACGCCATATTACTTGCCGCTCTTTTGACATTTCTCTTCAGTAAGGTTTGCCATTTCATGATGGAAAGATATACGAGCCAACAACGAGTCGAAATTATTAAAATTTACTACCGAAATTCGGAGTCAGTGGCCTCAACGTTAATAGCGCTACGTCCAATTTATGGTCGTAATAATCGTCCTAGCAGATCAACAATTGAGCGGCTAGTGGAAAAATTCGAATCCACAGGCACAGTACAAAATGTTCCCGTGCCAGTGAGACAAAGAAGTGCCCGTAGTATCGAGAATATTGCTGCCGCTGAGGCTTCAGTTGAAGAAAGCCAAATGTGTCTCTCACACGTCGTTCTCAAGCGTTGGGCATCTCTGTGACGTCGTTATGGCGAATTTTGCGAAAAGATCTTGGCCTACATCCTTACAAGATCAAAGTGACACAAGAACTGAAGCCGCTTGATCACCAGAAGCGTCGTATGTTAATGAATTGGGCTGAGCAACAACTTGAAAATGATTCGGATTTTCATCGAAAAATCATCTTCAGCGATGAGGCTCATTTCTGGCTGAATGGCTTCGTCAATAAACAAAATATGCGTTATTGGTCAGACAGCAATCCACACGTACTCCACGAGTCATCATTGCATACCGAAAAAATTACGGTTTGGTGCGGTTTATGGGCCGGCGGCGTCATTGGGCCGTACTTCTTCCGTGATGATCAAGACCGGCACGTTACTGTGAATGGGAATCGCTACCGTTCAATGATAACCGAATATTTTTGTCCCCAATTGGATGATATGGACTTGGAGGACATGTGGTTCCAACAGGACGGCGCCACAAGCCACACAGCGAATGTCACAATCAATTTATTGGAAACCAAGTTTGGAGAACGTGTTATCTCACGAAATGGTCCAGTCGATTGGCCGCCTCGGTCGTGCGATTTGACGCCGTTGGACTATTTCCTGTGGGGCTACGTCAAGTCTATGGTCTATGCTAACAAGCCAGCGACGATTGATGAACTTCGTACGAATATCGAACGTGAAATTGCAGCAGTATCGGCCGATTTATGCTTGAAATTCGTCGAAAATTGGGTTCAGCGTCTGGACTTCTGCAAGCGTGCCCGTGGTGGCCATGCAAAAGAGATCGATTTCCATACATAATGGCATCGAACGTGCTTTCACAGGAATAAAGAATTTCATTGATATCCAAAACCGTTTTTGTTTTATTTAAAAAAAACTTTTGTAGCGCTCTTATTGAAAAACCCTTTATAATAGAAATATAAAAAACATGTTCTATTTTACAAAACTAAATAAAATATTGTTATACAACAAAGGAAAGGAAAAAATGTTTCTCTCGACTAACTAATAGGGGTCGGTCATATATTATCCCTCTCCGATACTCGCTATCGATTTAGTAACACAAAAACCAACTTGTTTTTCATTGGCCAAAATTCTGTAACTTTTAAAAATATAAAAATAAAAAATCTTATTTTCGATCCTTATCATTTTAATGATTGAGTTTGAAATTATTCAGGCTCAAGATCAAATGTTTTTACTTTAAATAAAGCAAAGACATTGGCACATTTGTTTAAAAAAAAATTTATCTATATTCTGCATGACAGGTTATACAGCTATTTCGGGAAGAGTCACCAAGTTTATTTGATAAAAAGTTAAATTCATATATATTTGCTGAAAACAACCAAATGAGAATTCTTCCAATATAACAAACTAAAATATAGAACAACTTTGAAACAAATATGTTTGTATTTTAGTAATTCTTTTTCTAGTGGGTAGATATTTAGTTGAAGTGAAGTCTGTTTTAATTTCATTATAATTGATTGAGTACTTTTTAAGAAATTCTAAGTCAAAGTTGAACTTTTATTTTTTTTTTAACTTTTATCGTGAAATGTGGGCTTTTAATTTTTGTTTTTTATTTATTAAAAAATGTCTTATTTGGATTTTAATAACAAATACAAGCATTTTTTGTAATAATGGGATTTTTTTTTAATGTTTTCACCAGAGTTCAGAAAAAAACACACACTGAATAACAAACTCGTACATATATGTAAACAAACATAACTTAGACCAACACACACATATTTTTATTTTCATACCAATTATGTTTGTTTTTAAATTTTCTTCGGTGCCCAACACAACCATGACTGTGTTCGTTTTAATATTTCGTTATTTACACGAACATTTTTGTATCACATACTTTTTGTTTCAATCACACATAAAGCACACATTTTTGAGTGTTGCTTTATTTGAAGTTCATGTTCTGGTAAGTGTACTGAAAAAAAAACACAGAACATATACAATAAACAGGTTCGAGTTCAGTTATATTTTAAGTCGTGTTGTGGCTCGTGTAGTGAGAAAAAACACAACATGTACAATAAACAGGTTCGAGTTCAGTTATATTTTAAACACGACTTAAAATATAACTGAACTCGAACCTGTTTATTGTACATGTTGTGTTTTTTCTTACTACACGAGCCACAACACGACTTAAAATATAACTGAACTCGAACCTGTTTATTGTACATGTTCTGTGTTTTTTTTCATTACACGTACCAGAACATGAACTTCAAATAAAGCAACATTCAAAAATGGTGCTTTATGTGTGATTGAAACAAAAAGTATGTGATACAAAAATGTTCGTGTAAATAACGAAATATTAAAACGAACACAGTCATGGTTGTGTTCGGCACCGTAGAAAATTTAGAAACGCACATAATTGATATGAAAATAAAGATATGTGTTGGCTACTTTTGAACAGAACATTGTGTGTTTCGTGTGTGTATTTTCTGAACCTTGGTTTTCACCCAAGAAAATTTTTACATAAAAAAAAACAAAATCAACTAGAAATTTTGCTATTTCTACTGAAAAATTAAAAATTTTTTGCTGTCAAATTTGCAAATTTGCTTACACTCAGAGAATATTTCCACTTAAAAAAACGTTAGTAATATTATCTAATAGTCTTGCTATTACTGCAGAAAAATTTATCGTTTTTTGCTGTCAGTTTTGTTAATTTTTACAAAATAAATCTGCTGAACATTAGCGCAATGTCTCTGATTTTGATATGAAAATACGGGTTTTTATTTTTTGAATCTTTCTTATTTATTAAAATATTTCATACATATGTGGGTAATAAAAACCTTTCAAAAACAAGTAAGAAAATTATAGTCGGTCTAGACCAGTGAAGGCCGTGCCAAACATACTGGTGCTCGGCTTCTTATATGTATACAGCCGAACGAAAACAAAAATACTCACCAAAGAGTAAAAGTAAACAACAATTTCATTCAGTCTCAACCAAAACTGTTGAGAAAATTTCGAAGACTTGATAAACTATAAATTAAACATTTTCTATAAATAGCATACGTCGCCTCCATTTGACAACATTATAGCTGTCTTTTATGCATTTTTTTTTTTTAATTTTAAAAAATATCCAGTTACTGCAGGCTGGTAAGTTTTTTAGTTTTTGGTAACATACCACTTAATAACCTTTGAAATTTCTTATCTTTTTAAGTTTTGCTATTTTGTGTTTTTTTTTTTTTTTTTGTTTTTTAAAGAAATGAATTACTTATTATTACTTATTTGGTTTAATAAACTTCAAACTTATGGATAAAAGAGATTAAATGTTCTTCACATTTTGTTTTACCTATTTAGAATGTAAGATTTAAAATTGTAAAACAACAAAATATATTTAAAATTTTACCATATTCTTCGTGAACTCAACTATTTGCCCTTTTATACATTCATATAAACATTCATACAAAATCTACACAAAACCATTTAACATCGGCGTTGTGTTACGTCCATGGATTTCGATCAGTGTAGTACAACTAACACATGCTCATAAACACTATTACTAACTCAATTCTCTCGATGACCACCACTGGTCTAGACCGACTAAAAGTTGAGTGAGACCAAACCGGTTTACGAAATAGGGATATGATTATGGGAAAGTGATCGCTTCCATGTAGAGTGTTTTCTATTTTTCGTTCTGTATGTAGGGAAAGCGTGGGGGAACATTATTCATATCAGCATATTGTACACTTGTAATTAATTAATCCTGTACTGTAAGAATAATTTTTCTTGTTGTACAGGAAAGCACAATAAAGAAATAAATAAATTATAAGATAATCTACAAAAAAAAAACCGTCGTGAAAATCTTTGCGATTTTTTTTTTTTTTTTTTATTTAATTTTTATTTATTTTTTTTTTGGGAAAAGTTATATTATGGCTTAATATTTGTCTTTGCTGCTATTATTATACGCTTACTCATAAAAATATTTTCGTATTTTTAACAACTTCATTGAACAAATTTTCATATGAAATCTTTTTTTCAATCTTTTTTTTTTATATATTTTAAAATTCTTTATTTTATTACACTGTGCAACAAATTATGGGTCATCGAAAGTTTCCCGAATGGGACCAACGGGAAATGAGAGTAGGCTATCAGTAAAGAAAAACCTCCAAAGGGGTTTAAAAAGTTAGCTCGAATTGCTTTTTTATAGCGGTTTGAAGTTGGGCTATTTTGAGGCAAATTTTTAAATTTTTTTTATATTTGATCCAATAGAGTGAATCAATGCAAAAACTAAACAATTGGCATTGAACATTTTAGGCCACTTTTAACACATTTTTTGATACATTTTCTATGCTAAATTGGTGTATTTGGCTTTGCACTGCATAATACGTGAAAGTGATCACAGCGCGAAAACGCAATACCCATTGCCCGATTTCACAAAGATGGTTTGGTGTATTCCTATACAGGTTAGGTTTGAATTTTAAAAAGTAAAATTGGCAGACGTTACACAAAATTTAAAAAAAATTTCTGAAAAAAAAATTAAAACTAAAATTCAAAATTTTGACTCCATGCATCTGCCCCCTTTAACATATCGAGAAAAATTTTTTCGTTTTGACATAAAATTTAATAAGAGAATACGAAAACACAACCTTCTGTACAGGTAAAATGGTCTATTAACCCATTAATTTAAACCCTAAGGAAAAATATAGTCGAAAAAAGCCAACTTCAACAGGCTATAAAAACCAAATACGAGCTAACTTTTTAAAACCACTTGGGGGTTTTGATATGTGTATTGTCTACTTTAATTTCCCGTTGGTCCCATTCAGGAAACTTTTTCTTGTCGCACAGTGTTAGTTATTGCATTAAAAATAATGTAATTTCGATTTAGCCTTTGAAATTTCCACTAACTTTTCTTTAAAAGCAATTTACCTTGATAACTTAACACATTCCCAAATTTTATCCCAATAGCTTTATTATTTAAGAGTTAATAAAAATTTTTAACTTTGTTTCAATAACAAAAATTTAATAAATTTTGCACATGTTACTCGTACAATCTAATATAATCCAATTTAATCATATTACATACAAACCGGATGATATACATACGTGCATACGTCTAAAAAAGGATAACAAAGGTAGTAAAACTGTGTTATAGTTTTTCATTTCGTGTTCCTGTTACTGCTTCAAAGTTCAAAGGGTTAAATTTTTCACAAAATATCAAAAAAAAAAGGTGTAAACACCGTTCCTCCATTTCATCTTTAGTTTCAGACGTAAGTGCGTCATCTGGCTCATCTGTAACTACATTTTATTTTTTTTTTTTTGCCGAATGTAAATAAATGAACGTAAAGAAAGTAAGAAATAAAAATTTTTATAAATAAATTGGTATTAAATGATAATAATAAAAGTTTAAAAACCAACTCATTTTATTTTAAAATAAAATTACATCTCCTGGCAATAGGACAAATTAATAGTAAATAATGTAGCCTTATTTATTACAAAAATCTAACAGATTTTTAGAGAAGTGAGCAAACAATTAAAATTTAAAAAACGTCGACTTCCTTTTTTTTAATATCTTGGAAAATGCTGAAATCCTTTATTATTGTATACGATTGTCAATCCTCTTTCAGAATATGTACCCAAAATTTTGTGCTCAGTTTAAAATTATTTTAAAATTTTTGAGTTTGATAACTTTGTCGATATGATGGATTTTAAAATGAAAATTTTATTTTGTGTCAGCAAGGAGGGTGTACAACAGCCATGGCCAAACTTTTCGACTGACGGGCTATTATCTGATTATAAAATTACTCGGGGGCCACAATAATTTTTTTCTGAAAAACTGAAATTAATGCGATAAATGTAGTTGTTTACAATTATTGCTTAATTTTTCAATATCTAGATCAAAAATACTTGTTGAAATTCTTACTATTGCATACAAATGTTCTCAACTTATCCTAGATCGCGATGGACTTTTATTTTGGTTCATTATAGAGAACGTTTGTACGCAAATGTATGTTGAAACAAATATAACCAACATTTTTTTTTTTCCAGATTTCGAATATAAAAGAATTTTTCCTTATTTAGAGGACGATAAAGATTTGGTAAGTTGTCCGTTTGATGATTAAATATATCTTGCATGTACGCATCACATTGTAAGTCAATTATATCCAGCTGAATATCACTTGAAACACTATAGACGTTAGTAACAAATGGATTACGAATAATTGACAAATCATTTGCAATAATACGAAAATAATCAAATTTTCGATTAAATTCGTTTGCTAAAGCACGTACATTTTCAGCAAAAATCCTAACTTTTTCTTGAGAGACATCCTGACGTGTTTTAACTGTAGGAAAATTATTAAAAATTTTTTCCAATAAATTCTGTTCAAAAAGTCTTAATTTTATCTTGAAAGAATTTAAGCTTTGTACCGTAGTATGAGCATAAATATTTTTGCCTTGTAAAACTTTATTTAATTCATTAATTCATTAACTCAGGAAAGTCTTCTTTTACGTGTAATATTAAAAAGGTTATAACTACTTCTTTAAGATCACATATCCTTTGCAGAACTTTACTTAAGATTAACCATCGAACATGGTTGTGGTATAATACATCTGAGTATTCAGCGTCAAGCTCTTCAAACAAAGATATAAATTGTCTGTATCTTAAACCTTTTTATCGAAGAAAGTTTACCAGTTTAATTATAATCTTTAGTAACATGTTCTATTTTCAATATATTTTTACACAATGCGTGTTGATGTAATACAGTGAATCGCAATAAGCTGTTTATTTTTTTTAATTATTGACCAAAAGGGGATGCCCTCTACAGATGCAGTGCATTGTATTGATCACAGGCAAATAGCTTATGGGAAGGAGGAAAAAGGGAGTAGTGTTTGTGGATATTTGACTTAAATTTTATTAGATTATAACTGTCAGGATAGAACTGTGAGAGGAGTTTAATCCACATACGGCTAGTTCGACAGATAAACGAATTTTCTCTGTAATGCGTTGCGCAGTCAACTGGACAATAAACTACAAACGGATGTGATCCACAAGAGAAGCGGGTAGAGCGAACTGAAACTCGGGCACATGGATTAAGTTCGTTAATCAAGAACATTTCCCATGGTAGTATCTATAGAACAGTGCTACACAACCCACATTCCGACGATGTTCCAATGAGTTAATAGGGTAGGATACTTTATTGGCATTTATGAGCGCCAACGCCCTCCTTTACACACGGTCCAGTAGCTCCAAAATACATTCAATCATATGAACCTTGTCTTGAATTCTTTTCTGCAGGCCTAAATATGAACCCGTTAAGTTTAGGGATTTATCGGTAGTCACATTAACAAGATTTTCCCATTTGATAATATATTTCAAAAGACATTTTTCAATTTTCGTTCCGGTACTTCTGTTTTTCATTGAAGCCATGGATAACAGTTCCAGGGTAATTTTAAATTCCTCATTAATTAACCGAACAAAACTCAGTAGTTCTGCAGTATCTTTGTGCTCAATTCTTCGCGTAACAGTTTGTCTGAACAGGGACTTACTGTCAAATTTTGAACTTAGTTCTGGACACAGAAATTAAGAAACACCTGCCATACAATATTTTGAGAAAATATTTTGCTGGCTCTTCAATATATTACAGAGATTCTTAGCATGGGCTTTTCGCCCTTCATCACTCTGATTTGGAGAATAGTTTCGAAATGTCTTTATAAATTGTACTCTTTTACAACTGGAACCGTTGTTCGACAAATTAGGCATATTGGTTTATTTTTAAACACCGTGGAAAATTATTTCCATTTCCAATCTTCATTGAATGCACGACACTCATATCGACTTATCGTTTTCGTCCACCCATTGTTTAAATTTTTTAAAAATGAAATAAAGTTTTGTTTATTTTACTCCTTTCTTCGCACTATGCACATACATATTTCTCTTTTTAATTTTATTTCGTGGGACTTATAAATATGGAATTAAAACCACAATTTATTTATTTTATTTAAAATATTTATTTAATATTTTATATTTTATTCAAAAACAGAAACTTCTTTATTTGAAGACGGTTTATTTAAGACTCGCCAACTTAACGACTAAATTCAATTAGGAGTTCTTAAAATTAAAATTGATTGAAAAGACTGAAAGCTTTAGGTGAATAAGAAAGGAAATAGTAGAGTTAAAGTAAAGTAAAAGATTAAGAATAGAGATAGGAATAGAAACATAAGTTAAGTTAATTAAATTAACGTAACTACCCCTCCGTTAAATTAAGGACACTCCCGAGTCCTTTAAAAAATTCAAAATATTATATTTACAACTATATTATATAAAAACTACTTATGTATGTATAACTATAAAGTTATTATTATTTTTTTTTATTTAAATATTTTTCTTTTTTAAATATTGATTACTTTTTTTTTAAATTCATTGTTGAGTCGAGATAATTGATAAATTATATTAAGACTAATTTTAAACTTAGTAGATAAATATATATTAATAATTAATTTATTTGTTTCTAAATATTTATATAATTTTTCATTTAATACATTTACAATTTTGTATAGCAAAGAATTTTCCATTTAAAGAGCATGGATTCTTTCTTCTGTTTTCCCTTTTCAATTTAAAATATTCAATTCTAATCAGATCAGAATGTAAAATTACTAATATTTAGATTTTTATTTCGACCTTTTGTTAAATATATTTTGTAAATAAATAATCGAGCTCGAGGTCTTGGTTTTTATTAAAATATTTAATATTTATTTATTTCCAATATTTCGGTTCTCCTTGAAAACCATCATCATCAGTGTATAAGTACATATAAGTGTATAATTACAAGAGAAATAATAATGATCACAAACAAAAATATATAAAAGTACAATAAAAATAATAACAAAACACAACCTAACAACAAAACAATATTTCTTACATTTCATGTTTATCACAAAAAACTAGTGTTCTGCTTTCTTCATCGTCTGATTAAATACTAAATTATTGCACTATTTTCTCTTGTTCACTAGGTGGCGATATGTCTGAGCACAGTTTTCGGTATATCTCCTGTAATTTATTTGTTGTTGTTTCTTTATGTTTATTATATTCAACATCTCCAGCATGTATCGTTTTTTGTAATTGTTTTCACTATGCAGCACTTGTACATTCTCCAAGTTAGGAGAGTGTTTTTTGTCTGCACAGTGGGTTGCCAACGCTGTTTTTTGTACAAAATGTGGGGATCTTGTTTTTTGATCCGACTTATGGGCAGCTAATCTCGTTTTTAATTTATTCATCGTAGTGCCTACGTATACTTTATTGCACATTTCCATATCATTTCCGCTACATGGTATTTTATAAATAACATTCGACTTGTCCAATTTATGTACTCTATCTTTGGTTTTACTATATAATTTTGCCATATTGTTGTCAGTTTTGTGGGCAATCTTATAATTATATTTATTATATAAGCCCGACTTCTCAAATCTTTCTGATAACTCTGGGATATATGTTATAGATTTGTATATTTTTATATCTTGCGGTTTGTTAGCATTGTTATTACTATATTTTCCGTAGTCCTTAATTAATTTATTTATCAGTTTTGCTGGAAAGTTATTCTCCGATAGAATATCTTTTATCTTTTTTATATTTATGTAGTGAAATTCAACGTCGCTTAAATTTAAAACTCTTTTTATCAAATTGTTAGCCGTGTTAATAATAATTTTCTTTGGGTGTTTAGAGTAAAAATTAATTGTTCTACCCGAGGCAGTGGGTTTCTGGTACCAGTCAACGTTTAGAGTGTTGTTATTTCTTATAACTACTGTGTCCAAATATGGAAGTTTGGTATTGCACTCATTTTCCATTGTGAACTTAATGTTAGGGTGAAAATTATTCAGATTCGTCATTACTTCTTCTATTGCACATTCTTCGATTACACAAAATAGGTCGTCCACATATTTCGTTATCAATTTAGGTTTTTTAGTCAAGTTTCCAATACAGGTGTCCAAAAGTTTTTCCATGACAATGTCTGCCACTATCGGCGACGCCGGCGAGCCCATGGGAAGGCCTTTCTTCTGCATATACAGCAAAAATTACTTTAACTTCTAATTTACATTTGTACCATATTGTCTTGTATTTAAAAGTCCGTCATATTTAGTTTGTCTTTTTATATTGGTACTGTGTATATTTTGAAGTTTACTCATTCTGAATTTAGGTTGTTCCTTATGGCGTAAAGCCTTGTAATTTTTTATGTAACCTTCATTTCGTTGGTCAGTGTAAAGTTCCCTATTTTCGTTCCTTTTATTTATATAAATTTGTTTATTGTTAACCATAATGTTATATATTCTCATTTTGTCGCAATAGCCAAATTCGACATTAATAAGTTTTTCCTTTATAGCAGAGTGAATAATATTATTATAAAATTCAATGGATTTACTGATTTTGTATTTTATACTAAGGGACCCTTGATCAATTGTTAACGTTCCAATTTTTTCACATAGAGTATTATGTAACCTCTCAATATCCCCATTACCAGTATGACTATTAGGCTTAACCAAATGAAGTTCGATGTTTTCAGTTCGCAAGTATTCCTTGATGTTAATGCTTTTAAATTCATTATCAGTAATAAGCTTGTCAAAATGTCCTTGTTGTGACTTATAAAGTCGAAGTTTCTCTATTATGGTTTGATTAGTACGATCTTCTAAATAATAAGCAGTTGCAAATTTTTAAAATTTGTCAATGAATGTCAAAAAGTTTGATTTAGAATTAATATATATATCCATATGAACAATTTGCTTAATGTCTGTTGGAGTTTCCGTCACATTAAATTTTTCCTTGATGGGATTACGGTCAAATTTAGCTCTATTGCAGACATCACAATTATTGATGTATTTTTGAACCAAAAGCTTCAAATTTGGAAAGTAGATGTGTTTTTTCAGACCTTCATAATTTTCATTTATTCCAGTATGTCCTGTTTCATTCCTATGATAGTGCTGGATTTGATTATAAGTTTCATCTTCAGATGACATGTCCCTGGCTTGATAAGAACATCTGACAAATTTTACGCTGTTATCCCCCTCAAATAGTTCAATAATTTTTTTCTGCAAAATATTGTACTTATGGTCATCTAACTCAGTAAAAATGCCTATTTTGCCCTTTTCTATATTTCGCCTAAGTATGTTTTCTAAATCATTATTTAAATCATCTGAGTTCATATAGACTTTTTTGTTGTTACCATGTTTAATATCAAATTCTCTAGTCTTCGTATCGGTTAAAATTATTTGTGTTTTAGACCTGTTAACAACAGTTTCCAAAATACCAATATGGTTATGTAAATCCTCCTCTTGAGAGCGAATTGTAGCTAGGTCATTATCATTGTTGTTGTATAGTGAATCATTGGAAGAATTTAATAAATTAATTTCACCAGAATCATAATTGATCCTACTTAAGAAATCAGCTATCTGATTATCCTTCCCTTTTATATAATTTACTGTTAAATTGAAAACGCTAACCTTTATAATCCACCTATAAAGCCTAGGATTCAACTCTCTACTCTGAGACTTAACGAGTAACCATTTTAATGGTTGATGGTCAGAAAGAATTTCGAATTTTACACCATATAAATAAGGACGAAAATAGTTCGTAGGCCAAACAATTGCCAAAAGATCCTTTTCGGTGGCCGAATAGTTTTTCTCATGTTCGTTTAATATGCTGCTTTCAAAACAAATGGGATGGCCATCTTGTCGTAGCACTGCACCAAGTGAATTTAGGCTAGCATCAGTTACTAATTGAAATTGTCTTTTAAAGTCCGGATACTTAAGTACCGGAGCCTCTGTTATAATGTTTTTCAACTTTTGAAAAGCATTAATAAAATTGGGATCATTGGTATTTAATCTAACATCCTTTCTTAAGAATTTTATCATCGGAAATGCTACCTTGGAATAATCCCTTATAAACTTACGATAATATCCTGTGACACTAAGAAAGGACTTTATTTCCTTAACCGTTGTTGGTAATTTATGTTTTAAAATTGTCTCGATTTTAGCTGGGTTTGGCTTGACTCCTTCAGGTGTCAAAATATGGCCTAAATATAAGGTTTCCCTTGCAAAAAATTTGCATTTATTAATCTGAATTTTCAGATTTGCTTCCCTCAATTCATGGAAGACTTTAATTATGTTTTCAATATGTTCCTGAAAACTAGTCGAAAATATTAATATATCGTCCAAATAGACAACACATATTTTATTAATAAAATCCCAAAGGACATAATTTATAAGCCTCTGAAATGTAGCTGGAGCGTTTTTCAAACCGAATGGCATCCGTACATATTCATAGTGCCTATAAAGAGTTTAAAATGCGGTTTTCGACCGGTCCCCTTCATTAACAAGGATTTGGTGAAAACCTTTTTCCAAATCAATCGTTGAGAAATATTGGGCACGACCTAGTTTATCCAATATGGTATCTATGTTGGGTATTGGAAATTTCTCATCTACAGTTATATCATTTAATTTCCGATAGTCTATAACTATACGCCATTTCCTTTCGCCAGAGCTATCAACTTTTTTCGGTACTATCCACAAAGGACTATTGTATGGTGAATTACTTTCGGTTATAATACCCTGCCGTAGCATATCATCAATTTGATCGCATATCTCTTGCTCATGAATATGAGGATATCGATACATTTTGGTATAAATTGGTCTATCCGTTATAGTTCTTATGTCATGTTCGATAACATTAGTATTGTCCAAAATTTGCCCTTCAGTAAAAATCAAATCTTTATATGATTCTAATATATTATCTAAAGCAATTTGTTCCTCATTATTTAAATCATTATACAAATTATCCAAAACCTTTTCATTAACGTTTAATGATTCTAATGGATTAATTTCGTTTTCATAATAGGGAAAAACTTTAAAAAAATCTATGGAGTTTCCATTAATTGTTAACGTCTCGTTTTCCATGTCAATTATTGCTCCTAATGGCCTCAAAATATTTTGTCCTAAAATTCCCATTGAATATGGTCAATTTCCATGACATTGTTGCATTTTCAGAAAACTCTTGTGGTAAATTTGTAATAATTTCCTGATCTATTGTTGTCCTGCCATTAAGGGACGTAAATGAGATTTTATCCTTCAGTAAAAATCTTTTATATTGGGGTAATTTGTCCCGATCCAATATTGAAGTTGTACTACCTGTATCGATTAAGGCCTTAAATTTATCCTTACCGATAGTAAGTTCCACTATTGGAAGAGTCCTGATGAGGCTATTGTATGAAAATATACTTCCTCTTCACTATTATAACCTCCCCGAGCTTCCTGTAAATGATCTACTTCCAAACTGTTGGTATTTGGTCTAAAATTTGAGTTACTATTTCCTGATTGATTCATTCTGCGATCATTTTGTGGATTTCTACTTTCATATCTGTTATTGAAACTACTTGTACTTGGCATATTTGAAGAGTTATTATTAAAATTTTGATAAGTTCTGTTCTGATTAGAATTATTATAATAATTTTTATTTCTAAAATTACTATTTCTACATTTCTATTACTATTTTTACATTTCTATTTTCATTACGATTATCTCTTTTATTGTGATTAACACTAAAATTTTCATTGACTCTCTTTCTTTCAACTTCATTCCTAATCAAACCTTCCTTATCCAAAAAATTATAAGCGTCTCTTAATCTAGATAAATTTCTATTAATTACAACTGATCTATATTATTCAAAAAAGTTTTTTCTGCATATATAGGGCTAAATTCAACAGGTTTTTCCGCATCGTACTCATATTTTTCATTAATCTTACATAAAATAATTCTTAATTTTTTATAATAATTTTCAATACCGTGATTTGTAGCTGCGAACGCCTCCTGATAGAGTTGATGATATGATTCAGTAACGCCAAAGTTGTTAATCAGCGCTTCTTTTGTTTCCACCCAATTTGGATTTGGCCCCAAAGTTCTTATAACGTGGAGAGCTTCTCCCTGTATTTTATTTAATATAATACGTTGATAAATATATTGTTTAGCATCTGGTTGTGATTCGACAAAAGAAAATAAAGTTTCTACTTCTCGTAGAAAAGATGTTAGAGCATAAGAATCGTCTCCTCTGTACTCATGTACTCTTTGAGCATCTTTTAAGACCTCATTCATCGATAGAGTTAATGTAGCGAACATGATGATTATTTTTAATTTTAGTTGTATTGAGTAAAAAGTTCGATTTTAGTTATCACTCAATTTGCGACTCTTTTAATTTACAATTTTTTTTTTTAGTTATTTACGTTTTTGTTATGATATTTTTCTATATATTTTGTTGTTGTTTTTATTTATTTATTTTTTTCTTTAATTTAAAAGCTCCATTTACGCTCTTTTGTTAATATGCTCCAACTTAGCAATACCTTAGTTGTTTTTATTTTATTTAAATTGCTTTTATTTTAAAACTCTCATTACTTATGATGTATCTCTTCTTATTTAGTTAGTTCACTGTCTCAGTTTTTTTTTCCATTCTTTTGTTTGTTACAATTTAAAATTTGAATTTCGTGTTGTTAACGGACATTTGTCTATAGTTTGCAGTTTTGCATTTTTGTTGTTGTGATGTTTATTATTTATATTTTTTTTGTTTTCTGTATTTTGCTTTGTACGTTACAAAATAATATTTAAATATTATGTTGTTAACGGTTATTTCATTATAAATCATTGTTCTTAGTAAAGCTTCTTATTGTTTTTTTTTTCTTGAATTCTGATTTTATTATGTTTGGACAATTTTTATAAAAATTAACTTTTGATTTTTTTATTAAACTGTACTTTTCTTTTAGCAAATTTAATATGGTTTAAGTATGATTTCTTTGTACATTGAAACTTATTTACAACAATAGTTCATAATATTTATCATTTATTATTTTTTTGTATGTATTTAAAAAAAAACAGTTTATTTTATTTCACAATAGATTAGTTATTAAATGATTTTTATTTTTTTTTAACACTTTTTTATTTAAAAAAAATTTTTTAATTTGTTCTTGTAGATTCGGGTTTTTTTTTTCTTTTTTGACTGCGCCACTTATAAATATGGAATTAAAACCACAATTTATTTATTTTATTTAAAATATTTATTTAATATTTTATATTTTATTCAAAAATAGAAACTTCTTTATTTGAAGACGGTTTATTTAAGACTCGCCAACTTAACGACTAAATTACAATTAGGAGTTCTTAAAATTAAATTTGATTGAAAAGAGTGAAAGCCTTAGGTGAATAAGAAAGGAAAGAGTAGAATTAAAGTAAAGTAAAAGATTAAGAATAGAGATAGGAATAGAAACATAAGTTAAGTTAATTAAATAAACGTAACTTGGGCGAAGAAAAGTGGATAGTGATTTTTTAGTTATTTTCTTTTAGTTCCTCATTTGTATACTCTTTTTGTACTCTCTTTGTCTATTTCCATTCCAACTTCCAAGTTCCGAAATTTGAATTACGGTTAGTTCAAAAAATTTTTTTTCTTTTAGTTCCAAGTTTTTATTTTCGTTTTGTTCCCCAAGTTTCAGTTTGAAGTTCAATATTGATGCAATTCAAAAAACACCTCTAAATGATTCTGCTAGGGAGTTTTAATGTTTTTTCTATAAATTGTATTCGAAGTTTTGGAAAAAAATTTATTTTTTTCTGTTTTGTAAAATAAAAAAAAAACATATTTAGAATTTTTATTAACTAAACGGCTCATATAAACTATGTTTTTTTATTTTACACAACGGGCCATACAAAATATGTTGGCGGACCGTAGTTTAGCCATGGCTGGTATACAATATTGTAAAAAAAAGAGATTATCAGGAACAGACATTCTTGAAAAACGCAAAAAGAGGCAGAAAAGTCCCTAGCAATAAAATTCCTGATGCATCAGTACAATTGGTAAAAGAACACATTAGATCATTTACTAAGTAGTCAAGTCATTGTTTAAGAAACTATGCCCTCAATTGAAAGTATTTATCCAGCAGTCTAAATGTACCAAAAATATATGCACTTTACAGGGAATTTTGCACACATGTTTTAACATCAGTTTTCACAAACCCCAAACAAACACATGTGTTACTTGCAACAAGTTCCAAATTATAATTTAGCATAGTGAAACAGACGCTATTAAAAATGCGGCCAAGTAAGAAAAAGTATTGCAGAAGCAGCAAAACTGGATAAAGATGGGATTAAAGAGTTTGTAAAATATTATAGTACTAACACCCATGTGGAAATTTGTTTCGACTTGTAAAAATTTGTTGCCGACTCCTGTACTGAAATGCATTCAAGTTTACTATGCCCCTCGACTTTTGACATATGCACAACTTTTGTGTCCACAATTTATCAACGGGAGACGCCAATATGTATATGTGGAATGAAAAGCCAAGCTTCATGTGGCTGCCAAGAGATTAGTTCTTGCCTGGTGAAATTTATTAACTCTTTAGCTCAGAATGTGACTCACTAGATTGTTCAGTTTTGGTTGTATGTTATTCGAAATACTCATATTCAAGAAGTAAATCACAAATTTTTACTCTCTGGGCACTTGTTCATGGAGCGGAACCAAAATTTTTGTCAAATTTATGTACGTCAAGATTGAGAGAAGTTTGTGGCAAATTCGATAAAAAAATTTACTGTAAGATCAATGCAAAAAGAGGACTTTATAATTATAGAGCCTATCTAAAAATTTTTCAGAGAAGGATGACCCTTGGAACCTCTCATACAAAGATGATCTTATGCATGAGCAAGAAAACTTCTCCGAAGTAAACATGAAAGCTCGAAATTTGGCCGAGCCGTGCAGTTACTCCCACAACTTCCTCCAAAAAACAGCGTCAAACCAATAAAGTTCGAGAAATTCAAGAACCTCCAGGATCTTCTTTGCTATATACCATCAATTTACCATGAACGGTTCAAAGGACTTCCTAACGATAGAATGGAAGAAATTCCGTAAATAATCCCGAGCCGATGATGTCATGAAATCTGATTATGACGACTGAAAAATGTACCAAATAACCATAAAAGCTTTTCTTAATAAAATTTTATTTCAAAAATGTAGTCTAGGTGGTTTTCTCATGAGGTATTTCTAACATTTTTTACAAATTAAAAAAAAAAACGTTAAAGCACAAGAGGTATAAATGCGACTTTCCTTATTTCAAAGGTAGTTTTTGAGAATTTGTTTATGTAAAAGACGGTATTTTTTTTACCTTGTTAGATTAAAATTTATCTCAGGATCTCTATTAATTTAAAAGTAATATTCCAGATAGCATTTAACATTTTTTATTGCAATTTAACTTTAACCTCTTTTTTCTCATTATCAAACATAACTCACTTGAACCCCCTTGTGTTTTAAGTCTCTCATATGAAACATATGAAGCATAAAATGTAGAAAAGTTACAAAATTACTTTATTTTAACATTTATGTATTAAAACAAAAGAAAACTACACTTTTAACTTTTAACCGAAAGGAATGTGCATGAATTAAATTCTAGCAAACACGATAACACAATGATAACCCTAATCGAATATTCAAAAATTTTTTTCATCTTTGGACCGATCCTGACCATGTTTGGTAAAGTCTCTTGTATTTTGCAAAAATATATACAAATAAAATTTGAGAAGAATCAGTGCAATACTTTTGTTTTTTGATAGATTTAAGTGAAGATCGGAAGCAGCTCTATATGGGGCCTACGACTAAGAATTGTCACATAGGGATCATTTTTGGACTACTCATTAATGGATGTAATAAACGCATACAAGCCCAATTTGACTAAGATCTATATGACAATTTGGATCCTATGGCAATTTATGTCGATTTCATAGGGGTCATTTGTATGGGGGCTAGGTCTGAACAAGTACCGATTCTCACCAATTTCAATATCGTTCATCCTATGACCGATAAAAGCTTATATACCAAATTTCATCAAAATATATTCATCTTTGCGACCTGCAGTTTGATTACAAGGTTTACATGGACACACAGACGGACGGACGGACGGACGGACATCGTTAAATCGAATCAGATAGTGATTCTGATTCGATCGGTATAATAAAAGATGGGTTTAGGTCAAATATTTTTGGTAGTCACAAACAGCAGCACAAAGTCATTATACCCAAACCACATAGTGGTATAGGGTATAAAAAGGGATTGCCTGTTGTAATTTTTCGCTTTTTCAGACTTAAAGCTTGCTTTTTTCTCTCTGATTGTGATTAAAATAAAGAGTGAGATGGAGAAATTCTAAACACACGTTTTTCCTCTTAACTTTTTTTCGATAGCATCTTTTTTTTTTATCTATACGCGCAGGGGGGTAAATTTCTATTTCACAATACAATCACAAAAACAGCGTAACATGTGAGGCGTAAGACAAAATCGGTGTGACTTATGATTGTATTGGTGAAAAAATTATGATATGTACTAACCTGTTTGAAAATGAAAAATGAAGAACGAAAAATTTAAAACGTAATAGGAAAAATTAAAAACTAAAAATGAAAAATGAAAAATAAAAAATATTAAATGAAAAATAAAAAATAAAAAATGAAGAATGAAAAACGAAAAATTAAAAATGAAAAAATGAAAAAAAAAATGAAAAATAAAAAATTAAAAATGAAAACGAAAAACGAGAAATGATAAATTAAAAATTAACCAGTTGAAATAATAAATAATAATAAATATTTTTATATCAGCAGAGCCCCTGCAGTTGATTGCTAATAGGAAAAATTAAAAACTAAAAATGAAAAATAAAAAATATTAAATGAAAAACAAAAAATGAAAAATAAAAAATAAAAAATGAAGAATGAAAAACGAAAAATTAAAAATGAAAAACTGAAAAAAAAATTAAAAATAAAAATAAAAAATTAAAAATGAAAAACGAAAAACGAGAAATGATAAATTAAAAATTAACCAGTTGAAATAATAAATAATAATAAATATTTTTATATCAGCAGAGCCCCTGCAGTTGATTGCTATAAGTGATACATAGATGATGGTTTTGGTTTGATTTTAAAAAAGTGCCATAAAAAAATCTTTAATTACTAGATGTTTACACATCTCCCCTGTGATCTGACTCACATGATTTTTTTTTTTTTTTGATCAAGTTATCTTTGAAAAATATGTTAGTTATTAGCTTATTGTCAACCGTATTTTTGATATTTTTGGGTAACTTTTGTAGGAGCAAGATGAATTTTGTGAATTTTGTGTTTTTAATACATTTTTAGTAAAAAGTTGGTCTAAGAATCAAAGGTCAGCCATAAAACTTTTTCCATTATTATTAGAAACTATCAGGAGTACTTAGACCTTGATAGGAAACATGGTTCGTTAAGAAAGCTCCACATGATGTTTTTAAGGCCAAGAAAATAGAAAGCATATTGAATATAGCTCCCATAAGCAGCTCGATTAGCGCGGACTATTTGGTGCGCAAAGTTAAAGCCAATGGATGTTTGAAAACAAACAAAGTCCCAAAAGTTCCAGACGGAAATACTACAAAAAATGTAGAGGCCAAAAACAATGGACGACGAAGCATATACTGGCAGATTTTTCGCAGCTTCCGGGTCAAAATTTTTATGTTGCTAATGGTCGAGGAAATGTCGAAGATAAGTTAAGGATCCAAACTGGTATATTGCTGGTATAACCGATCAGCTCAGAATCACTTTCTGAGTCGTTTTAGCGATGTCCGTCCGCCCGTCTGTGTGTCGATGTAAAGCTTGTAATCAAACTACAGGTCGCAAATATGAATATATTTTGATTAAATTTGGTATATAAGCCTTTGTCGGCCATAGGATGAACGCTATTGAAATTGGTGAAATTCGGTCCATGCTCAGACCTATTCCCCATACAAATGACCCCTATGAAATCGACATAAATTGCCATAAGATCCAAATTATCGTATAGATCTTATTCAAATTGGGTTTGTATGTGTTCATTGTATGCATTAATCAGTAGTCCAAAAATAATTCCTATAGGCCAATTCTTAGTCATAGGCCTCATATAAAGCTGCTTCTCGATCTTCAATTAAATCTATCAAAAACCAAAAATATTGCACAGATTTTTCCCAAATTTGGTTTGTGTTTAGTTTTTCAAAATATAGTCAGGGTCGGTCCATTTTTCGACCTAGTCCCCATATAAAGATAGCACCCGATATGAACTTTTTCATATCTGCAGCCAAAAAAAATTAATAACAGTGGCACTCAAATTTGGTTTATGCTTATTTTCTATATCAAATTAGTTGGACCGAAGAGATTGGGTCTCTAAACCATGGTATAGGGTACCGTATAGTCGGTCTAGACCAACTATAATTTTCTTACTTATTTATTATTAAACTCTTTCTTTTAACTCATACTCTCTGTCTGTCTGTCGTGGGTGGACCCCATTCCCCCTCATCCAATTGCTCTGAAACTTGGCCCAGAGTATTGTTGTGACTAAAGATTATTTTTGGGGTAGTCATGCGTAGTCACGGAGTGATCTTAATGTCATTTCCCCTTGCTGTGAAAAAATATTAAGTCTGACATAGTCACGCTCACTCACGCATAGTCACGCACAGTCACGGATTGATCTAAACGTCATTTTCCTTGATCCGATCGATCTGAAACTTGGTCCATACACTTGCTGTAGAAAAAAGATTAACTTTGACTTAGTCACGCACAGTCACTCATGGTCACGCGCAGTCACGTAGTGATCTAAAACCCATTTCCCCTTATCCGATCGATCTGAATTTAGGTCGATAGACTTGCTGTGAAAAAAGATTAACTTTGACATAGCCACGCACAGTCACGAATAGTCACGCGCAGTCCCGTAGTGATCTAAAACCCATTTCCCCTTGTCCTTAGACTTGTTGTGGCCAAAGATTAATTTTTTAAGATAGTCACATACACTCACCCACAGTCACGGAGATATTCAAAACTCATATCCGTAAGGAAAGAAAGAGTTTTAATAAAAACTTTGTTTTTATGGGTTAGATTATTCACTTTTCAAACAGTTTGAAGAAAATTTGTGAAAATATCATGTTCTTAACAAAAATTAACAAAAAACAAAAAAGTGCATTTCATGAAACCAGAAAAAAACTTGTACATTTCACAAATTCTTAAAAAAATAAAGATTTTGCGTCATTATTTTTAAAAACTAGTATTTTGTATTATGGCCCTTAGCAATTATAATGGCGTGTAACCTTTTTGGCATTGATAAAGACAATTTTTGTGTGATGTCAGGTGTAATTGATGCCCATATGTTTTGGAGTGCAGTTTAAATCTATTTTGTATTTTTAACGGTATTTGATCTTAGTTTTTTTTTTTCATGTGGACACACAAATGATCAATTGGATTTACATCGGGACATTCGGACATACAGTTTAACAGCAGCCATTATCTAATCCGAAACGAAGAATGCTTTAGATCATTGAACGTAGCTAAAATTATCGGCAATTTCGCAAATTTTTCTTTAAAATGTTTAAATAATCAAATTTATTCATCGTGCCCTCCACAAACTGAAAATTTCTAACACTATTAGCTCTTATTGCACCCCCCCAACCATAACACTGCCGCTGCTATGTTTGAACGTTTTATAAACATTTTTTGGGTACAATGCTATAACCTTTTTTTTTTCGCACAAAACGTCGTCCATCGTATCCAAATATATTGAATTTTGACTCATCTGTAAATATCGCGGAGTACCAAAACTCTAGTGGCTGCGAGAAATACTCTTTTGCATACTCCAATCGCTTCTTAATATTTTTTGCTTACAACAGAGGCTTGTTTCGAAGTTTATACCCTCTTATGTCTTCCGAAAGTAAAATATTTCTTACAGTTTGTGGGTATAGCTGAATAATTCAATGTTCGTGCAAATTTTGCGCTATTTCGACTGCCGATATTTGGCAATTTTCACTAATGTTTCGAACTATTTGCCTTTTCGTTTGTAAATATGAAATTTTTTTTGGCTTTCCTATTCCACTTGGTCTAATTAAGAACCCATTTTTCTGATACATATCAACAATAATGCATTTGACGGTAGAGTACGGCTTTTTTACAATTTCATAAATTGTCCTCAAAAAAAAAAATTTTACATTTAAATGAAGTTTACTTTTGAATCCATGTCTTTATTTTTGTTCGCGTAAACTGACTTGTGCACATTAGAAATATAAATAGCAATCTGCGAGTGGCATAGACAATTGAAAACAAAATTGGTTTTGATAACGGTACCTTTCCATACTGCGTAACATGAAAATTGTAAAAATTTTTTTTTTGGTTTCATGAAATGTACTTTTTCGGTTCTTGTTAATTTTTGTCAAGAACATGATATTTTCAGCTATTGTCTTCAAACTTTTTGTAAAGGGGATAAAATACAGAATATAGTTTCAAAGATAATGCAACATAAACATATGTATGTGTACTGTACCAGTTTTCAATTGGTTTACTGTAAGTAGTGATTAGAACTACAAAAGCTCTCTTTTTTCGAAAGACAAGTAAAGACAAGTAAAACAAGTAAGAAAATTATAGTCGGTCTAGACCGACTATACGATACCCTATACCATGCGTTTAGAGACCCTATCTCTTAGGCCAAACTAACTGGACATAGAAAGTAAGATAAACCAAATTTGAGTGGGATTTTTATTAATTTTTTTGGCTGCAGATATGAAAAAGTTCATATCGGATGCTATATCTATATGGGGACTAGGCGCAAAAATGGACCGATCCTGACCATGTTTGGTAAAGTCTCTTGTATTTCGCAAAAATATATACAAACAAAATTTGAGAAGAATCAGTGCAATATTTTTGTTTTTTGATAGATTTAAGTGAAGATCGGGAAGCAGCTCTATATGGGGCCTATGACTAAGAGTTGTCCAATAGGGATCATTTTTGGATTACTGATTAATGGATGTAATATATACATACAAACCCAATTTGACTAAGATTTCTATGATAATTTGGATCTTATGGCAATATATGTTGATTTCATTGGGGTCATTTGTATGTGGACTAGGTTTGAACATGGACCGAATTTCACCAATTTCAATAGCGTTCATCCTATGGCCGACAAAAGCTTATACACTGCATTTAATCGAAATATATTCATATTTGCGACCTGTAGTTTGATTACAAGGTTTACATGGACACGCAGATGGACGGACGGATGGATGGACATCGCTAAATCGACTCAGAAAGTGATTCAGAGTCGATAGCTATAACAAAAGATGGGTCTAGGTCAAATATTTTTGGTAGTTACAAGCAGGAGCACAAAGTCGTAATACCCAAACCACATAGAAACTCTAGGTTCATCGGTTTCTTATTATTACATTTTATGTTGATTTTTTCAATCTTACTCTTTATCTCATTTCGTTATAAGATTTTTTTATAAAACTTAAAATTTTATGAAAAATTACGCTTTTTTATTTAGTTTTTAGCGAGTTTTCAGAAAATACACACATGAAACACACAATGTTCTGTTCAAAAGCAGCCAACACATATCTTTATTTTCATATCAATTATGTGCGTTTCTAAATTTTCTACGGTGCCCAACACAACCATGACTGTGTTCGTTTTAATATTTCGTTATTTACACGAACATTTTTGTATCACATACTTTTTGTTTCAATCACAGATAAAGCACACATTTTTGAGTGTTGCTTTATTTGAAGTTCATGTTCTGGTACGTGTAGTGAAAAAAAACACAGAACATGTACAATAAACAGGTTCGAGTTCAGTTATATTTTAAGTCGTGTTGTGGCTCGTGTAGTAAGAAAAAACACAACATGTACAATAAACAGGTTCGAGTTCAGTTATATTTTAAGTCGTGTTTAAAAAGTATGTGATACAAAAATGTTCGTGTAAATAACGAAATATTAAAACGAACACAGTCATGGTTGTGTTGGGCACCGTAGAAAATTTAAAAACAAACATAATTGGTATGAAAATAAAAATATGTGTGTGTTGGTCTAAGTTATGTTTGTTTACATATATGTACGAGTTTTTTATTCAGTGTGTGTTTTTTTCTGAACTCTGGTTTTTAGCCCTTTAGCTCTTTTATTATAACGATCGACTCAGACACTCGACACTTTCTGTCTAAATGTAAATCTTTTAATCAAACTACAGGTCGCAAATCTAAATATATAGAAGAGTTGCGTGATTGATCATCATCGTCCAGCCCAAACCCTTCGATCCAGAAACTTAGAATTTGGACTGTAGGTTCCCCTCTCGGCGCAAAGATCCACTAAGAGGGATATTTAAAAAATTGTACATTAAGGAGATAAAACCGGACAAAAAGGATTGCGCTATAAGATGTATTTTTGATCTACGGATTAATGGATGGATAAACACACACAACCCCAATTGGGCTGAGATCTATTTGATAAGTTAAGTTAATAGGGGTCATTTGAATGGGGACTAGGTCTGAACATGCATCCATTTTCACTAATTTCAATAGCGTTTGTGCTGTGGCTTAAGTTACTTCCTTTCCAAATTAAGCAATCGATATTAGAAATAATACTATTTTTGATCTTTATAATATGAAGAATTTTCGTACTTATTATGAATAAAAAAGTGGCAGTTAAATAGAGTAGTACATTGGAAACTTTTACAAGATTCTAAATTTGTCAATTTTGTCTTTTAATAATTTCGCGCTCAGTAATAAAATTATGTATTTTTTGCGAAATCATTATTTGCGAAATCATTAACCGATAAAAACAAAGTTTTTATTAAAACTCTTTCTTCCCTCCGTGACTGTGCGTGACTATGTCAAAGTTAATCTTTTTTACAGCAAGTGTATGGACCTAGTTTCAGATCGATCGGATGAGGGGAAATGACGTTTAGATTACTCCGTGACTGTGCGTGACTACCTCAAAATTATTCTGACTACAAGACTATGGGCCAAGTTTCAGATCAATTGGATAAAGGGGAATGAGGTTGCCCTACGACAGACAGACAGACAGAGAGTATGATTTAAAAGAAAGAGTTTAAAAATAGATAAACGAAAAAGAAATATTTTCTTTTTAGTGAAGCCAAAACAGTGGAAACATTTAAACTGCTTTACCAGACTTGAACGAGTGAAAGAAAATGTAAAAATCTTAATCGTTATTTAAATTTTTATACATTCTGACGTTTTCTTTCAATTATTATAAAATAATGGCAAGAATAAAGTTTTATGAAGAGTAAAAAACCAGAATGATAGATGATTTTAGTGATGGTTGTAAGCAAAAGAATATTTGTGAGAAATATTCTATGAATAAATCCATGAAATCGTCTGGCTAGTATTAATCTTGCTAAAGAACGCATGAACTGGAGTTATGCCTGGTTTTCGTTATGTCATTTTCAATGGCAATTGTTGTCAAATATTGTCAGTTGTATGAAAACGGGGTTTAATGTCTTGTCATTTACAACCCCTGTCAACATTTGACATCTAAAATTAAATTGCCAGCATGTTGACAATTTGTTTGTGTTTGACAGTTGGATTTTTTGTTCGTTTATAAGATGTTCGTTTATAAAATTACGAGATGTCAGTTGGGGCAATTGCTTGTTGTCAGTTTATATGACATAGTGAAAACCAGGCATTATAATACTCTTGGCGAATATGTAGTATTGACGAAAAAATTAAATATTTAAATGGCCACAAAAATAAATTAATACAATCGTTCGGTATAGGAATCATCCACCCCCCAAGACCATGACCATCATTTTATTCCACAGCAAAGGTTTCCATTGTTTTGTCAACAGCACAGATATGAATACTTTTAGGTTTTGTTAATTGTTATGTTAATATTTCTTCTTTGTTAAATAGATAAAATATATAAATGTTTAAATTAATAAAAGAGCTTTTAATTTTATGATCACATTTTTTTGTATTGACCGTCTAAGTCGTCAAAAATACATTTTGTTAAAATTTTGTCACTCACACTATATTTGTTATTGTTATACCCTATACCACTATGTGGTTTGGGTATAATGACTTTGTGCTGCTGTTTGTAACAACCAAAAATATTTGACCTAGACCCATCTTTAATTATACCGATCGAATCAGAATCACTTTCTGAGTTGATTTAACAATGTCCGTCCGTCCGTCCGTCCGTCCGTCCGTCTGTGTGTCCATGTAAAGCTTGTAATCAAACTGCAGGTCGCAAATATGAATATATTTTGATGAAATTTGGTATATAAGCTTTTATCGGCCATGGGATGAACGCTATTGAAATTGGTGAGAATCGGTCCATGTTCAGACCTAGCCCCCATACAAATTACCCATATGAAATCGACATAAATTGCCATAAGATCCAAATTGTCATATAGATCTTACTCAAATTGGGTTTGTATGCGTTCATTACATCCACTAATGAGTAGTCCAAAAATGATCCCTTTGACCCCATATAGAGCTGCTTCCCGATCTTCACTTAAATCTATTAAAAAACAAAAATATTGCACTGATTCTTCTCAAATTATGTTTGTACATATTTTTACAAAATACAAGAGACTTTACCAAACATGATCAGGATCGGTCCATTTTTGGACCTAGTCCCTTTATAGATATAGCATCCGATATGAACTTTTTCATATCTGCAGCCAAAAAAATTAATAAAAATCGCACTCAAATTTATTTTTGCTTATTTTCAATGTCCAGTTAGTTGGGCCTAAGAGATAGGGTTTCTAAACGCATGGTATAGGGTATCGTATAGTCGGTCTAGACCGACTATAATTTTCTTACTTGTTTTTAAATATTATTATGGCTTAAATAACTAATATAATAATTACGTTAACAATGTAGCGAGTATACTATACTAGTATGCAATATTTCGATGAAATTATCATCCATAGAACAACGTTTTTGAAGTTGGTAAAAATCGGTGCTTGGTGCATGGCTAGGTGTTAGTCCCGATACAAATGACCCTTATGAGATCGACTTAAATTGCCATAGGACCTAAATTATCATATAGATATTGGTTTGCTACTGTTTATTACACACACTAATTGGTAGCCTGTAGGAGATTTATTGGTCTTAGCCCCATATAAAGCTGTTTCCCGTTCTTCACTTGAGTCTATCAAAAAACCAAACTATTACACGGATTTCTCTCAAATGTGAGTTGTATATGTTTTAGCAAAAGTCTATTTTTTGACCTAGTCCCTATTTAAATATGAACTTTTTCATATTCGCTGGCAAACAAAATAATAACAATGCCACTCAAATCCGGATTGTACTTATTTTCTAAGCACATATAGTCGGTCTAGACCGACTATAAATTTCGTACTTTCTTTTGTATAAATTTTTTAATGATTTATTAGGTTTTCAATAGAAAATATTAATTTTTAATTGACAGTTACATATTCTTACTTTTTTTACAACCATCCATTTGTACTCCCTTTACTTAACTTATTAACTTTTAACTCTTTTGGAGTGAGCCAATCGAGTTGAAACTTTGCAGGCAGACTCGTGGCGACAATGAAAAAAAAATATTGCAAACAAAAGTTTTTAACTGTAGAATTTACAAATGTTGAGTAAGACTGAAACGATACGGTAAACTTGATTTAGAAAGATAGGGAGTACATATAATAAAATCTTGGTTGTTATGGGTTAGTTTTTATTATATTTTTTTTTTTTTGCAAAACCTTATTTTAAAATTTCCCTGAAACTATTTTTTAATATTATGAATTTTATTAAAACTGAGTTTTTTTCTTTTCACATTAGGTGTATGTTTAAAACTTGAACCAGAATCAACAAGTTAACCAAGGAACGGAGCTTAAATGGAGTTGTAACGATTGGTAGCCCTTCATATCACTTTAAAATGAAGAAAAACACTTAGAACACAGTGAAATGTTTAAAAATGTTTTACTAGGAACAAAGCTAAAGAAGAAACTAATATCTATTGTAAAGACAATCTATTCAAAAAATTTACTGCTTATTGTTGTTTTATTATTTATTTATTATAATTATAATTCAGTATTTTTAAAAATATAATGTGTTTTAATCAACTACTAGTGTTTCTAATTATAAAAAATATTCAAAGAAGTATTTAATACGAGATTTCAAAAAATTTCAATTTCTTTAAAATTGCTTAAATACAATTTAAAATATTAAGCATAAGATATGCAGAACATAAACATCTATTTTCGTGTTTAACATATTTGAGTCATAAGTAACTAGTGACTAAACACTTACCTGAGAACTACCAGCTTTCATTTAAGACCATTTATTTTGTAAAATCGATGCATTAATTTAAATATTTAGAACTTAGAACTCTGGCTGCCTACAGCAAAACATTGCGATTAAAAAAAAATTTGACGCCTAAAGGTATGCCTTGGTATTTTTAGTGGTGTTCAAATAGCGCCATCTATTGTTTCAAAGATTTTTTGTTCTTCAAATTTTTTTTGAATTTCGTAGTCTGGCAACATTGGCCCAAAAAATCGATCCTCTTGCCAGTGTTGCCAGACTTTTAAATTTAAATTTAGTTTTACATATTAAAAAATAAGATGGCATACCTTTAGGCGTTAAATTTTTAAAAAATACGAATTCGAAGGCCGTTAAGTTTTAAGTATTAAAATTAAGTATACAAACCATGTTTCAAGAGCCAAAAAAATATAAAAAAACACATAAAACACAACACTTTTTTTTTACAAATATAAATTTTAATTTAGTTCTTTATTGATTTTGTAAATTTAATCAATTTGTTACACAAACATTTTTGGTTTTATTTATACTTATTTATAGAAATGTTGCTGACAATTGTATTTCTTTTTTTTTTTCTGACCATAAATAATGAAATGAAACAAAAATCAAAGTAAAACTAACTTTAAGTTGGAAATACTTTGGTGTTTTGTGTGTGTGTGTATTTTGTTTTTGTACAGAAACTCAAATAAAACAAAAAGACATTAAAGAGTAGTTCAAGCAAAAACTGTATTGCCAACAAATAGTTAATTGGATTGTTTGGCAAAGAACAAAAAGTTCCATTCACTTGAATTAGTCTTTGAAAAGAAACAAAAGCGGTTTTCTAATGAGCCTCTAGAAAATCACTTTGGTTTAATTAAGTTTTATAAAACAACCAAAAAAAAAAAAAAAAAAAAAAACGAAACAAAAACACTTGTATAATTATATGATGAGATGAGATATTAATGTAATATAGGGAAAAGTTTAATTTTCAGCCAAACATTTGTTGGATTTCAAAAAATGAAAAAAAAACCGGAAATTCGTATGAAATTTCTGGCATGAAACGATTACATTATGATGTTTTTTTTTCTTTTATCATAGAAGCGTATACTTATTTAAATGATAAATTGTTGAGTTTTAGTTATATTAATTATATATATATTATTGCACATTTATACATACATACATATATATATAGACTTATGACTATGATCTTTAATATTATTATTATTAATTAATCAAAAATAATTAGACAAAAACAAAAATGTATGTTTTTATTTTATTAAAACTATATTGTTACTATAATACAAGTTTTTTTTTAATTTTTCTTTAAATGACTTTGTACGTCCTATAATTGTTTGAATGGATATAGATGACACTTATTGAAATGGGACATGGTGTATGACTAGATTTTGTTTTTGTTTTTTTTTGTATTTTTAATAACTAAATTTATTTATTTATACTATGTATAATGTATTGCTAACATTTACTACTCAAATTTAATGATATATGTATGTAATCAACTTATGATAAAAGTATGTGTGTGTGTGTGTGTGTTGTGTACCCTTACAAATTCATACAAAATTATTTAAACTTTTGTATGACTTTTGCGTGCCCTAAGGCAAGAGAAATTTTAATACCCAAAATTTTAATACAAATATACCAACTCATGAATGAAAATATAAATGACGATGGTTGAGTATGTGTGTGTGTGTGTGTGTGTGTGTGTGTGTGTTTATATCATATGATACATTCACACTTCTATTTCCTTAATCCCTATAATAGTTACATATTATGTTAACAAACTTAAAGGAACATTTTCAATTTGTTGAAAGTTCAAACTTGTCTACAAGAGTATGTGTGTGATTTAAGAAACGTTTAATATTCTTATTGTTATGATTAATAAAATTGTGATTATGTTTAAGTTGTTTTGTGTTAAATAGCAGGTACCAGATTATTATTATTAGATTCAACAATATATTTAACAAATAATTGAACTTTGTCTGTGTATGTTAAGAAATGCAATAAAAGTTATAACAATAATAAAAGTCTACTTGAATTTATTTAAATACTGGTTAGTAGTTTTTTTTTTATCATACCATTGCAGAAACTAAAATATTTGCTATAATTGTGGGATCAAAAACTCAAAGGACAAAACTGTTTATTAAGGTTTTACTTACAAAATATAACGAGATTTTCCATACCATTTGTAAATACTTAAATTAGTATGAAATTTGTGGTCAGAAAACTGTGCTATACTTATAGGTCAGGTCATAAATGGAATGAATGAGTAATGGAAAAATATTTCAAATATGTCCCATTGGGTGTGAATGGGGACTAAGTTTAAAATTGTCCGATGAATATATTTAGTGAGGTCCAGTGTTGCAATTTTAGGGGATTTTCCCCTAGATTTTGGAACCTTTTTCCTTTTGGGGGAAATGTTAGGGGCTAGACATTATTTAAGGGAAAATTTAAGGGCTAAAAAACATATTTTGGGTATTTTTTGGGTAATTTTTAAACAGTTATTCTTTAGAAAAATATCTTCTTACTCCTTAAATATGCAACCAACCAATTTTGAAAATATATGCTAAGAAAATTAAAAACAACATAGTTCACTTCAAAAAAAATTTACATTTAAAGAAAAGTGAAACATCGGTTGTAACATATTTATTTCTAGTGTACTAAAATGACAAAAAAAAATAAAAAATGTTAATCAAAAATAAAAAAAAACAATGTGAGTCCGATCACAGGGGAGATGTGTTACCATCTAGTAATTAAAGAATTTTTTATGGCACTTTTTTAAAATCAAACAGAAAACGTCATCTATGTACCACTTTTAGCAATCAACTGCAGGGGCTCTGCTAATATAAAAATATTTATTATTATTTATTATTTCAAGTGGTTAATTTTTAATTTTTCGTTTTTAATTTTTATTTTTCATTTTTAATTTGTCATTTTTCGTTTTAATTTTTCTTTTTTCTTTTTTAATTTTTCATTCTTATTTGTAATTTTTTTTAATTTTTTATTTTTAATTTTTCATTTTTTATTTTTCATTTTTTATTTTTCATTTTTCGTTCTTCATTTTTCATTTTTAATTTTTTATTTTTAAATTTTTTAATTTTCATTTTTAATTTTTTATTTTTAATTTTTTTATTTTTCATTTTGCATTTTTAATTTTTATTTTTATTTTTTTATTTTTATTTTTAATTTTTTATTTTTTATTTTTTATTTTACATTTTTAATTTTTTTTTTTGTCATTTTTTATTTTTAATTTTTTACTTTTTATTTTTCATTTATCATTTTTCGTTTTTTAATTTTCATTATCAATTTTCGTTTATCATTTTTTATTTTTTATTTTCAAACAGGTTATTACATATCATAATTCTTTCACCAATACAATCATAAGTCACACCGATTTTATCTCTGTGGTTTTCTAGAATAACCGCGTATGTATTAAAATCAAAATGTGGGAACCAAAAAAGTTATATTTGATATATCGATATAAAGTTTTTAGAACTTTTTATTTAACAGTCCTGTAGATATGGGCAATAAATACTTTATATAAAATTTTGGGTCAAAAATCTTAAGAGGAATAGATCATAGAGAAGGACGAAAAACAATATGTAAATTATACTTAAAGTATGTGCAGATAAAACAACTTATGTCGACAAATGTCGTTTTCTTTGAAAAAGAAAACTACCAGTGCAATTACCCATTTAGACATAAGTTGTTGTTGCTTGAAAAATTGATTTTTTTGTTCGTCAACAAAAAGTTAACGGGACTTAGGGGGTGTGAATATAACAACGTATCAATAATAATAGTGACAAAAAATAACAGAAATAAACACACAAGTTTTTATAAGTGGTTATAAAGTGAAAACTAATCCAAAATTATTTTGCATTTTTTTCAATAATAACAACGTATGTCGCTATGTGTCGTTTTCTGAGAAAATAATTTGTCAGCGATCAAACGTAGGTTAACATACGTCGTTAGTGCTGCAAAATAATTTAATAAACATTTAAGTTACGTCGTTATTTAAAGAAAAAACTCAGAAATGGTCAATATATAAAAAAAAAATTTAACACATGTAAAAATTAATTTATTTGGCATCGTTAACTTAAAACTGACAAAAATGGACTTACGCAGTTATTCCAGAAAACCAGAGATCTGGCATTAACAAATTTATATCGAGAAGTCAAAAAAAAAAACAATGAATTTAGAGAAAGGGTCTTAGGTCCAACTAATTGGAATTTTTATTATAGTTTTTTGCCTGCAAATATGAAGAAGTTCATATCGAATTCTATATTTATATGGGGACTGAGTCGAAAAATAGACCGATCCTGATCATATTTGGTAAAGCAATTTAATTTTTGCAAAAACATAAACAAACGAAATTCGAGAAAAATCTGTGTAATATTTTTGTTTTTCTTTTGTATTGACGTAAGTGAAGATCGGCAAGCATTCTTATATGGGCGCTATTACTAAGAATTATCTCACAGGGTCTATTTTTTATCGATATATATACCTTTGGGTGGCCCTTCATTATATATGGAGGCATAAAAAGCCCCTAGAAATATGCGATAGTAAAAAAACTGAGAAATACGAAGTTTTGAGCCAATCAAACAACATTTAGAGGTGGCTCAACGCGATTGAAAATTTCAAGTGTTATATGGGGAAAAAATGACTTTTTTCAGATTTTACGAAAATTTCGTTCTATAGCTTAATTTTTCCGACAAATCTATACTAATATAATAAAGAGGTAATGTGTGTTTGTTTGTTTGTTTGTTTGTAGGAGGTAATCTCCGTAACTACTTATCTGATCTTCCTGAAATTTTCACAGTCTTACTGCGGATATGGGAAGTGCTATAGGTTATAATTTTTTAAATATTTTTAGTGGGCGTGGCACCTCCCACACAAAGTAAAGTTTTAATGGCATATATATTGAGTACTATGATAGGGAGAGTTTTGCAAATTTGCGTGAGGTCACCTGATCTGATGCCACCTATTATTAATGTGAGTAGTTGGACAAAAAATGGGCAGTATCGGACCAATAGGCGTGGCACCTGCCATACAAAGTAAATATAATATGCCATATATCTGGAGTACTGTAATAGTGCGAGTCTAGGGACTTTGTGTGAGCCCATAAGTTATTCATGTGATTAGTTAGACAGAAAATGGGCGTGATCGAAGAAGTGGGCGTAGCACCGCCCATGCAAAGTAGATATTTAATACCATATAACTGGTGTGCTATAAAAGGGAATGAATCCACATTTTGCACGAGTCCATCAGATATTAATGTGAGTAGTCCAATAAAAATTGGGCGGGATAGGATTAGTGGGCGTCGCACCTCTTATATAAAAAATATGAAGTACTACGAAAGCGACAGTTTTTTGACAAGTACATTAGTCATCAATTTGATTTGTCTTGGAAAATATGTCGCCAAAATCAAAAATCGCCAAACCGAAAATCGCGAAAAATAAAAATCGCCCAAAAAAAATCTTCAAAATTAAAAATGGGCAAAATCAAAAATCGCTAAAAAGAAAAATTGCCAAATGATATTCTAAGTTAAAGGCCAATAGTTAAGTGTTGTCAGATTTAATTTGGATAATCCTTCTTCTTCTCATTGGCAGCTACATGTACCTTGCTCTAGGGTAGGAACGCCGAAAAATCTGATAATTGTACCGAATGAAAAAACAAAAAACATTGTATATCAGCAAGCATTGAAATAAGAAAAACTATACTAATAATCTATACAACATAATAAAGAGGTAATATTTGTTTGTTTGTTTGTAGGAGGTAATCTCCGTAACTACTCATCTGATCTTCCTGAAATTTTCACAGAGTCTTACTGTTGATATGGGAGTGCTACAGGCTGTAATTTTATAAAATATTTTTATCGGGCGTGGCACCTCCCATGCAAAGTAAATTTTAAATATCATATATATTAAGTACTATGATAGAGAAAGCTTTGCAAATTTGTCCCAGGTCATCTATTATTAACGTAGGTAGTCAGAAAAAAAAAATGGGCGGGATCGGGATTGAATTACTATATTAGTGAGATCCTTGGGACTTTGCGTGACCCCTTTCATAACGATTCGGGGGGAGGGGGGGGGGGAGGGTGTAGCGAAGCACACCGGGTTACAGCTAGTTGTTATATAATTCTGGAATTAAATTATCTTTTCAAAAAGCTGTAAAACTTCAAAATCCAATAAAAATTTGCCAAAAAACAGCAAATGCCACTTTTGTGCCAAAAAAACTAGGTCAGAAATTTGATGGCATTTTTATCAACATTGAGAAATCGATTAAAGCCATTATTTTTTATACTCAGATATGAAGTATTATTTTATTCCACCTTGTTAACCAATTGCGCATTGAGACCGAAAATGGGAAATTTTTTTGATAAAATTTTGAAAACTCCTTTTTGAAGCGTTAAAAAAGTTTCTTTAACAAAATTTAAAAAAATGTATCTGGCACTTTAAGGTTTTGTTAAATACATGTCACAGATTAACTGTGTGAATTTTTTTAGTAAATTCCTCTGCCAGAATTTTTTTACAAGGATTTTTTTTTGCGGATTTCTAGAATAATTATTTTTTTTGTGAAATATTCAGTAAATGTACACTTTCTAAACACTTTGTATCAAAAATTATTAAGTTTTCTTCTTTAAAATCTTTTATTTGATCGTTACACTTACGGGTTAGGGGGAAAAAATAATTTGACGTTATTAACTCATTTGGTCTTTGCGCCACAAATGTCCCCAAGCTAGTATAAGACGATTAAGTCAAATAATTCAAATATTTTGCAAATATTACTGAATTTTGGATCATTTTAACCCTAGGAGCACATAAGGGTAAGTTTTCTTAAAATATAGCAAAATTTTATTTCCCAACTCATAGTAAAGGTTTCATCTAGTTTACTAGAATAATTAATTTATTAAAATAAAATTAAAAATTAGAAATAAAAATTGAAAAATTAAAAATTAAAAACTAAAAATCAAAAATTAAAAATTAAAAATTAAAAATTAAAAATTAAAAATTAAAAATTGAAAATTAAATATTAAAAATTAAAACTTAAAAATTAAAACTTAAAAAATAAAAATTAAAAATTAAAAATCTAAAATCTAAAATTAAAAATTAAAAATTAAAAATAAAAAATTAAAACTTAAAAATTAAAAATTAAAAATTAAAAAATAAAAATTAAAAACTAAAAATTAAAAATTAAAAATTAAAACTTAAAAATTAAAAATTAAAAATTAAAAATTAAAAATTAAAAATTAAAAATTAAAAATTAAAAATTAAAAATTAAAAATTAAAAATTAAAAATTAAAAATTAAAAATTAAAAATTAAAAATTAAAAATTAAAAATTAAAAATTAAAAATTAAAAATTAAAAATTAAAAATTAAAAATTAAAAATTAAAAATTAAAAATTAAAAATTAAAAATTAAAAATTAAAAATTAAAAATTAAAAATTAAAAATTAAAAATTAAAAATTAAAAATTAAAAATTAAAAATTAAAAATTAAAAATTAAAAATTAAAAATTAAAAATTAAAAATTAAAAATTAAAAATTAAAAATTAAAAATTAAAAATTAAAAATTAAAAATTAAAAATTAAAAATTAAAAATTAAAAATTAAAAATTAAAAATTAAAAATTAAAAATTAAAAATTAAAAATTAAAAATTAAAAATTAAAAATTAAAAATTAAAAATTAAAAATTAAAAATTAAAAATTAAAAATTAAAAATTAAAAATTAAAAATTAAAAATTAAAAATTAAAAATTAAAAATTAAAAATTAAAAATTAAAAATTAAAAATTAAAAATTAAAAATTAAAAATTAAAAATTAAAAATTAAAAATTAAAAATTAAAAATTAAAAATTAAAAATTAAAAATTAAAAATTAAAAATTAAAAATTAAAAATTAAAAATTAAAAATTAAAAATTAAAAATTAAAAATTAAAAATTAAAAATTAAAAATTAAAAATTAAAAATTAAAAATTAAAAATTAAAAATTAAAAATTAAAAATTAAAAATTAAAAATTAAAAATTAAAAATTAAACATTAAACATTAAAAATTAAAAATTAAAAATTAAACATTAAAAATTAAAAATTAAAAATTAAAAATTAAAAATTAAAAATTAAAAATTAAAAATTAAAAATTAAAAATTAAAAATTAAAAATTAAAAATTAAAAATTAAAAATTAAAAATTAAAAATTAAAAATTAAAAATTAAAAATTAAAAATTAAAAATTAAAAATTAAAAATTAAAAATTAAAAATTAAAAATTAAAAATTAAAAATTAAAAATTAAAAATTAAAAATTAAAAATTAAAAATTAAAAATTAAAAATTGAAAATTAAAAATTAAAAATTAAAAATTAAAAATTAAAAATTAAAAATTAAAAATTAAAAATTAAAAATTAAAAATTAAAAATTAAAAATTAAAAATTAAAAATTAAAAATTAAAAATTAAAAATTAAAAATTAAAAATTAAAAATTAAAAATTAAAAATTAAAAATTAAAAATTAAAAATTAAAAATTAAAAATTAAAATTTAAAAATTAAAAATTAAAAATTAAAAATTAAAGATTAAAAATTAAAAATTAATAATTAAAAATTTTAGGTTCTTTCATTCTTTAGTATCTTACCCGTTTTTAGTATTTTTGTTTTTTTGTATTAATTAAAATTATTTAAAAATTTCCTTTTGCTTATATTAATAATTTGTAGCCAAGAATCATTCGATTATTTTTTTTTGAATTATCGTATGACTTCTAAGGTCTCAACAAAACAGGCTTACAGGGATCAAACTTTGGGTATTATTATGATGCCGGCTGCGTTAAATAATGAATTTCATTGCTGTTCTATTAAGTACTTAGGGGTTTTCTACTCAGTAAAAAAAATAATGAAATTTTTTAAATAGTAATTAATTCTTTTTAAGCATCATTGTTTTTTATAAAAGAAATTGGCCAACAAGAAAACTAACTTTAAATTTAATTGGAATTCGGATTTAATGTTTCAGTATCGGCAACAGTTTCAAAGTGGTAGCCGTACCTATTATTGGGTGGACACTTTTACTTGTTTTTTTTTGTTTTCAGGGAAATCAAACAATTTTTTTATAACAAGTAGAAGCATGCATTTTTTTCAGGGTTCAATATAGATTCGTCTTTTTTAAAAGAAGACCCTGAGAAATGGGCAAATGAGGAATCGTATATCAACGGAAAGAATTCACTTAAACATTTTAAGGCAGTTAATGATACTGCAGGAAGAGCGGTGAAGTTAGTGGAAGGATGAAAGTCAGATGGCATATGTAATGCAATGTGTTCATTAACATCGAAAACTTTACCCTAATTGTACAAAAATTAGGTAAAAATAAAGTTATGAAATTTAAACACATTTAAAATTATAGTATTTGGTTGCACAGAACGATTTTTAATGATGTTATCACATTTGTCGACTTGTGGAGGTCGTGGGTGTAATTGACTAAAATCTCAACCGTAAGTCGGCACGGGAATGCGTGATCTCAGGGGCGTGAAATTTTTGGAGAGTTATTTTTTCATCAGGCCTCAACTTTTTGAAGGGTGAGACTTGAACATATTTATAAGAAAAAATACCCATACAAATGACGGACACCCTAATGTATATATATATATTGGAAATGAAAATTTTTAAATTAATAAAAAAGAGCATGAAAAGACTAATAAAACATACCGATTCAAAAGAAGTGATTCATCATGACATCATATGCACTAGTCAAAATCCACTTCACAGGACCAATAAACGACAAGTGCCGTCCTTTTATAAACACTTGTTCAATTTATTGGTGATGACTATTTGGCAAAATCGACGAATACGCATTTTTTTATATATTTTGTTATAAAATTATTTTTGTTCACATATTACAAAATCATAAAGTAATACTAACAAAATTGTATACAGAGATTAAACTATCTTAGATACTAGGAAATTTTATTTTTTCATTAAATAAAGACCCTAAAAGTATGCTAATCAATTATAGCCAATTACCAAATCAACACAAAAAACAAACTCATTTTTATTACAAACACATTAACAAATTTAATAAACACACACATCCCAATAAACATTTTTGTTTGTTCTAAACTTGAGGTGCATTTGAGATCAAATACATTTCTCAAATCTCCAACGTTAATTCTCAAATGCACATCAATAGTCCGATTATAGTCTTCTCAACTTAAAAGGCAATTTTTTATATGTTGATTTTCTTAGTTATCAAATTGAGAGATTTGTGATTCTCAACTTGATAGCTAAGAAATTTCTCCAAACGGTATCAAATGAAGGTACGGAATTGCCATATTAAAAAATTATACTAATTTTAGAAATGAAAACAATTACTTTTTTTTAATGTTTCAATTTAATTTCATTACATATTTAACATTATTATGTACATGTTAATATTTTTAAAAATTTAGAATTAAAAATAAATGAATTAATTATTTGTACATTTTATGAATATTAATATTATATATGTCATAAATTAGAATTTAAATTAAAAAATTCGACAAAAAGTAAAACTAATTAAAAATATATAAATTAATTATTTGTACTTTTTTGGCATTTTTTAATTTAATTTATTATTTATTTTAATTTAATTTATTAACACAAATCGTATTCAAATTGAAAAAATGTTTGGTCTCAAGTGGAGAAAAGTGTTGGATATCCAATTGAGAGTTAAAATATGTTAAATCTCAACTTGATGTCAAGTTGAAAGCAAACAAGGAGAAAAATTGTTCAACTCAAGTTGAGAATTACATCGGACATCAATTTGAGAACTTAACTTTTCTCCAACATTGGAGAAATAATATTTCAATGCATACTGGGATAGCATTGTATTATTTTATGTATGTGTTAGTAGCAACTTTAAATGCAATTTACTAAAAATAAAGGAAAAAAATTTAAAAATCTGTAAATCTGCAAATCGGCTAAAAAGAAATATCTTTCAAATAATATACGTTTGGTCAAAATTGGGATAAAACGGTAGAACAAGACATCAGTCACAAGATATCGCCTTGCCTATTAATATTATAGATGAGCATAAATACAAACATGAGACCGAACAAAGAATATATTATTCGCTATTTGCCGAAATAACTGCAACCGCTAATAGAACTTGAAAAGTATGATACAATTTTAATATCTGTGGTCGGGAATTTCGACGAAAAAAAATTTTTTTTCTTAAATTCATTTGCTTTTGTTGTTTAAGGGAATATAATTTTTGGCAAATATTTTAAACATTTTAGAGTTTTTTTTAAACAAGGAATTTGAGAGTTCTCGAAAACAATTTAATTCTATGAAGGACCTGTTTGTAGACCTTGTAATTGACATACATTTTGTTGAAATTTTGAATAAAAGGCTTTACAATTAGAATGTTTCTGCAATCATATTTTAAAAAGATATATAGCTCTTCAATCTATAAAACGAAATGTAACGAAACGTTTAAATTTTATATGAAAAATATATAAAAATTTTGAAATTTTTATACAAATTTTATGCTTTAGATTACAACAACGCTTTATATACACAGAAAAAAAAAATTAAATGAATATAAATTTTATACGAGATAAACATTTTCAATAGCGCTGAAATATTAGTTAGTTAAAAAAAAAAAAAAACAGAATTGTGTTATTAATTAACTCGAAATTCAGTTACTAACATCATCGCCATACGGTTGGCTATAAATTCAGTAGCCACAATGAATCTATTTTCTCTGTGTACTTAGAAGAATAAGCTTAATTAATTAAATACTTGTAAGGAATCGTTTTGTTTAGGAATTAAGAATACATAATAATTTAAATTAATCAATTTGTTAAGCGATATTTTCACAAAGAGCTGATATAAGAACTAAAACCGAAAAAACAAAAAATCAACATACTTAGCATGATTAATACAGTTTTGCTTTGAATTTCTTTCTGGAAGACTACAAATTGTTCAAGAAAACAAGAAATAAAAACACTTAACTTTAAAGTATAATGTTAACTAACCTTAAGGTTTAATGTTATCACGGTTTAAAGCAGCCGCCGAAGATGACAATGACGAGTCTGAAGGACTCGAATAATGATGAATGATATTGTTGGCAGCAATATCGTCGTCTTCATCATCATCATCATCATCCGATGGTAGTTTACATATTTCATCAACATCTTCGACTGTTGTAATTTGACTGGTAACACTGGGTCGCATTTCTAATTTTGGATGGTGATGGGAATTCATTAAACTGGCCAAGCCAGTTTCATCCTCCATCACTCCGCCCGTAGGTGTGGGAGGCATGGAAGCTGTTATAATTGATGAGATTGCAGCAGCAACAGTTGTTGTCGGTGTTGTAGCTATTGTTGGACTACTAACTGTTGAATTGGTATGAAATTTAGCTGTTGATAAAAACGAAACTTTGTTCGGTGGTGGGGGTATTGTAATGGGCGTTAGAGAAAATGTACAATGTTTGCTGCTGGTCGGTGCAATCATTGGTGTTGTTGCAGCACTTGAAGGACCTGCTGCATTGGAGTTTGCCAGTGATAGGCTTGTTAATGATGTTGGCGTCATTGAGGCTGTCGTTGCAGTTGATAACAATGATGAACCCCCAGTAACTGGGGGTGGTATTGTTACAATAGCCTTGGTGGTATTGGCCATAACACTGGTGGATGCCGTGTAATGGACACCGGAAGATCGTCTTCGTTGTCGATGGTGATGACGATGAAAACTTTGACAGCGTGTACAAGTACGTTCTCGTTGTTGTTGTTGTTGCAAGTGTTGTTGCTGTTGCTGTTGTTGATGATGCGGATGGTGGTGATGATGATGATGATGTTGCATAACACTATTTCTACCGCAGTTACTACTCCCACTACAGGAGCTGCAACTGCTAAGCTGCCGTCACATAATCGAACGATTGCCATCAAATTGATTCACCGATGAATAACCAAAAGATGTTGAGGCAGCAACCATAGCGGCAGCCACATGACACTTAAGTTGCGTTCAAATAAACACCAACAGGATCGCAAGGCAGCAACAAAAAATACGCCGCAAATGTAAAAGTAAACAGAATGTAATAAAATTTATTAAAAATTTATGTATGTCCAATAAAAAGAAAACAAGATGGCAACAAATAAAAAGAAAAAATAAAAACACAATAACCGTAAAAGCTATTTGCTGTATATGAAATAAATAATAATATTTACATATGTTCGCAATGTTTAAAATCGGTCAGATTTAATGGTTTATGAATAATTTTTAAGTGCGTAAATAAAATACGTATCAAAAAAAAAAAAAAAAATAACATAGACAACACACGCACTTCTTACTCATACTTCGACCTCGTAGCCCATATTTATGTGTAGATATGTTATTGTTTATGGTGTTTCTGTGCCTGTGCCAGTGCCAGCTAGAAAATAATTACAAATATGTGTGTGTGTGTGTATATATATATTTTGTACTTAGATGTATACATTTGGTTTTAGAAAAAACATTATTTCTAATTAATGCTTTTGCTTTTTAATATATATGTTTAATATTAATGACTTTAAATTGACAAATTAAACCGAAAAATATAGTTAAAAACAGAAAACACAGTGTATTAACCCAATCTATGCTAACCCCTGTTAAACCGCCAAAGATATTAATATATTTCTTTTAAAAGTTCAATTAAGAAGAAAACAAACAAAAATAATAAAGAAAAATAAGTTTTTAAGTTTAAGACCGCAACCTTTTAAAACTGCACTAATGAGACAATAACGGGTTAATAAGAAGTAACATTTTGCTAATTATAATATTCCACCCACTCCTGCTGAAGTCCCCTTAACGTGAAGTAAATAATATGGTCGTAAATCAATTGCAGAATTACAGGGTTGTTCCTCTAGTTTTTGCATTTTGAACTATTGGTTATTTTGAGTATGACAACAACAATGTCAGCTGTGTTATGACAAGAAGTTAGTATAGTATATGAAATGAGCCAATTTACGCTGGGAAATATTACAAACTTATTATGGAAGTGGTGAATCTTCTAACGAAAGTGCAAGCATATTACGTTCAAAATTCGGTAAAAAGAGAAACGCCTTCCAGGCAAAACTCGTATGTGGATATTTTTTTCAAACGTGTGCATGAAACTGGATAAAACAACACATTCTCGTGCTCATACAGTGCCTACAAACGAAAACATTGCGGCTATTGCTCAGAGTGAGCAAGAATAACCAAGCATTTCAACTCGCCATCGTTCTCTGGAATTGAACATTTCACGCACTTCTTTGATGGGAATTTTACATAAAGTTTCACTTAAACTCATATTTTTTAAGGCTTAAATATATTTTTTTTTCATAAAAAAAATTTCTTTCATAATTTCAATTTTTGGCTCGAATCGATTTCTGGGCCTCAAAAAAAGATTCTCAAAAATTTTTTAGGTCAGAAGAATTCATATTCAGCTTTAAGAGTTTTTTTTGGTATAAATATTCCTGCACAAGCCATAAATAATGAATTCTATGATGATTTTCCATGTAACAATCCAAACATTCCCAAATTTAACTTTCAGTGTGTAACACTAACAGAGGTAGTTGAAAGTTTCAATGCTATTAAATCGAATGCAGTGGGCCTTGATAATATACACCCCAGATTTATAAAAATGATTTTACCATAGATTGTCCGTTTCATAATGTACTTGTTTAACTCCATAATCACTACTAGCATCTTTCCAATGGAGTGGAAACATGACAAAATTATACCAGTACCAAAAACAGGTAACGAATACCACCCGATTGCAATTCTTCCATATCTCTCAAAAGTTTTCGAGCACCTTTTACCAGACAAATCTTTAGGTATTTAAACGACAACAACTTACAGAGTGTCAATTCGGTTTCAGACCACAACATAGCTGTATAACAACTTTATCTGATGTAGTTGAAGAGATAGGAAGCAACATGGATGATGAAAAAATATTTTTTTTGGTTTTATTGGACCAGGCATCTGACACGGTGCACCACTCAATTTTATGCCTCAAACTAAAGAGGTGTTTTTGACTTTTCTGCATTAGCAGTTTGACTCATGTTTTCATATCTCACAAACAGATCCAAATCTGTTGCTAATGGTAGCTCCATCTCAAACTCACTGCAAGTTATAATAGGGGTACCACAGGGCTCAATCCTTGGACCACTACTTTGTTCGATATATGCCAATGATTTTCCATAAAAAATAAATTCTCTAAGGTTCAGATGTACGCTGATGCACATTAGGTCAAATGATATCTTTTTCTGTGCTAAATTGATAAAAATCAAAGTGCCGTTTTACTACTGTTGTTGTGGTTTTTTAGTTGGAAATGCTTCACTTCACTCTACAAACGTGCTAGAGTGTTCAATAGTGCAAGGTCAACTTTAAGTTAGTATTTTTCGATTTGTGTTTATTATAATTTATTAATTTAAATGGAAAATAAAGAGAGGTAAGTACTATTGTTTTTAATTATAACTTATTTATATTTATGTCGACATACTTGAAAAGAACTCATTTGACAACACTAAGCGATTAAAAATTCTGACCTCTTTCAAATTGAAAAAGTAGATTAAATATAATGTAATGAGTTAAATTTGGTTTGTGACAAGTTGCGATTATTTGCGCTATATGAGGTATGCCTTTTCTTGTAGCTAACCTCTGCTAACGATCTGTTTGAATTATGGCAGAAAGAATGCAATAATAAATAAAGACAATTTTGATGCAGTTTTCAAACACGTTATTGACAAAATCAAACTTAATACTATTTCAGATGAAATGGATAAAAATATAAAGCAAACAATACATTTTTTTGCGTAAAATTGGCTCAAAAGTGGGAAAAACGTCACAGAAAGATAAATGTCTTTAAGGATCAAAATCATACGTGGCTAAACTCCGAATTACATTTTGTGGTAAGTGATATTTCAAAAAAACCTACTTCTACCGGTGTTAGATGTCCAGCTATCCCATACGGCGCAAATCTTTCAACTGAGAAAGCTGATACTAACCTTCTCGTTCGTGCAGCAGCAACATCGGCTCGTAAACAAGGTGATTCCGATTTGGCAGCAGTCCTGAAAGAAAGTATGGAAAGCCCTACCAAGGCCATCAGAAATGCGGAAAATGTGTAATCAAGATACCAAAAAATATAATGCAGTGCGCCACGAAAGTAAATCAAGAAACTGTGATATCTATTCACGCTATAATAAAATTACACCCGCAAAATTAAAATGCCGACCTCAGGGTATAACAACAAATGAGACCCTTGCTAAAGTTTCGTTGCAATCTAGTTTACTTCATACGGCTGAAAGAATGGTTGAAATGCAAAAAGAAGTAGTTCAAGCTGTAATGGAAGTGGAGGAGGCAGCTACGGATTTGATAGTAGCACTGGTCAAGCTCAATTTAAGCAAGCATATAATGAGCCAAGTTTGTCAAAAAACACTTCTCGTAGGACTTTTACTGAGCATGATATTTTTTCTAAAATAACTGATATTGACAAAGATATAATATTTCAATTCAAAATCATTTTGATTTGCTTATCCTGCCAGTTCAAAATCGATTCAAATAAATTTGAAATATATTCTTTTGAAATAGCAAAACGTTTTCAGGAGCTATATCACTGGTTGCCAATGACTGCCACGGTCCATAAAGTGCTCATACACTCAAAACAAATAACAGAAAACAGCGCACTACCAATAAGTTTTCTTGGAGAAGAAGCTTCAGAATCGCGACACAAAATATACAAAGCCGACCGGTTACATCACGCCCACGAAAACAGCCACACCAATAACCTGTTAGATGTATTTAATAGGGCTGTCGATACTTCAGATTTATTAATTTCCACAACATTTTTAACCAAACACTTACAAAGGCGTAAACGTTCTTCACTTCCACCTGAAGTTATTGAACTATTATGTTGCAGCGAATCCATAGAAGAATTTCAGCTTAGCAACCAATACGAAGAAATTGATTAAATTGATGATATTGATAAAATGATGAAAGTGAAGAAGACCTTTTTGATTTAAATTTACAAAATGATTTAGATTTAAGAAATTTATATATGTTATATAATAAAAAAATAAATCAATTCAATTTATTATGTTTGTTTAATGGTTGAAAAAGGGTTAATTACTGGTCTTTAATGGGTTAAATTACATTTTGTTAAATAGGGTTAAACCTACTTATGGAATTGTTAAAGGCTTTGGTCATTAATTTCGCACAGAAAAATTTCGATTTGACCTATAGTGTGCTGACATTCAGCTATATTTAAGTAGTACCAAAGATTCAATTATTTCCAAAACTCAAGAACTAAATTATGATCTCAAACGAATTCTAAATTGGGCAACGGCAAATGGTCTACGACTTAATCCAAATAAATCTAAGTGTACTATAATAAAGAAGAAAGTGATGAGATTAATGTCTTCCTTGGGAGGGCTCTAAAAATGACATCGTGGACTCTGTACAAAATCCCGGAGTTGTGTCTGATGGAACTCTGACTTGGTCAGATCATATTCATCAATCCTGTGGCAGAATTTATAGTATGTTAAGAAGCTTATGGTTAACATAGCACTTTACTCCACCAAAAACAAGATTGCTACTTGCTAAAACATATCTTTTACCGACATTACTATATGCATCTGAGGTTTTCACAGGTTGCAACTCTAGGGATAACAGGAAACATCATTCGCTATATCTTTGGATTAAGAAAATTTGATGATGTATCCCAATACTCGTGTCATACACATATCTTTTGACAACTATATTAAATTCAAGAACATTATATTTCTACATAAAATTATTATTACAAAGGCTCCAAAATATCTTTTTTAATGATTAAAGTTCGCAAGATCTTCCACAGGGAATAGAATAATTCAATTTAAATACCGGGACAATGAATGTAAATGTTTTATTCGTCTCTGGAACCAGCTTCCTAATGTTATGCAAAATACAAGCAATGCAATAGGGTTTATAAAATGACTATAGCAATATTTTAATTGATTTTTTTTAATGTTTTTAAATTGTAATTTATAATATTTTAAATTTAGATTAAGCGTTACTGATGTTAAATATATAGTGAATAACTTATCCGATTCCATTACTGTAATTTATAAGACTATCAGATTCCAGCCCTCGAAATTCGAGCGCAAATTCTAAGAAATTTTATTTCTTCATTAAATAAAGGCCCTAACAGTATGCTAATCAATTATAGCCAATTCACGAATCAACACAAAAAAACAGACTCATTTTTATTACAAACACATTAACAAATTTAATAAACACACACATAGCATTTTATAATTATATGTATGTGTTAGTAGCAACTTTAAATGCAATTTACTCAAAATAAAGGAAAAAATTTAAAAATCCGTAAATCTGCAAAACGGATAAAAGAAATACCTTTCAAATAATATACGTTTGGTCAAAATCGGGATAAAACGGTAGAACAAAACATCAGTCGCAAGAAATCGCCTAGCCTATTAATACACTGTGCAACAAATTCAGGTTAGCAAAAGTTAGGTCGATTCTGAGAGTGAGGATTGAAAATAGAGGCTAAATTAGAAGACCCGTATCGCGCCGTTTGTTTATGTTAGTTCGAATTTCTTTTTAATCGACCTTCGAACTTTGCAGTCAAATGCCGATTTTCAGCATATTGTTTATATGGTTTTTTGGCTACAACTCGTCGACTAATTGATATTTTTTCAATCTGTAAAAACCAAATTATTGCTAGAGACATGTGCAACAATTAAAATTTTTTAAAAAATTGATTTAGAAAATTTTTGTGGTGCTTATGAAGCAAAATGTTGGAAAAACTTTTTTTTCACGCTTTTTGAAAATATTTTCCACAAAACTAAGTCTTTTTTGCTTTCTGTTTGATCTATAAAATGCTTCTCAGTTTCTTCAATAAATTTCATTTGAAAAGAAAATGGTCTTAGTCGACAATTTGCGTTAAAAATCCCAAAACCATTAAATAAATAGCGATTTAGGTAGAAGTAATTAAAAAGGGAAGTTCCAAGAATTAGGAATTATTTAGTAAAACAACTTTTTTGTTTTCAACCACCACACAGGTAGCGATTTTTTTTATTTCGTACAAGCGAACTAATTTCAAAAATGAAGATGCAGTTAAGACTCGAAACTCAGCCGAAGCTGATGTCTTTTAATTTTCGCTCGGTCGTGATAAAATTCGCTATTAATTTTTTTGGAACTTATTTCATTTTGTGAGTGATTTAAGTTAAGTGCATCGGTTTCATAAAAATAACAAAAAAACATTGTTAAATATATGTGTTTGTTGTATTAAAAATATCTGTTGGACGAAATTATCGACCTTTCTGATGATTATGACGATGACCAAGATATTAGAGAGAGCAGTGATATTGATCCACAGCCGCCTGCTAAACGGCAACTGGCCAAATCATTAATTTAATTTATTTAATTTTTTTTACTTAAAACTTTCCATAACTAACATTTCAAAAATATAGTTTTTTCCATATTTTTATAATTTCGTTTTCAATGTTTCTTCAAAAGCAACACTGAACAAAATTGGTACATAAAAAATGAGTAGTAAATTAATATTAAGCTGGAAAACGCAAGTTTTGTATTATGATTGTTTTCTTTTCAAATGAAAATTATTGAAGAAACTGAGAAGCATATTATAGATCAAACAGAAAGCAAAAATGACAAAAAATGTTGCCCTTTTTTTGCCCTTTTTTGGAAAAGTGTATTTTTTTATACATTCTGAATTAAGAGCAACCTTATATTACATATTAATCGAAAGGTCTCAAAGTGCTGTGTTCATAAATGTGTTCAAAAAAAATTTTGTTATTATCCTCTTGGTGAAAATATTCAAAAAAAGGGGAACAATGGGGAAATATTCTCACACTATGACCTGAAAGAAGTCAATGGCTGGAATTTTTTGTGATTTACGATGGCTCGACTTTGAGACCTATCGATTGATGTATAAGATAAGGTTGCTTTTAATTCAGAATATATAAAGAAATACACTTTTCGAAAAAAGGGCAAAAAAAGGGCGACATTTTTTGTCAGAAAAGAAAACGGCATTAGTTTTGTGGAAAATATTTTCAAAAAGCATGAAAAAAAATAATTTTTCCAACATTTTGCTTCATAAGCACCACAAAAATTTTCTAAATCAATTTTATAAAAAATTTTAATTGTTGCACAGGTCTCTAGCAATAACTTGGCTTTTACAGATTGACGATGAGTTATAGCCAAAAAAAACCATATAAACAATATGCTGAAAATCGGCATTTGACTGCAAAGTTCGAAGGTCGATTAAAAAAAAATTCGAACTAACATAAACAAACGGCGCGATACGGGTCTTCTAATTTAGCCTCTATTTTCACCCCTCACTCACAGAATCGACCTAACTTTTGCTAACCTGAATTTGTTCCACAGTGATATTAAAGATACTGTGTCTGGTTGCAATGGAAAATCGCATTTAATAAATAAATACAAATACAAACGTCCTTATGAAGCGTATTTCTTAATATTACGAAGTAATATAAAGAATGAAACAATTGCAAAAAAAAAAAAAAAATAGGTAAGAAAATTATAATTGGCACAGACCGTACCGATAATACCCTATACCATACGTTTCAAGAGATGATCTTGGATCCAATTTTGCTGAGGCAATAACTGGGTAGTGATTCTAGCTCAAATATTTTTGATGTTATAAACATCAGCACAAACTCATTGTACCATCACCACATAGTGGTATAAGGTATATATATGTATATATATATATATATATACTAGAGGGGGTCAATTATTTTTAGTCCATGGACCTATATCGATTTCATTCAATTTAAGTCAAAAAATTAGTTTTTTATATTGGTTCATTCAAAGAGTAAGTAAGACAAACGAATCTTTTGAAATTGAATGAAGTCGATATAGATCGTATATGGATACCCCACATAATTTTCAGCGTTGAATATTTTGGGCTATTTTAAATATGGGAAAGTCAAAGATTCGTCGATTTGTCGAATAATTTCCTCAATTTTCCCAAAAAGGTGAAAAAAAATCCACAAAAAAGTACGAAAACGGCCCCTGGCGGCTGTTAAAAATAAAAATATATGCGAAAAATCGATTTTCCGACCTAAAAAACCCCCGGTATACACATTTTCAAATATTTTTCTACATTTGAATGAGTATTATCATGAAAATATCTTCATCGAAATTTTGGCAAGCTCGAAAATAATTTTAGATGTATGGTTCCTTGGCCAAATGTACTTGTTATGGCCCATAGTATCAGAATCGAGATGAACTTATGGAGATTTTTTCGGCCCCATACAATTTGTTCGACCCTAATATTTATACATACATACATATATTGTCAGTTTTTTGTACACATGTAAGTACAGTGGGTTCGAATGGGTTAAATAAATTTCATGTGAGAGAGCTTAGTGAAACACATTACATATTCAGTATTTTACTGTCCATTATGAATAATTAATATTCTGTGGCTTTTGTGGTAAATGGCTGTTGAATGTCTAACGTGTGGTGAATGGCGGCTTCTATTGTGTTAAATTACATTTGCACAATGGCCTTGTTGCTATAAACAGAAACAACTTGTACCACCTAATGCAGACATTAAGGTCTATTTGCTGCAAAATATTAAATTAAGCCGTGAATAAATTTAGCTAATAATTGGATTACGAAAAAGGAACGTTCCTGGCTTAATCTAGTTTAGCTGGAACAGAAATAACTATTTAATTATTATGGGAAAAAACATAAGTATTTATTTCAGTTTTAAAAATGTTTAAAAGTTTCTGTATTAGGAAAGTTTTTTAAAAAAATTTGAGATAAATAATAAAAAAAGTAAGAAAATCATAGTTGATCTAGACCGACTATACGATATCCTATACCATGCGTTTAGGTCGAAATAATTTGATGTAGAAAATAAGCACAAACCAAATTTGAGTGGCATTGTTTTGCCTTCGGATATGAAAAAGTTCATATCGGATGCTTTATTTATAAGGGGATTAGGTCGGAAAAATGGACGGATCCTGACCATATATGGTAAACATTTATCTTTTGCAAAAAAATACACAATCTATATTTGAGAAAAATCTGTGCAATATTTTTGTTTTTTATTTTTGGACTGCTGATAAATGGATGTAATATACAAACAAACCCAATTTAACCGAAATCTATATGATAATTTGGATATTATGACAATTTAAGACGATCTTATAGGGGTCATTCATTCATTCATATTTGCGACCTGTAGTTTGAGTACAAGGTTTACATGGACACACAGACAGACGGACGGATATCGCTAAATCGACTCAGAAAGCGATTCTGTCTTGATCGGTATAATAAAAGATGGGTCTTGGTAAAATATTTTTCGCAGTTACAAACATCAGCACAAAGTCATTATATCCTGACCACATGGTGGTATAGATATTTAGAGAGCAAAATTAATGGCAATCGCCAGATTTTTATTCCAAAATGAAAAATAAAGGCTCTGTGCAAAAATGAAGAGGAGGAGTCTGCGGTTGATGGCTAATTTGGGGTGCTAGTTAGTCCTAGAAAAAATCTATCAAGCTAAAGGAGACTATGTTTAAAAATTTAGACAATTTTCATAAATTTATTATTTTTTTCCGACTTCGATAACATACTGCAGAGCATACGTGTCAACGAGTGTGTAGTATTTGTATTAGAATTTTCAAATATGTTTTCATATTTAAAGTTCAGTGTTAAGTCTGCAACAGTTCATTTCTTATAGTCCATAGTGCAAATGGAAATATTATTACATTTCAACATTGAAATATTATAAATAGATTATTATAAAAAAATGTACGACATGCTCATTTATATATAAAAAAAAATAAGATAAATAAATGAACCATTTTAAGCAGCAATTATATGTTTGCGTCAGCAGCAGTCTTGTGTGCTGCATGTTGTTTAGTGCTAATAAAATATTAAATAGTTGGTACCGAGTACTTGTTGCTTAAATTAAGTACTTGATATTTTCAAAGTTCCATTGTAAGATAAAAAAGATATTAAGTCAAGAAAATTATACTGCTGTATCGAAATACAAAAAAAAAAAATATTAATAAAAATAGGTGGCAGCAGTAGTTTGAATAGAAATTACTTTGGTGAAAAGTGGCAACCTTAAAAAACATACGTTTTAAGTTTCAAGGCGCAAAGTGGTTTAGTATTTTTTTAGCGATCAAAAGTAAACGATCTCAGTGAATTCGTAAACGTACTTTCAGGTCTCAGTGCAGCCAATATTAAAGCCGAACCGAAAATTTTGAGATGAGAAAGCTGTCCGAAAGGTGGGTGCTCGATTCGTAAACATGGATGAGAAAAGGGTCTACCACTTCATACCTGAAACAAAGAAACAGTAAAAATAATGGACTGAAATGGGATTATCGAGTCCAAAGAAAGAAACACAACTGAAATTAAGGAAAAGGAAAATGTTGTTTGATCAATGCTATCCACCAATTAATACCTTAAGTATTGTGATGGCAAAAATCCTTCAACTAAAGTTCGTCACGCACTTTATTGGCCAGATTTAGGTGCCTTGGATAATTTTCTATTTCCAAACATAAAAAAGACTCGGTTGTAAAATATTTTCCAACAATGACTCCAATGGTGGAGTCCGCCGTTGATGGTTACTTTAAGGAACGGGACAGTTCTTACTATAAACAGGGCATCGAAGCTCTTGAATATCGCTGGGTAAAGTGTATGGAGCTAAAAGGAGATTTAGTTGGGAAAAAATAATAAATTTTTTTTTAATTTATTGTGGTTTTTGGTCCGGTCAGGTCATTCTGGGATGGCTCTAGTATTAAGACAGGAAAATTAAATAAAAAATAAAAAAACAAGTAAGAAAATTAATGTCGGTCTAGACCGAAGTTATTATTATCATATCTAAAATTTTCGTTTGTTGTTGGGTTGCAATTAACTGCTCTAATATTAGCCCGTCTATACTGATGGTAAAAGACCCCCGTTTTCATTTTGAATAATATTTAATTTATCGAGGTATAAAAAGGCTTCGGGTGGAACAAAACCTTTTTGTAAGGTAACTTTAAGGATTTATCAGAAATCAAGACACATTGGTCTTGCTTCGATAATATATTTTATTTTTTTTAATAAGCTACGAAGCTTTATAAAGAGAATGATTATATTAATGTCCGCTCTTCTCTTTTAAAAATTATAATTTACTATTTAGTAAATTACTACGAAAGTTATCAACAAACAGTAATTAGAGTTAATTTTATTAACAGTTTTAGTCATTGTAGAAATATACCGTTAATGCGTTTTATAAAAACGTAGTGTCAATCAATTGGTTGATTGATTGTTTGATATATGTACTTATTAGTTAACTTTCAAAAAGTAAACTTGTGTTCATTTGTTTTTTACCAAAAACTTTTTCCATAAAATTATGGAATCATTAGCGATGTTAATTGACTCTGCCGGAACAAGTTTTCTGACTAACCACAATTGAAGTATCATTGGCATGCCAAGTGAATTTAGTGAATTAAATTTACCAAGTTATCGCGACGTTTTAAAGTACTATTTTTTTTAAGTGACCGAGAAAAACAAAAATAAAAAAAACAACATCCATCTGCAAGCCATTGTCCGATAATTCCAAAGAAAATAATTGAAATTTGGAAAAAAAAATTAGTACTGTACTGATAAATAGAAAAAGTATTTAAAAAAATTTAAACACATATCGCACGCCTAGAACAAAAGTGACTCAACTGAAAATTTACATTTTTCGGGATTAGAAAAAAAATATTGAGTTTAAAAATTCATAAAAACTCGAAAAAAAATTTAAAAAAGCTCGTGTCATACGATAGCGAATCAAGTTTAAAAAAATACAAAAAAAAAAAAAAATTCGTCAAAAATGAACCCGCTAGTGCCGCAACCAGTACGAAAAACATGGTTTCGAGATAAACGAATTCAAAGTTTGTGAACAAAGAAAAAAAAGGTTACCTTCAATCTACCATGCCTGCTTTGTACTGTACGCCTTCGTTATCTTGTGTTGTGCTGTTTCTTACAGTTTTTTGCATTCGTTTAGCAATTCGGGCTTCTTTTGAAGAAATTCAAAAAGACAAGTAGGTACGAAATAATAACCACCAAAAGTCAGGTAGCAAGTAAAACAAGTATATACCAGCTGCCGTACATAGGTAGCGCCAATGTCATGTCCCCCCTTAAAGCATTCATGATTGACCAACACACCAGCAGAAATAATACAATTCCTGAACTACCAGCTAACTAAGATCCTTCATATAGGCAGGACGCTTCACAAATGTACGTCGCATCTGTAATCAAGTTTGCAAAATCAATTTTGTTTAAAAAGATATGACACAATTAAGTTTGTTATGATGTGTGATAGATGCGGCTTTTCAGACAGAGTTGCCTCGTGTTCAGCTACAGCTTTATTTAAAGACATTGGCCTTACTAATGAAAATGGGGTACCAATTGTTATGGATAAATTGATAAATAAAGTAAGTCCTGCAAAAATCAAATGCAGGCAGTCCGTTCGTCGTCAAAATTAGGGTTTTTATACAAAATTCAAAGTAATATCAAGATTACTTTCCTTTGTTGGCGGTGAATTTATATCAATTTACAACAAAAAACTATCAATTTAACACAAACACGATCTTTATGGTTAAAGAGTTAGACAACGATAAAAAACGAATACAATGTCGCGGTTAAAAAGTATATTGAATAACAAAATGACAGGAAAATGTCAGACAAAAAAAAAGAGACTTAAATAACTAAAGCGCACTCTGTATGTCAACGTCCATACCATGATGACATCCGTTAGATACAGTGGGGCCTCTCAAACGCTCACGTAAACAAAACCATTAAATTGATTTGTTTGTTTGTTGCATTTCAACATTTCGCCATTTGATCAATGCTATAGAAAATGTACTACAAGTCGACCACGCACAGTGGGATTGTTTCAAAAATTTCTTGGCAAAAAGTATAAGGAGAGCTCGTAGAACATAGAAATTTGGCGCAGAGCCTTTCATCAACTCAATTAAGAAAAATTTAAAGTTTCATCAAAATGGACCACGCCCATTGCCCCATGGGGCAACCTGAAAAGATTCTTTCGGCCCAAATTTGTATATCCTTACCAAAAAAGTTATGAAACTTGGCACAAGTTATCAGTGTTATGAAGTTGAGATATACGGAGAGTTTCATGGAAATCGGTCACGCCCATCGCCTACCGCACATGTAACCCAAAAACTTTTTTTCGCCCCAAATTTCTTTTCTTTACCAAAAGTCATGAAAAAATATTAACTCTGACATAGTCACGCACAGTCACGGAGAGATTAAAACCCCACTTCCTTATCCGATCGATCTGAAACTTTGTCCATACACTTGCTGTGAATAAAAGATTAACTTTGACATAGTTACGCACAGTCACGGAGTGATTTGAAACCTATTTCCCCTTATCCGATCGATCTGAAACTTGGTCGATAGACTTACTGTGAAAAAAGAATAACTTTGAGATTGTCACGCACAGTCACGCATAGTCACACACAGTCACGGAGTGATTTAAATCCCATTTCCCCTCATCCAATCAATATGAAACTTGGTCCACGGACTTGCTGTCACCAAATATTAACTTAAAGATAGTCACGTATTGTCACGCCCAGTCACGGAGTGATTTAAACCCCATTTTCCGTCATCCAATCAGTCCGAAACTTGGTCCATAGACTTGTTGTGACCAAAGATTAATTTTAAAATAGTCACGTAAAGTCACGCACAGTCATGGAGAGATTCATATACATAACGAAAGAAAGAGTTTTAATATGGTTTATGGGTTAGTTTATTTATGTTTCTTTTACAAGGTTTTTATGTTTTGAAATTATTACCCATAAATAAAAAATAAAAATAATATAAAAAAAATTTTGGATTCTTAAAATTTATTTTTTCAAATTGCTTCGAAGGTAGCAGAAGGTATATCTAATAGACTAAGCACTTCTAATAGACTAAACGCTGGTCTACAAATTAAAAAAAAAAATTGACTGCAGAAACGAAGCATGTTTTTTTAACTAATCTGGGTGCGCTGAATTCGAATCTGGCATTAAAATTGGGCTATCACGTCTTGTTAATTTTTTATCGCATGCTGGCAATACTGTAAAACAGTCAATACTGACACTACAATTTCACAATTATTAATTTGACAGAAGCCCACATTCATTCTAAATCTTCATAATAGAAACGTTTAAGTATGTCAGGGAGATCGTGTCAGGGAGATTGTGTGTGGTGAATATTTGGTTGGAAAAAAAGGATATTGAATATCAGAATCATTAGAATATGCATATTTACATTATTTTGGTTTCGCTGTCAGAAACTTGAACAAACCGTGGACACCGACAATGTTTTGCAATAGCTGCAGAACTGTTTTATACAAGTGGTCAAATGGTAAGAAGATCTATTTCGATTTTTCAATTCCAGTACTTTGTAACTGGTAACCACCAAACCGATTGTTATTTCTGTTTGACAAAAGTTGCTGGATTCAATATGAAAAATGTCCCATCGGTTTCCAAACCAGTTCAACGTCCACCAAATGATCCATTACCAGTCATACCCAGTGCTATGAGCAGTGAGTTCGAAACATTTTTCACCAGCAGTGGTAGTTTGTATGAGGCTGATGATGAACACCATTAAGTGACACAAGCTGAGCTGAATGATCTTATTCGGGATTTACATTTAACGAAGCAAGACGCAGAATTACTAGCTTCACACATGCAGCAGTGGAAACATCTTGCAGTTGGGACAAAAATAACAATCTACAGAGATAGAAGCTTGGAATTGGCTGCATATTTTGAAAAGAAACACTCTATTCTATACTGTACTGATGTTGATGATTTATTTCAAAAAATGAAAATGGAAATGACAAAACTGAATGGAGATTATTTATTGATGACTCTAATACAGTTTAAAGGCTCTTCTCTTGCATAATGGGAATGGAAACCCATCCATACCAATTACTCCTGCCATTAATACAAAGGAAAGTTACTAATCAGTGACTGAAATTTTGACACTACTCAAATACAACGATCATAATAGAAGATCTGCGATGACCTTAAGGTGTGTGATTTAAAGTTCTTTGTATATATAGTATAGACCATCGTAAATAGCTGTAAATTAATCTGTTTCAGGTCACTGGTTTGTTGGCTGGTAAACAAGGAGGTTCCACAAAATATTGTTGTTTCCTTTGTCTATGGGATAGTCACGCTACATGCCGTCATTACGTCAGAACAGAGTGGCCAAAAAGAACTGAGTATTCACCAGGAAAACAAAACATTTCAAATAAACCATTAATTGATCCAATGACGTTTTTCTTCCGCCGCTGCACATAAAATTTGGCCTTTTTAAGAACTTTTGTCAAGGCTCTGGACAAAGATGGTGCAGCTTAAAATTCCATAAGCTAAAATCAAAGAAGGCATATTTGTTGGCCCTCAGAGCAGGAAGCTATTGAATGATGACAATTTTTCACACTGTTTATTGGAGAAAGTGGAAAGTTTTCGTGGAAACGATAAGAGTGAAAACTAGAGACAAATTGTTCCTGAATTATTGAAAAACTATCACGAATTAGGTCCACGAATGTCACTCAAAATGCATTTTCTTTATTAGCATTTAGATTTTTTTTGCACAAAACCTAGGTGAGGTGAGCGACGAACAAGGGGAGCGTGCTAACCATGATTTAATGAAAATTTAAAGAAATTATCAAGGATTTTGGAACAAAAGCATGCTGGGAGACTATTGCTGGACTCTGATACGTGAAACCGACCCAACAAATACAAACGACGTTCAAATAACGTCATTCACTTTTGAAAATTCATTGATTTTTAAATAAACTAATAATTTTTTATGTAAAAAACGAATAAAAAAATTTTTTTTATCTCGAAAACCTGACGTGATAGAGAAAAACCAACTACAAATTCGATTTCAGCCCACCAAATTACGCTAGGAAAGATATTTGGTTGCTCCAGTCCAAAAACTTGTCGGCTAGTGTAATTTATCTGAACACATAATTACACTGTTCAAGTTTTTAACACGAAATTTCTGGTACTAACGTGAAAACCATATGGTTGTGTTTGGATGAGCCCCTCACTACTACTCCACCGATGAATGTGCCAATTTGGCTTATTGGGAAAAATTAATGGCGTTTTGTTTGAATTTCGTAAATTTGTCCATTTTTGACCATTTTTAGCCCATTTAAGTCGCTTTTCCTGTATTAAAAATTTCTTGTGTTATCTTTATACGGCTCGCAATTACTGTTTTCATCATTAGAATGCGCATTTAAACTGAGAAAATCAACTTTTTTTAGCCTATTTTCATGAGTTTTATCCATTATCATCGATTTTCCACATTTTTTGCTGTTTTTATGCGCTTTTTTGTAATTCTTGCGCAAACTTATCGACATAATTCTTACCGTTTTTCCTTTTTACAATAAATTATGCAAGCCATCCATTTTTACGGTTTTTCGGTATAAAAATTAATGGAAATGCGTGTTTCTCCGTATTAATGTAATTAATTTTAAATTGGCAATTGAAATTAAGAGATATGCAATGGAATATTATTCTTTATCCTGAAATATTTTAGCATAACTTTTTAGCATTATTTTAAAGCAGTTGGCATAATTTTGGCACAATTTTAGCAGTGATTTGGCATATTTTGTAGAAGAACTGTTGGCAACACTGGTTGTTGAGTAAACAAACTGCGTTGTTTAATTTTTTGTTTTCTCTTTAATAAATTGAGTTTTCCAGTTTGAAGTGATTACTTTTTACGGTAAAAAATGGATAAAACCTTCAATCATTACTGTTTTGAGAATAAACTTTAAAACTGTATAACTAAAATATTCATTCCAGAAATTAATGGCAGTTCATTTACTTAACCTCAAAATATCTTCGAATTGTCTTTTTCTAACTTGGTTTGCTTCAGCTGTGAGCCCTCCATATATTATTGATCCTTAAAACAACGGGAGTCTATAAAGCCATTCTGTCTGACCGTCCGTCTGTCTGTTAAAATAACGCTCATTCACAAAATAAACCGTTTACGTATATAAAGTTAAGATAATGTTGTTTGTCATTATTTTGAGCTGGCTGCTATTGAAAATGGGGTAAATCGGGCAATATTGTGCCAAGAAACACTTATAAAAAAATGCTATAGAATTTCATATAAAAAATAATAAATTTTGAAAAATGTTTACGTTACGTACCTGTTGTCTCTTTTTTTGGACTTGTGCATGAATGTTTTGTCGATAAGAGTAAGAACATAACAAGATGATTATGCTCCTACTTAATAAGATGCTTATGCTCTTACAGAGACCGCTCTCATCAACCTAGTGGGAACCATTCAAAAATCACTAGATGAGAAGGAAATAGCAGTTTGTGCCTACATATAGAAGGAGCCTTTGATAACGCTTCACATGATGTAATAGAAAGGGCATTAAACCGAAGAGGGATAGATTCAGTGACATCATTGTTGTCTAAGAAAAAAATTACTGAAGTACGAGCAGTACTTCAATATTCCAGTGATTTGTAATATTCACTGTTGATGATAGATGAAGACTTCAACAATGTTCTTCAAGAGGAGGAACTCATCGCTTGGGATAGCCTGAAAGCAGTGATCGAAAAAGTTCTCTGCATTCATCGGGTGGACAATTGGCGTGCCATTGTTGAAGATATGCTGCAACCTTTCGCAAACATCGAATGTCGTTGAAAGTGTATTTCATGCATCACCACCAGGATCCCTTTGAGCGTCGTTGCCGTCTGAATCAGACGAGCATGGGGAACGTTTCCACCAGGTATCAGCACAGTTGGAACACTGGTACAGTGGAAAAAAAATTAGATTCACTTTTGGCAGATCTTTGCTGGAATTTGTTAATGGAATTGGAGGATAACGAATGATATTCCATTGCATATTTCTTTATTTCAATTGCCAATTTAAAATTAATTACATTTAAAATTAATCCATTCATTTTTATGCCGAAAAAATGTATTCAACCACAAAAAATTTATCTAAATAAATAAAAAACGCGAAAATCATCCGAAAAAGCGTAAAAAGGATGGCTTTTGTATTTTAAAAGTGTGCTGAGTTGCTTGAAATGGCAATAATATTGCATAATATATTGTAAAAAGGAAAAACAGTAAGAATTATGTCGATAAGTTTGCGCAAGAATTACAAAAAAGAGCATAAAAACAGCAAAAAATGCGGAAAATCGATGAAAAATGGGCAAAAATCATAAAATAGGCTAAAAATGGTGATTTTCTCAGTTGAAATGTGCGTTCTAATGGTGGAAATAGTAATTGCGAGCCGTATAAAGATAACACAAGAAATTTTGAATATTGGAAAAGCGACTTAAATGGGCTTAAATGGGCTGAAAATGGTCAAATATTGACAAATTGACCGAAATTCAACAAAAAGCCATTAATTTTTACCAATGAGCCAAATTGACACTTTCATCGGTGGAGTAGTAGTCGGGGGGCTCATCCAAACACAACCATATGGTTTTCACGTTGGTACCATTTTACAACTTGAACAGTGTTATCAATTAAATTTTTTAATATTCGCCTATGAGGATTAATTCCATATATTAATAAAATAAATACATAAATAATTTCAATTGCACAGATTATATGCATTTAGCCGAGTTAGATAATGCAAGCCTCCCACACGATCACCTGTTGGCGAAGGTTGCCATATTTAATGCAGAAAAATTATATTTTTAATTTTAAAGCGTAATAACAAAACGGTAGGAATCTTAAAAGCAAAAAGAAAACAAATTTCAAACGCATTTCATTAAAAACTACAAATAAAAATTAAAGGTATAATTTTTTCTAGCATTTCAAGCAAAGTAACGATAAAAAAATTCTTATTAAAATTTCTAATAAACGAAACAAACGAATTTAAGTGGCTTTCAAGTTAAAATAAAAACGTATCGAGTATCCAATTGAAAAGTATCGAGTATTTTAAAAAGACCGAATTAAACAACACTCATACATATTTGCGTACGTCAAGCAGGCAAAAACAAGCCTGTGGGTGAACGCCAGAAGTGACGAAGTGATAAAGTGTAATACAAACAAAAAAAAAAAAAGAAAAGAAAAAAGGCCAAAGGCTTTAAAAATACTTATGCCAGTATACTCTAACATTTAAATAAATTCCATAATTTTGTAGCACAACAAATACCTATAAATAAAAAAAAATACATACATAAATCAACCAACACACAGAATGGCAGCCAGAAATGTTTGTTACTGCTAAAATGGCCATGACTTTGTGGAATTTATATTTAGAAGAAAAATGTAAAGTTTGAATTTATATTGAAGTGAAAAAAATAAAGAAAAAGAAAAATACTAATGGATATAAAATATTTTTTTATGTTTAGCACAAATATAGCTGAATAACATGAAATGATTTGGCATATTTGCGTTTAACTTGTTATTTAAGCTTTATATGATTTACCGTGTATAACAAGATGCTTCTACATTTCGTTCTGTGTATTTGTGTTAATCAAACTCAATAGTTGGTGTTCAACTCTACATGGTGAAAGGCTAGTGACTCACTGGGTGAATGGGCCAGAGGCTAAGACGGTACATAAACAGTAATTAATATTATTATTTTATTGTTTCTGGTATATTTAATGAACATGATTTAGTTTTTGTTTACATAAATGTTTTATTTCTTCCACCCCTCCCCCCTTTCTGTAACAATAATTATAAGCTAAACACCAAAACCAATTGAACGTAAATTAATAAAACAAACAGCCAGGTAGTCAGACAAACAATAAACATACAAATTACATTTTAAGAAGTTTCCGACAAAAACCTATTCAGAAGTCAAATACAACAAATTGTCGGCAATTATACGTGGCGTATTAAGAACATAAGAAAATATTGCCGTTTGGCAAACTATTAGCTCAAACTAAATATTGACCAGCAGAATAGTATAAGATGATGAAAACTACACAAACACACAGCCATTACTTACAACACAAGAGGCAAATAAATATGGATACATATTCGTAGCATGTTTATTCCTTTGGCTTTTGTTTTGTTACTTCATTCTCTTTATTTGGCCAAAATCACGTACTTGTAATCCACAATATAAAAAAAAAAAACAGATGATGTTGCATCAAATAAAGTTAAGAAATCGAAAATTCAATCACAACCAAAAATCTATCAAAAAGGTCATATGCCAAAAGTGTAGAGTGTATGTGTGTCATGGAAACATAAGGACCAAACAATTCCTCAACACACATCAATTTACACTTAATAAATAGGCATTAATTGTAAATGTACATCCATATCGTTACCTAAAATGCAAAATAACGTATCATCTAAAAAATCAAAATTGAGTTTTTGATTAATTATGATTATATTAGTCAACATGTATCAGATCAATTTAATATTTCTGTGCTAAAATTGTATGGATGTATAACCAAAGTTCCTAAAAAAATAACGTATCATCAAGGGCATATCTTTCATAAATCAATTTTATGAAGCAGGGTGGGCCAAAAGTCAACATGGGGTTCAAAAATTTAATAACTTTTTTATATATTTATATATATATATATATATATATATATATATATATACTCGTATATTTTTTTTTTTTTTTTTCAGATTTGGAGCATAAATAATGAAGAGATTTACAACTGAACAAAGAATTTAATTTAAATCAGCGATCAGTTATTTGAATGCAAAGAGCATATCGTCACCATTTTACCGTCAGAATTGCGCCCTCTGAAGCAACGATTCGTTGCTTAGGTGATCGTCACCGCCAACTCCGCACCGTAAGATATTTCCCTCGAACCGGTAGACCACGCAGTGTGGCGGCCAATAATAATTTTTTTACGGTTACCGATTTTAAAGTTATGTTATTCATTTGAAAGTAAAGGGTAATTTTTTAGCTATTATCTTTTTGGCAACACTGGTTTAAACAGCTGACGCACGTTTCGTGTTTTGTTTCATTGTCAAACATCTTCAGTTTGGTCTATAATTTAACTATGAATCGTCTTACAAACGAACAACGCTTGCAAGTTATTGAATTTTATTATCAAAATGCGTGCTCTGTTAAGAAAGTTCACCGCGCGCTTCTTCCATTTTATGGTCAGTTTAATCGACCCACTGAAGCGGCTATTCGGGCTATTGTGACTTAATTTCGCACCAAATTTACATTGTTGGACATTAAACCACCAACACGATTACGTAAAGTGCGAACTGAAGAAAATATCGCAGCTGTATCGGCCAGTGTTAATGATGACCATCAATTATCGATTCGTCGCCGTTCGCAGCAATTGGGCCTCTGTTACTCAACAACGTGGAAAATTTTGCGGAAGGATTTAGGTAGAGCTTGACTTGCATGACATGTGGATTCAACAAGACGGTGCTACATGTCACACAGCAGCGCAACAATGGACTTATTGAGAGGCGAGTTCGGTGAACATTTTATTTCACGTTCGGGACCGGTGAATTGGCCGCTTAGATCGTGCGATTTAACGCCTTTAGACTATTTTTTGTGGAGCTATGTTAAAGCTCATGTCTATACAGACAATCCCGCTTCAATTAACGCATTGGAAGACAACATTGAAGCATTTATTCGTGAGATACCGGCCGAAATGTTGGAAGATATTGGACTAAGCGGATGTACCATTTGAGGCGCAGTCACGGTCAACATTTGCATGAAATAATCTTCAAACAATTAATTATATGGACCGTACTATCGATTCAAATAAAGTTTTCATGGATTTTTCTGAATTTTATGTGTTTTTTTTTTTTGGAAAACTTTGCTATAGCTCTTAAAAAATCACCCTTTAAATACCAGTGAACCTCGGGAGTCAAAAAATTGCGACTCTATTTCAACTATATCACAGCGAACAAGGTCTTCGAAAATTGACTTTCTCAGTATTTTGCTAAAATTAAAAATTTCTTTGTAAATTTTAATTTTTAAATGACTGTAACCTTTTTGTTTTAAAAGATTTTAAAGTAAAATAAATTTTGTATAATTTTGTAACTTCTAAATTATTAATCTTAGAAATATAAAATCACAGAGTCGTTTAGAAATTAAAAAAGTCTTGCACTCTTCTGTAGTCCGAACCCTCCCCTACAATCCTATACCCTATTGTATACCCGCTAGTTTCCGCCCGTGTGCACCAGAACAATTTTTCTGACCCAAGGTCAGATATTTTGTGCAAAATTTATGAATACAAAAGTTTTCCACTATGTGGTTAGGGTATAATGAGTTTGCCAAAATATTGGACATATACCCATCTCTTATTATACGGATCGACTCAAAATGACTTTCTGAGTCGATTTAACGATGTCCGTCCGTCCGTCTGTGTGTTATGAATACAAAAGTTGGTCGTACCGGTGTATTTTTTTTGCGTAAGTCTATTTGTGTTTTGTACTAACAGAAAAAGGAAACGGTAAAGTTGACACGAGTTGTTATATACTTATAAAAAGGACTGAGACATAATGCGCTTAATCGTTGAATTATATTAATGATTAAAATCTTTTTTATTTTGACAGGTACATTTACATAGCTATTTTTCAAAACCATTAATAGTCGGAACTTGATTTATATAGTTTAAATACCTGACAAAATGGGAAACAAAATTTTAATTAGCAGGTAAATGGTAAAAAAACTATTGCGACACACCCTTTTAAGATATGAGCAGGTATGCTTCACCTTTTAAAAGGGGTGAGGGTCTGGGTTTTTTATGCTTCAAAAAGTGGTAATAAAAGATAAAAAATTGTATTTTACATAATTGCAAGAAGGAGTATTTTATAAGAGTATTTTATAAATGTTTCCACAATTATTATTCATTACAGTTTGAACAATGACTAAAAAGTACTGTAATAGAGATCTCGCTGATATTTATTTTCAACAAAAAGATGTAGATGATATAATTTTGCACATACTGAGCAACCATTTCAACATTCAACATTCGACAAAATGGAAAACTACCTCTATTGAATTAGACGAGGAAGCTGAACAGCTTCTAGAAGATGAAATTGTTTGATTTAAAGTAGTTTTTCAGTACGTTAGCAATAAGTTACACCCTTTTTTTTTTATATAGTTAACAATTTTTCTTGATTAAAAAATTTATGTATTTTATAAATTTACAATAGATATTGATATAAAAATATTTAAAAAGACAATAAAAAAAATTTTAACTAACGTAAAAACATACGACTTTTTCAATGAAACTTCTCTATCTCAACCAATATCAAGTAACTTTTACGTTCGCTGCTTAAAACAGTATATTCTAATTCGGGCTCTTCAAAAAAAGCCAACCTTGTGAACATTAGGACTAAAAAGTTTACTGGGGCCAAAGTTTGGGATTATCGGACAAAATTTAACTTACAACATTTTTAAAAAGTATTAGTTGTAAAATTAACTCAAAAACTAAGACATTATATAAAAAAAACCTTTTGTACTAAAATTCAACTAAAAATGAAAATGTATTTCAAACCCTCCATAACTTTTTTTTATTATCGGTCGATATTTACATAGCAAACAAAAAAACACCGCATATCAAAATTCCAATCCAATCAAAAGTTATGGATTTTTGACCGGTACAAACGCTCCAGCCACAAATTTTGAAAAATGTTACGGAAAAAGCTCTAAAACGAGCCAATCATTGCGTAACTGAAAACGGAGGTCATTTAAGTCACATTATTTACTATACTTTTGTATATTTTATTATCTGAAAAAAAAAAAAAAAAATTAAAAAATATATGAACGAAAAAGTTATGGTGACTTTTAGCCCATGGTGACTTTTGCCCCACCCTGTATAACATATGAAAAAATTACATTTGATTTTATGTCTACCGAGACGGAAAATTAAAACGTTGATAAAATTTGACTGTTAAAAATTTAGAGTTACTCGTTACTTCTAATTTCAACCTCTTATCACTTTGGTCGAAAACCAAAATTTTATGTAAATTTAGTTGTTAAACGAAGAAGGAAGAGTAAGGTCGGTATAATACCCGGAATAAATATAAATTGAATTTATCACACTAAATAACATGTTTTTTTATTTTTGATTTGGGATAAAGTATTGCACACTTCACGCATATAAATTTTTGGTCCTTCGAACCGGAGCTTTAAATAGTTGAGGGATATTTTTATTTCGCAAGAAACCACGATATAGAAGACCGTTACTCTTTAGTACTTTTATAATGATCATCAACTTGGTATTGTATTTTATTTTATGCCATTTAGTTTTATATATGTATGTCATTACACTTACTAAAATTGTTGTTATATTATTCATAAAAGTTTAACACTTATTTTTTTTAATTTCTTCACTTTTAACTACAGTTTTTCCAGCTATTTCCTTATACATGCATATACTTATGTATATATATGTTTTTGGAAATAGGCGGTATGGTGTGATATTCTTCACGGCGTTTTATATTGCTGACTTTTTTCTGTAATAAAAGTGTTTTGGGGTAAAGATCCGGTGCGATTGGATCCAAATATGTATATGCAAAGTGTGCAATATTTTATCCTAAATCAAAAATAAAAAAACCAAGTTCGATAAATTCAATTTATATTTTTTCCGGGTACTATACCGACCTTAATCTTCCTTTTACGTTTAACAGCTAAATTTACATAAAATTTTGGTTTTCGTCGATCAAAGTGATAATAGGTTGAAATTAGAAGTAACGAGTAACTAAAAACTCTCAATTTCTATCAATGCACCATAAGATATTGTAAAAGTGATAAATTCGGCTGCTTGAAATAATGACAAACAATATTATCCTGAGTTTTCCCAGGCAAATAGTTTATCTTGTGAATGACCGTGATTTCAACAACTCATCTTACAACTACAACTAAGATTAGTTGTTATTATAAGAAAATTGACGTGAAAACTGAAAATATATTTATTCTTGCTCTGAGTTTCTTTTAATGGCATTTTTGTTTTTAGCATTTATAGTTAAAAATTCATTTATTATGATGATACACATCTTATGAAATCTGTATAGCAGCAACAAACTAATACAAAAATTATTAATAATCTAACCCATAAAAACAAAGTTTTTATTAAAACTCTTTCTTTCCTTATGCATATGAGTTTTGAATATCTCCGTGACTGTGTGTGACTATCTTCAAATTAATCTTTGGCCACAACAAGTCTATGGACCAAGTTTCAGAACGATCGGATGAGGGTAAATGACATTTGGATCACTCCGTGACTGTGCGTGACCATGCGTGACCGTGCGTGACTACCCCAAAATTAATCTGTAGTCACACCAAGACTATGGGCCAAGTTTCAGATCAATTGGATAAGGGAGAATGGGTTTACCCCACGACAGACAGATAGATTGAGTTTAAAGAAAGAGTTTAAAAATAATGTTGAATCAGCAAATCCCACAGAAACAACCTCTGGACTCTCTTTGACAGCACAAACACAATTTAATTTCGTAAAAGACTTCTACATGTGAGCGGATATAAGCGTCCAGTCTACAGGCCGAAAGGATATTATCATCGTTGATGGAGAAATTATTGCCTATTTGCAGTGCATTATTTATATATGGAAAAAGATCAAAATATTTTAAGTTAAATTAAACTCATCATAAATTTGCGTACATTACTATTTGCAAATTCGGGTTAGCTCATTTAAAAGCAAGAAAATCTGCTTAAAAATTTCGTACGCAAAACTGAAAGTGGCCCTGGCAAACGTTGCACCCAAGAATGGAAAAATGCTTTATAAGTGGTTTTTAAAACAAGGAGATTTTGCGGTCAAAGCCATTCAATTGGATTAAAAAATTCATCAATCCAACTCAAGTTTAAATGTTAAGCCACGGAGTTCACTCTCCATGCAGTAAGCTACAAAAAAGCAACTTAATATCTTCAATACTACCCTAACCACTATTGGTTTTTACAGTTGTAGTTTTATCCTATTTTTGTTTTTTAAATATTTTTATTATGGGCTACGACAGTGGGATTCAGTCATTTTTAGTGATTAATCATCATTTCAAGTATGCGTTGGTGATTCTCCACTGAACGTTATACGAAATAAAAATGAAGCATTTCATAAGGACATTTTACGGAGGCAAGAAATATTTCCTGCAAGCTTTATGGTATGGGGTTGCATGTCATCGCAAGGAGTGGGAAATTTACATTTCGTTGATGGCACAGTTAAGGCTGTTAATTACATAGAAATTTTGAATAACAATTTGCTTATATCAGTCCCACACTTGTGTAGAAGGAATGAATACATTTTCCAACAAGATTGTGCACCACCACATACAGCCAAAAAACGAAGGCATGGTTAAATGAAAAAGATATTCCCCTCCTTGATTGGCCGGCTAGCAGCCCGGATTTCAAACCCATTGAGTCGTTGTGGGGAATAATGAAAAAGAAATTAAAAAACGACCCCTAAAGGACTGTCAATGGGTTAAAATGAAAATACAGGAGATCTGGGACTCCATTTCCCCGACGGATTGCCAGAAATTAATAAAAATGCCATGCCCGATAGATTAAAAGAAGCGATAAAAGCTAAGGGCGATGTCACAAAATATCAAAACTGCAATTAAAATGCAAAATTACTAAATTAATAAATTGTTGTTTTTATATTTGATACATAATAAGAAAATATTTTTCTAAATAAGCTTTCCCATGAATGCATAAAAACCATACAAATACATTATTCGTTATTAAATAAAAATATTTAAGAAAACAAAACTATGATAAAAGTACAACTGTACGAAACATTAGTGGTTATGGTAACTGCAGGGGCTCTGCTAATGTAAAAATATTTATTATTATTTATTATTTCAACCGGTTAATTTTTAATTTTTTGTTTTTGTTTTTTATTTTCATTTTTCATTTTTTATTTTTAATTTTTTATTTCTTTTTTTATTTTTATTTTTAATTTTTTATTTCTCATTTTTCATTTTTTATTTTTCATTTTTTATTTTTTATATTTCATTTTTAATTTTTTATTTTTCATTTTTGTTTTCTTATTTTTAATTTTTAAATTTTTATTTCTATTTTTTTAATTTTTCATTTTTATTTTTTCATGTTTTATTTTTCATTTTTTATTTCTCATTTTCCATTTTTTTATTTTTCATTTTCTATTTTTAATTTTTCATGTTTTATTTTTAATTTTTTATTTCTCATTTCTCATTTTTCATTTTTTTATTTTTAATTTTCATTTTTCATTTTTTATTTTTCGTTTTTTATTTTTAATTTTTCATTTTTTATATTTTATTTTTTTTTTATATTTCATTTTTATTTTTTTTTTAATTTTTCATTTTTTATTTTTAATTTTTCATGTTTTATTTTTAATTTTTTATTTCTCATCCTATTTTTTCATTTTTCATTTTTTAATTTTCATTTTTCGTTTTTTATTTTTCATTTTTTATTTTTCATTTTTCATTTTTTATTTTTTATATTTCAGTTTTATTTTTTTTTCATTTTTCATTTTTCAATTTTCATTTTTTATTTTTTATTTTTTATTTTTCATTTTTATTTTTAATTTTTTATTTCTCATTTTTCATTTTTCATTCTTTATTTTTCACTTTTCATTTCTTATTTTGAATTATTTATTTTTTTGTTTTTTATATTTAATTTTTAATTTTTTATTTTTCATTTCTTAATTTTAATTTTTCATTTTTTATTTATAATTTTTTGATTTTTCATTTTTTGTTTTTCATTTTTCGTTTTTCATTTTTTATTTTTCATTTTCATTTTTATTTTTTCATTTTTATTTTTATTTTTTTATTTCTCATTTTTCATTTTTCATTCTTTATTTTACATTTTTCATTTTTATTTTTTTGTTTTTTATATTTCATTTTTAATTTTTCATTTCTTATTTCTAATTTTTCAATTTTTATTTATATTTTTTTAATTTTTAATTTTTCGGTTTTCATTTTTCGTTTTTCATTTTTTATTTTTCATTTTCATTTTTATTTTTTCATGTTTTATTTTTCATTTTTTATTTCTCATTTTCCATTTTTTTATTTTTGATTTTTCATGTTTTATTTTTAATCTTTCATTTCTCATTTTTCATTTTTTTATTTTTCATTTTTTATTTTTCATTTTTCATTTTTCGTTTTTCGTTTTTTATTTTTCATTTTTCATGTTTTATTTTTCATTTTTTATTTTTCATTTTTCATTTTCATTTTTTATTTTCTATATTTCATTTTTTATATTTTTTTCATTTTCATTTTTCATTTTAAAACAGGGTATTACATATCATAATTTTTTCACCAATACAATCATGTCACGCCGATTTTGTCTTAAGACTCACATGTTACGCTGTTCTTGTGATTGTATTGTGGAATAGAAATTTACCCCCCTACGCGCATAGATGCTTACACATAAAAAAAAAATTTCTCACCTACATATATTGCTTACGATGATCAAAATTAAATGTATATTACCATAATGGTTAATTACAACCTTTATTTGAATTCATCAATTTTAAGGGTTAATTAAGACCTTTTAGTCATTTCTCTTATAACAGTTACGTCCCTGATTAAAACAATTTAAAAAATATTCAATTATATATCCACTTTAGTAAGCGATGCATACACATGTTTGTTTGGTGTATTTTTTTTTAACATGTGAACACTTTATCGATGAGAGAAAGAGAATATCAAGATGGTTATCCTCCAACTCTCTTTTAACAAGTAAATTTATGCTGATTGCATTTAATAATTGCTTACTAAAAAAAGCACGAAAATACCAATTTTTTTTTGTTTATTATCTTATTAATTAAAACATCATTGTAAAAAATTATCCATTTTAATGTGAAATCTAGTCTTTTTTGTCTCTTAGTGTTGACAAACTTGGTTATAGTATTGTGTTTAAAAGGCGGGTAGAGGTAGTCGAAGATTCGGCACAGCTGAATTTAACACTCTTTCTTGTTTCATATCCAATGTAATAGAAAATCGAAAATATGATAAAAGTTCAACTGCACGAACTAATATTGGTTAGGGTAGTATTTAAAATGTAAATTTTACACATATATATTAATTAAAAAGTTTTTGTTTGTAATAGTTAACACTGAAATATTGGGTGCAGCTATGGCGAAAATTTAGTTCCACGACAGCTCTGGTTTTTTATTAGTTGCGAATACCAAGCGGGCACTGTCCTTTCAAAAATCATTTTTCCCCTATGAATAGATCTGATTTTATGTTGTGTTTGTGTTTCTATATCTGAAGTATTTTGAACTTAACAAAGTTTTTTGCTTCTTCTGAAAACCTATGAAAAGTGATGTTACGTTGTTTGGCATTTTAGGTGACGAAATGTGTGTCTGTGTATGTGTGTGTGTTTTCTATTTTGAACCATTGGTCGATTGCCAAATACACTTAACAATGTGTTCATCACGATAACCTTTAGCATTCATTGAATTGTGCATCTTTTTGTGGACACTTACAAGTAACAATTCTCAATTTTGGCTTACTCGTAACATTGAAAGTCTGTCGATATTAGAAATTTCAAAATTGTTTAACCACTACTTAAATCTATTCTGTGATTAATTTATATACAAATGAATTCACTCATACTCCATTCATGGGATACTGATTGTGAACTGTAATTAAATTTTTCTATTGTGTGTTTAGGTCTTAAGAGATTTAAACATATCAAGGAAAATTACTAAACCTCAAAATCCTTGAGATTATATTGCCACTGAATAATCATAGAAACATTTTGTAAGCAAACAGTGTAGAAAATATAGGACTTTTTAGTTTATCCAATTTAAACTAGGCAATTTTCGCTTGTGTTCATACAAGACAATTCTCTTTGGAAGTTTCTGTTTTCATCAAAACTTTTTCTTTCAAGTTGAGTGCACTAAAAAAAATTGCCAGTACGAGTAAAGCTATATAATCCCTCTTTCCACTCTTTCCTATAAACTCAACCACAGGTAAGATTGTCTTGATTAAATTGGCACTCACATGTTGAATGTTTTTCATTTATTGTAAACTCAAAGGTCATTTTATCTAAAAATCTATCTTGTAGTCAATTGCACCAATTGTTCTCTGAACAAATATTTCCAATATAACTTTTTGATAGATATTTTAATAAATAATTTGTCGAATAAATAAACCAAAATTAAACCTAAAAATTTCGATAATTCTTTTGAAAAAAAATGTTGAAAAATGTTTTTCATTAATATTTATTTGTTGAGTATATACAAATGATTTAAAATTAAAAGAAGAAACCAAAAAAATCAAACAGGGTGGAGCTAAAATAGATGTAAAAATACTATATGAAAAATTTTAGACCGATTGGAGTTCATCGTCAGGTACTGACAAAAAAATATATATTTTAAGAATTGTCAAAATTTCAAATATTATGGCCCACTTATTTTAAATAAATAGTTCCGTAAAACGGATTTTTTTTTATGTAAATAGTAGTAAATATCAATCAAGTACCTCCAAGCGTTTTTAATCCGCGACCGCAGTGTAATTTGCAAAAAAAAAAAAAAAATTACAAAATAAAAGGTGTCCCAAAAAACCCGCAAGATTTGTTGTCAACTGGGTTTTTTTCACAAGTAATGAAAGAGAGAAAAAATCTTAAGATTCTGACGATTGTTTTTCTATAAAAAAATTTTCAGATTCAGATAATTTTTTTTTTTTAAGAAAAATCTTCACATGATTTGTTTCCTATAAAAAATTCTAGAAATTTCGATAATTCTTTTCCTATACAAAAGATTTTAGATTCTTACAATCTTTTTACTATAAAATAATTTTTAGATTCAGAAAATTTTTTTTCTATAAAAACATAGTATATTTGTGATTTTTTTTTTCTAAGGAAAAATCTTAGATTTAGACAATTTCCAACGAGAGAAAAATTTTCAGATCCAGATAATTTTTTTTTTTTCTTAAGAAAAATCTTCACATCACATCATATTTTTAATTTTATTCCCTGCAGAAAAATCTTCAGATTTCACGAATTTTTAGAATAGAAAAATTTTCAAATTTTAATATATTTCCTATACAAGAATCATTAGATTCTTGTGGTTTTTTCCTAGAGAAAATTTTTGAGATACTGACGATTTTTTCCAAAAGATTTTTTTCCTATAAAATAATTTTCATATTTAAAATTTTTTTGCTGTAGAAAAATCTTAAAATTTTTAAAATTTTAAAATTTAAAATAAAAGTAAAATCTTCAGATTCTGTCAATTTCTTCCATTACAATTCTGAAACAAAAGAAAGATTTTCAGATTCTGAAGATTTTTTTCCTTTAGAAAAATCTTTTTCTCTGCAGGAAAATCTTCATATTTTATTATATTTTCTACAGAAGAATCTTTAGATTTTTGTAGTTTTTCCCTAGAGAAAATTTTTGAGATTCTGACGATTTTTTCCAAAAGATTTTTTCCTATAAAATAATTTTCATATTTAAATTTTTTTTCTATAGAAAAATCATAAAATTTTTAAAATTTATCCTTGTAGTAAAATCTTCAAGTTCTGTCTTTTTTTTTCCATTACAAGTCCTAAACAAAAGCAAAAATTTTCAGATTCAGATGATTTTTTTCTTTAAGAAAAATTTTCATATTTTGACGATTTTTCTCCTTTAGAATAATTATCAGATTTTAAATTTTTTTCTCTGCAGGAAAATCTTCAGATTTTAATATATTTCCTACAGAAGAATCTTTAGATTTTTGCGGTTTTTCCCTAGAGAAATTTTTTGAGATTCAGACGATTTTTTTCTTATTGAATAATTTTCATATTTAAAATATTTTTTCTATAGAAAAATCTTAAAATTTTTAAAATTTATTCTTGTAGTAAAATCTTCAGATTCAGTAAATTTTTTCCATTACAAGTCTGAAACAAAAGAAAAATTTTCAGATTCAGATGATTTTTTTCCTTAAGAAAGATATTCATATTGTGACGATTTTTTTCCTTTAGAATAATTATCAGATTTTTAATTTTATTCCCTGCAGGAAAATCTTCAGATTTTAATATATTTCCAATAGAAGAATATTTAAATTTTTGTGGTTTTTTCTAGAGAAAATTTTTGAGTTTCTGACAATTTTTTCCAAAAGATTTTTTTTTTTATAAAATATTTTTCATATTTAAAAATTTTTTTCTATAGAAAAATCTTAAAATTTTTAAAATTTATCATTGTAGTAAAATCTTCAGATTCTGTCAATTTTTTCCATTACAAGTCTGGAAACAAAAGAAAAATTTTCAGATTCAAATATATTGTTTCTTAAGAAAAATCTTCACTTTGTGACTATTTTTTTTCCTTTGGAATAATTATCATATTTTTAATTTTATTCCCTGCAGGAAAATCTTCAAATGCCAAAAATTTTTTCAATAGAAAAATTTTCAGATTTTACTATATTTCCTATAGAAGAATCTTTAGGTTTTTGCGGTTTTTCCCTGGAGAAAATTTTTGAGTTTCTGACAATTTTTTCCAAAAGATTTTTTTTTTTATAAAATATTTTTCATATTTAAAAATTTTTTTCTATAGAAAAATCTTAAAATTTTTAAAATTTATCCTTGTAGTAAAATCTTCAAATTCTGTCAATTTTTTCCATTACAAGTTTGAAACAAAAGTAAAAATTTTCAGATTCAGATGATTATTTTCCATAAGAAAAATCTGCGTATTGTGACGATTTTCTTCCTATAGAATAATTTTGTGAACTTTTTCCTATAGAAAAATGTTTTTTCAATGGAAAAATCTGAAGACTTTGATAATTATTTCCTATCAAAAAATATTCAAATTTAGAGTTTCGAGTTTTTGACGATTTTTTCCAAAAGAAAAATTTTTTCTTAAAAAAATCTTGAGATTCCGACAATTTTTTCCAAAGGAAAAAATTTTGGATTTTGATAATTTTTTTTTCTTAAGAAAAATTCTAACTATTTTCTTCTTATAAAATATTTTCAGATTTTGAATATTTCTCCTAAAATAAAATATTAAATTTTTAATGAATTTTACCGATAAAAAACCCTAAGACTTACACATTTTTCTTAGAGAAAAAAGAAAAATTTCAAACACAGATATTTTTTTTTCATTAAGAAAAATCTTTATATTTCAGGTTTTTAATTTTTTTTTTTCGTATAGAAAAATCTTCAGATTCTAAAAATTGTTTTCAATGACAAAAATGTGTAGATTCTGAATGGTTTCCTATAGAAAAATCTTCAGATTCTGACGATATTTTACAAAAGAAAAATATTAAGATTTTTCTCTAGAGGAAATTCTTGAAATTCTGACAATTTTTCAAAAAAAAAAAATTCAGATTTTGATTATTTTTTCCTCAAAAAAGTCTTCAGATTCTGACGATTTTTTTCTTAAGATTTAGAATTTTTCCGAAAGAAAAAGCTTCAGAAATTTCAACAGAAAAATCTGCAGATTCTGACCAAAAAATCTATGTGGCCATCTTTTATTTTTCTTTTTGAAAGTGGAAATTTCGATTTGCAGAACAAAATTAAATTTTGATTTCCATTATTGATCAGAAATGTACATAAAATATGGCCAATAGATTCAGACAACTTTTTTCTTTAAATTTTTTCCCTTTTAATTATTTAGCATTAGAACATTTTCCTTTGCCAATATAATTATCTATTCTTGTTTGTCAGAAACAATGTTTTGCTTATTTTTATGAATAAGAAAGAAATTTGTGTTTTTTGGACGGTCATAAATCCGTAATCTAAATACAACTGCACTTCGTGAAAGATTTTCGTGAAAGATTTTTTTTTACATACATTTACAGTGATATTTGAAAAAATTGCATCACCATTCGACCATACTTCTTCAAAAAATATACTGGTTAGGCAGTGACTGTTAATGGTGGTCTATATCGCGACATGATAATATATTTCTCTCTGCCTAAGTTGGATGATATTGATGTGGAC